>OX393550.1:11774428-12321928 GCA_947650365.1 Chamaelirium japonicum | reverse complement strand
TGCATTAATTAGTAACAAGCATCCCGCGTGAGCGCATCCATATTAGGATCACCCTTTCTCTCTCTGAGGTGAACCGATAACATCTTCTAGAGAATCTATAATGGCTGGACATTCCCCACCCCGTACTTGGCAAGATCCATTCATAAGGCAACAAGAACACATGGATAGGTTACAGACCCAGATCGAAGCCTTGACTTTGGCCTTCACCAATTCCCAAAATCCACTTCGACCCCATCGAGAGCACTGGACTAGAGCGTCACCAGAGCGTAGTGAGTTAGATCTTGAGTCAGGAGGTGATAGTGTCAGTTCCTCCGACGGGTCTGATAGGCGAAGTAGGAAAACGAGATCCCATTGGGGCTGGGATCAGGGTATCAAAATCGAAATTCCTGAGTTCGAAAGTAGGATGGACCCTGAAAACTTCCTAGAGTGGGCCGAGAGAATCGACCAATATTTTGAGTGAAAGAAAATTCCCCGTGATAAACAAATCAAGTTTGTTAGTCTCAAACTGAAAGGTCATGCACTGATCTGGTGGAAACAGTTGCAGACCACTAGGGGTAGAAAGGGAAAAGATAATATTTCCACTTGGACACACATGAGGGAAAAAATGTAACAGAAGTTCCTCCCTTCTGATTTCAAACAAAGTGTATTCCAGAAATTCCAAAACCTGCGACAAGAGCACAAATCGATGGATGATTACACCAATGAGTTCTACAAGCTCCAAGCTCACAATGATCTATATAAAGATGAAGAGCAGAGCATCGCTAGGTATGTCAATAGTCTTAAGCCTTCAATTCAAGAGGTGGTGTCCCTTTATGACTTGTATCAGATCAGTGATGCACACCGTCGGGCTAAGAAAGTCGAGTCTCACCACTCCCGATCTGCGTCCCGACGATATGACAATCCTAGGGCACCATCCGGATCTGTTAGTAGGCCAATCCATGGACCTTCCTCTGTAACTGATACAGTTCCTACACCCACTAAGAAGGGTAAAGGAGTTTTAGGACCCAACCCAAGCATGATGAAGTGTTTTAAGTGCAATCAGTCGGGTCACAAGTCAGCCGATTGTCCTCGACGTTAATTCAATCCACAGACAAATCTTGCGGATAATGGAGATGATAGTCATGAGTCTGAAGGCGAAAACTTCAACGAGTTAGTCTTGGAGGGAGATGATGTGACTGCGCTACTATTAGTTATTCATCAGTCTACATCACTCCAAGCACCTAAAGCGCTGCTACCCCACGAGCTCTGTGGAGGACCCCCAAAGCCATATTGCAAGAACCAGAGGTTCGAGCTATTCCGAACAGTCTGTACTGTCAATGGAATGGACCTTTGTGTCTTGATAGATGGAGGTTGCACCACCAATTTAATCAATGAAAGGGTAGTTAGGAGCAAGCAGTGGAAAGTCAAACCATTGGCTCACCCTTACAAAACGTCGTGGCTAGACAACACCACAAGCAAACTAGTGACTCATTGTTGTTTGGCTAAGCTGTCTATTGGGCTGCAATATCGAGATGAGGTTTGGTGCGATGTCCTTCCTTTAGAAGTTGCTGATATTATCCTTGGGCGTCCATGACAGTTTGACCAAGATGCACTACATCACGGGAAAAGCCAATACATATACTTTCTTCAAGGACGACATCAACATAACCCTATGGCCCACATGTTTTAGGAGGCACCGATCCCATGCACCTCAAGCTCTTCTAAGTCAGAGCCCTCCTATACCACTATTTGTAGATAATCTAGTAGGGTGTTCATATGATTCACTAAAAATTGAGGAGAGATTAGACAACATCTTGCATTCCATCGCATGCACGTCGCATTTAGAGTCTGTAGGTATCAATTGCACTCGCATTCATTATTTGCCTGACATCTTTCCATTCACAGACCATTCAGATGTGCATCCATATTATCGTCCAAGTATTGACTTAAACATTAAAGAAGATTTTGCCACGTTTGATCACTTTTTGATGCATGGTACTTATGAACCATACTTTCTGATTTTAAAAAGCCCATCATTTTTACTTTTTCGAAGTCATAACAAGTGGCTTGATGAGTTATTTAATTTTTTATTTTATTCACTGCATCCAGACAATGATGGCATGACATATCTTCTTAGTTTAGAATCCACTTGTTTTGCCACGTACGCAGGCCACTTTGAGCACCACATATTGCACCTACACCCCATGGACTTTCGAAGAAACCATAGCTTATTGCGCAAGCCGATGACCCACAACACATTATGCTCCCGCGGCCTTTCCTTTCATATGTCTTTTGAATTTCATGTCAACCTATCTCCCTATTATCACATGAAATTATCTGAGTATCTTGACGATCTTACCGTGACGAGGAGGATGTTGGTTTTGGCTTTCAGGTCTTTACTTGGCATTGATGGGCAGGGGATGCCAGATGAAGTCGCTGCGTACTTGAGGCTGATTACTTGGCCACCGGACCTGAGAGAGCAGGTGGAGCAGATGCAGAGGTTGCGGCTACTTCCAGGAGAGCCCCCACCGGATCCAGGACCTTGCTCGACAGGAGTCGAGTTCTTTTGAGTCCGGGGGACTTGATGCAGACGAACCCTACTACGTGCAGATTTTTACAGCTGATGGTGTATTTTCATTCCCTATGGAGATCCAGGAAGCCGATCGTCAATCCGTCTGCATCAGTGGAAAGCTCGTTCAATGATCAATGACTTTGGTTTTTATTTTCTGTCGATCCGACTGACGGATCTTGAGTTATTTGTCTTTTTATTTCTGATTTGGGTAGGTGCGAGCCATGTTCGAATCCGGTTTGAGCCACAGATGCCGAACTGACTCGTTTTTATATTAGGTTTTTAGCCGTAGGATCTTAAGTCGGTTTAGATCTCAATGGATGAGATTCAAAAGGAAGCCAAAAACCCTAAAACCCCCTAACCGAACCCCCTCACCCGGCCGACCTTCCTTTTCCGCGGACATACCTACGCGGGCACACCTTGGGAAGCATGCCCGCGCCTTCTTCTCTCTTTTCCCGCGCGTCCTTCTCTCTTTCTTTCCTTTTTTGTTTCTTTGAGTGTTTCCTCTCTATAAATCTACAAACCCTAATTGATGAGGGGGACGATGAATGTTGAATTGAAACCCTATAACGGAGAAGCGAGACCGCTTGTTCGGCATATCTTCCGAAGAATCATCCTGCATCTAGTCTTCTTTTTCCTCCCGCAAGCTTCTACCTTGTCACCACGCCTTCATCTACGACTTTACGGGAGATCGACGCAGAGATCATTCATCTTCAAAGATCAAATCGTCTCGGCTTCTTCAACCCTTTTCTTCTGGACCACGCCTTCCCTTTCGCCCCTTCATCTGCAACAACGGAGCCTCTTATAGCGGCTGACATTGACCAAAGCACGGTTTGAATCGTCCTTCGATACTTCAATGTGATAAATCTTCTTTTCCAACCGGCCTTATTGCTGATTTTCAATTAGGGTTCCAAAATATTTGGTTTCTGGAGAATCTCATCCATTAGGTTTATTATCGTTTAGATCAATGTTTATCTTTGAGACTTTGGCTTATGTTTGAGATATTGTTCTTCCTTTATTGCTGGACTTCTTTATTAAAATATGAAATTAATTGTTCTCATGACAGTTTTATTACTTTGTTAAATTAAATATGTTTGGGTATGATTGAATGATGATCCGTGCTGATAGTCCTTGCTGAAATATGATTTAATACATGCAGAATTTATTCTTTAATAGTTTTAAATTCAGCACTTGAGTCTCTTTAAGCATCCGCATCCCATCAGCCATGAATAGAACCCCCTTGATTTCTCCAAAAAAGAGAAGTCGTGTCCTAAGGGAGGGCTATTTGTTGTAAATTTTTCATCAAGTGTAGCCGGTTCGATACAAGATGAGGCCTGAGGCGAAAATTTTAAATAAGAATTTTTGACATATTTACTATAGTGAAAAGTTTTTATTTAAATTGGGACATTAGGCTTTAATTTTATATGGTGTTTTAGGCTATCTAAGTAGTTTGGGCCCATTTTTTTGTGCGGGGCCTTGGTTGCTTCGAAGTTTGGGTCTTGGAGGCCTTTTCACTTGGGGACTTGGGCAACCGCCTTAATGGCCTTGTGGTCGATCTGGCCCTGAGTGCGATGTGTAACTACTTTTCCTTTCGATAGTTAAGCCCATTCACTTAGCTATATAAGTCAATTACATGTCTAGTTAGATTGCATATTATAATAGTTGTGATTAGCAAGATCCAAACCTATTGTCTAAATGCATTATTTGTTTCCAAGGCTAGTTGGCATCATATCGTCGTCCCTTTTTTTTTTTTTTTGAGAATCTCTATGCGTCTTATCGGAAGGACGGCTAAGGCAGCCTCCTGCCAGTTATTAATTCAATGCCAGTGGGAATCGATCCCAAGTCTTAGGTACCAACCGTCCGACACTTTACAAACTCACCTAGTTGGTACTTACAAAAATTTACCCCACAACGTCTCATCTGTGGAAGGATTACGGCACGCCCCTACCGGTTATCCAAACCCCCACCCCCACCCCCCCGGTTTTACTAACTCACCTAGCTGGCACTTGCATGGATGTATTTCAGAGGCAACCATGGGCGGATCTAATAGTTGGCTCGGCCGGGCTATAGCCCGGCCAAGTTTTGAGAAAAACCAATCCATATTATTATATTATTAAGTATATGTCTCAGTCAGCATCAACCCAGCGAGGTACTTGGTCCCTCGCGACACGTATGTGAGTCACAATCGCCTCTGAGTCCTCACGAAACGTGAATGGCCGCCAAAAACACTTAACCCCCCTATAGTTTACTTTGTTCCAAAACGCTCCCTAAAGAATGAAATGTTAGCACAATACTCCTTTTGTTAACTACTTAATTTCTCTCATGTAATTTTTATTTGACTTCAATGGTTATGAGGGGAGATATTGGAGGAAACAAAAAGATTTCAGCAATATCTCCCCCAACCGCCCCCTTTGCCTATAAATAGAAGGGGTCGGGGAAGGCATCAAAGGTCCGAAAGCCGAAGACGAAAGAGCTCCGCAAGAGAATCTCCAACGCTCGAAGACCGAAGGCTTCACGAGGCACGGCAAGCACGTCCTACGGGAATCCTTGGCCCTTTTGGGGCAAAATGTAGTATTTTAACTATAGGGGGTTTAAATGTTTTTGAGCTAAAATTCAGGGGAACAAAGTACAATTAACCTTTTTTTATATTAATATAATTTCTAGTACCGTCGATGTTCGCTTAAAAAATTTTGCTTAGTATTTCTTTATAAAGTAAAAATTTATTATAAAAAAAAAATAGTTTAGCTTTAGCCCAGCCCAAAAAAAAATTCTGGCTACACCCTTGGAGGCAACAGAACATGGTAACCTTGCATTGTAACTATCCATCTCTGGTGGTGGGTGGGTTTTTTCTCCACATTATTATTCTCATTCCACCTAAGTGTTACTTCATATTGTCATTCAAAAGTAATAGCAAGCATAAATTCCCAAGTGTCGTTTGTCTCCTTTATTGATTATTCAATTTGGTTTTCATTATTTTGTTCAAAGGATTTGGAATACTTATCCTTATGTATTTGTATTGGCATATTTTGCAGATAAACACGGTGGCCGAGTCACCCGAGCAAACTCTGTCGGGTCTCCTTCGGCTTTTTCCGATCTTCTTTGGATTCCTCAACAGGTCTATATCGGCTTCTACTATGGGGCGTTTATCTCTTGGTATTCTCCGATATTTCTCACGGAGTTGATCTTCTATGTGTGGTTGTTCTGAGAGGAGAAACATTGAGAGAGGGTTGCAGGGTCTCGATAAACGATGAACCATTGCTTGGTGTAATATATTGATAGTGAAATCCAAATCTTTAATTGTCGATATTTTTGTTGTTTGTGCCTGTGTGTGTGCATCGAATTCTCTATGTGTGTGGGCTTTGCAGGGCTCCAATCCTTTATCCTTAGAGCACCCCTCACGTTTTCGGTCAGACTCGACGGATCATCGAACTGTGTGCGCAATAGTACTATTCGTGCTACACCTGGTTGGAGAAAGAATTTTTTGCAAAAACAGATTGACTGAGTAGCATTTTCCCTATATGAATTGATAGGAAGGAGCCATAATTTGCGACAAATATTCCTTACCCTTGTGATTCATGTTCTCTCGCCCATAAACCGATCGCATGATTACCATATTTGGGATAACAATATTCGACGGATGAATCGGTTAGCAGAGGCTTCAACCGATGGTGTGTCATGCATGGATAGGGCCATACAAAGCTTTAACGAGTGTACCCGACACCTCCTTTAATACATATGGACAGTTCCAGGATCTCTTCTGGTTTGTTTGTCGCTCTCAAGTTCTTCGTCATCGACTACGACGCAAGCATGCGATACGATATTTATGATCCATAGATTCTTCAATTATTACATGGTATCGAAGCGGTTATGATCCAATTCGGAATCGGAGCTTGTTAAGGATGAACCACATCAAACCATACCAAACCAGTTGGGTTCAGTATGAACCACATCAAAACCATACCAAACCAATTTCAGCTAAACATGTCCAGTTTTGATTCAGTCATGAACTAAACCAAAGCAGTTATAGTTATACCTTGAGCAAACAAGGTTTTAGCCACACCAGACTAGGTTCTGTCTTACCTGAGTGAACCAGAACGAAACCAACTAGCTAACTTTCGAGCTTGATTTGTGCTCGTTTTATGCCCAAATTTTACCTGCAAATAGACATTTCAAAGCTGAAACAAAGAGCAATAGCATGGGGCTGATTTAAAAACATGAAAAAAGAAAAAACATGTTTATATGATAACATGCTCAAAGTAGTCTCATGTCATCTTTCTTTATATTCATAATAACATGAGCCCTTAACCATCTTTAATGCATGTCAAACACTGACGGTGTGTTTGGCATTGGTTTTGGATGCCTAGTTTTGGGTCAAAATCAATTTTGTTTGCCAAACTGGTTTTGGTATATGGTATAAGAGAGGCAAAACGGTAATTAAGAAAGGCTACTGTGAATAGTGTATATGTTGTAGAGAGAAACTATTGTAAAGGGAGAAAAAATTATAGACTGGGAGAATATTATGTAGAGCACCTATTGTAGAGAGAAGAGAGAGTATTCTAGAGTAAATATATTGTAGATATAAAGATATTATAGAGATAGCAAATACTAAAGAGAGGAATGTAGGTAGAGAGATTATGAAATAAAAAATAATATAGAGAGAAAATATTTTAGATAGAAAATGTTATAAAGAGAACATTGTAAAGAGAGGAAATGTTATAGAGAGAGAATATATTGTAGAGAAAAAATATTGCAAAGAGAAAATATTTAAAGAAAAAATATTATAGAAAGAAAATGTCGTAGAGAGAGAATATTTAGAGGAAATATTATAGAGAGAAAATATTACAGAGAAAAAATGTTGTAGAGAGAAAATATACAGAAGTGTTGTAGAGGAAGAAAATATTATAGAAAAAAAATATCACTAAGTGGAAAAATGATGTAAAGAGAGAAAATGTTGTAGGGAGAACATTTTAGAGAAAATGTTGTTGAGAAAGAATGATAGAAAAAGAGAGGTGAAAAAATACTATAGAGAGGGAAAAAGATGCAAAGAGAAAATATTGTATAGTAAATATTTTAGAGAGAGAATATTGTTGATATAAGAAATGTTGAGAGAAAAATCACAGAAAAAGAAAATATTATAGAGAGATAAAATATTAGAGAGAAAATATTATAATTTTTTTAAAAAATAACAAAAATAATTAAATATGTCAGAACATTTTTTTTTTGTTAAAAAGAAAATCAGATGCTATCAGGCCTGGCATTCGGGTCGGAATGCTAACTGAGATGATATTTGACATTAAATCAAATAAAAAAATAAAAAAAAACTCAGGATGGCATTTGGAATCTAAATGCCATCACAACGGCGTTTCATTCCGGAGACTGTTGGGCGTTTAATAACAGGGGAACGGACGGTTAGGATTTGGCATTTAATCATAGGGGAGCAGACGAGTGGGGAGCGGACGGTTGGGAACTGATTGAACGCCAAAATAGTTGACATTTGACATACTATAAAACTAGCCCCCTACCTGCACTCTTTTACCCACACCAAGCCCCCATCACCACCTCTTAACCTTTACCTTTAAACTCCTAAAACCGTAACTTAAACCCCTAGTCTAAACCCTTAGTTTTAAACTCCTACTCTAAATCCCTAGTGTTAACCATTAGTCCTAACCACAAACCTTAACCCCTAAACCTAACCCTTAACCCACCCTTACCCTTAACCTTAACCCTAACCTTTAACCCACCCTTAAACCTAACCCTAACTTTAATCCTTACCCTTACCCTTAACCCTAACCTTTAACCTTAATCTTAACCCTAACCCTTAACCTTAACCCAAACCCCTAACCCTAACCCTAACCCCAACGCTAACTTTTTCCAATGGCTTTGCCAAAAAGCGATACCCCACATAAGGGTTCATGTCCTCGCATCCTCCTCCCTGCTCTGACCATCGCCACTGCATCCACCTTCCTCTCCCTTTCCTCCTCCTTCTCTCCTAATCCCCTTATTCCTCCTCCTCCTCCTCCTCCTCCACCTCGCTCTTCTTTCCTCCTCCTTCCTTCTCCTTCTCCTTCTCCTTCCCTTCTTCCTCCTCCTCCCCCTCCCTTCTCTGTTTCCCTCTACCTTCCCGGAGACATATCGGTCACTCAGGGGAAGGAAAGGAAGGAGGAGGAGGAGGACCTGCAACGGTCGAGTGCATGTGACTGATGGCTGTGGGGTGCATGGGACATGTGGAACTGACAACATAAGCGGTGGCGCCTTTATCGATATGCCCAGGAAGTCTCGGGGTCACATATGTCATTTCAATTTTTTTGTTAATTAAGTTGGGGGCCATGGTAATTGACAGGGTGCAAATGCAAACATCCTAAAAATATCAAAATACATGTCAAATTCGAGTTGTTTGGGGATAGTGAGCCTTATGCATAGCCAAGTTCAGAATGGGTCGGTTGCTTGAGCCTTCAACCCTAATAAGACACTAACTTCAATTAAATTGTTGCTTGTCAACCAAAAAACATCCCAACTCTTGGTTAGACCATGTTTTAGGTTTTAGTTGACTGGCGCTCCTTCCACCCTACCTTATTATCGATTTCCCCCTCAGAGAGTCAAAATTGACCTCATATAGAAAATAAACAAATTTTCCTCCTTTTTTTTGTCATTTTTATTTGTGTTATAGCAATACAAAGACACACCGTCCAAGCTGAAACACAAGAAGATCACAATCAGTCCAGCAAGAAAAAAAAAAGAAAGTAGAAGAAAATCACAATCAGATGGTGACCAAGCAATGCTATTCAACCCGAATGATTAACCAGAATGACATGGCATCCAATCATATTATTTCTTTTTTTGCATGTTGGAGCTGAGTGCAATTCACCAATTAGGACTCGATGCAGTGGACGACTGTGGTTGGGGCACATCATTCTGGTTAAAAGAAGTCGGTAAAACATTGGGATTAAGTATTTTTTGGGGGAACTTAGTGAATGGTCAAAAACAAGATATCAGTTTAATATAAAGACAGGACAAAAATACCCCTATCGTGTTTCAATTTTTTTTTTTGATGCCACTACTTTCTAAACTAAATCCAATCCTAAACCTAAGATTTATAGATCATGGGATGAACTTTAGACCTAATCCGAACCGAACCTAACCATGTTTGCCATTCGTCTTTCGTATCCGCTGTTGTTACTCGCGCCATTAAAGAGAAAGGAGGAGGCGTTTGGGGGTGGGAGGAGGTGGTTGCGGAGGTCATCGCTGGCGTTGAGGTTGACAGAACGGAGGAGAGGCACCTTCGGGTTTATGAAATGAATCTGGGACCTTCCCTTAAATCGATTTGTTGTGTGGGACCTAACATCCATTTCTCCTAGATTTGTTTTCCCATGGTGGACCACTTATGTATGGTGTATGCATCCCTTGGCTAGAGGACGGGTCTTTCAGTCTTTGCATGGGTTTATAACTTTATATAATGATTCCAAAACGCACCAGACGATGCTTACCCCTTAACAAACCCCGCCTTTCCTCGCATGCAACAAGCCCCTTTCATCCGTCCCGTGGGCCCCACAAAAAAAGGTCCCCACCGCCAATCTGCGCCATCGGTGAATCAATCGATGACAGGCTGTCATTCTCGGTGCATGTGGGCCCGCCGTGTCGAGCGGTCGGTATTGCTCGGATGGTTGTCCACTGGACCACTGTCGGTAGTGATGGACAATTGTCCAACGTCCGGATCGAGCCACGTGGGATGGTTACAAAAGTAGGTCCGTTACGTGGGTGTCTCTAAAATAGAAGTTTGGAATCAGGCATAGTACACGACAGATAGCAGCTATAGCGAAACGAGGAACGGTAGAAGAACAGTGGTATTATTGTTAATTTAGTTTCGGTAATGTGGCTTAAGTCCCTGACAAGATATCTGTTTGAGCTAAAGGACTGACAATGGTTCGGTTTAGTAAATACTGAATAGTCCCTCCAAAACAATTTTAATATACTATCTGTTTTACCCCTACATATAACTGTATAGAAAAATATATAGAATTCAGATGTTGACACAAATCACTATAGCAATTTTAGACTGCTACAGTATTTTGGGCTACTATAGTGTTTTCGGACGGCTACAATATTTCGAGCTGCTAGAGTGTCTTGGGCTATTACAGTATTGCAGCTTACTGTAGTGATTTCGATTTGTCACAATATTTTGGATTACTGCAATGATTTCGGTCCAATGCAATGATTTTGGTTAGGTATAGGATTATGATTCATTGTTTGGGCTATAGAATTAGGTTTACGGTTAGATTTAGGATTAAGGCTCACTATTACTATTTAGGATATAGATTTAGGGTTGGTTGGATGGATAATAGAAGAACATTTTTGTCATTTAAAGGGAGAAGAAGTCAATAGAGGGACTTGCTGTCATTGCAACTTTTGGAGAGGGATCTGATGCAAAAATATATTTGTCGTCTGTCCTTTTCACCAAACTGATCTCTTACCAAAGGCTTACCACTAAGTCCTCCATTTCGTTTAATTTCGTAGGAGGGGCCAACAAAGCATGAAGATAACTGCACTCAAATGACCTCTATACTGAAAATAAAAGTACAATGATAAAGTCAATGTCAAATACTATAACTTAGGTGTTGCATTTCACCCCTAAGATTTATGCTTATTATATTTTTCCCTACAAGTTTTTGGCAATTATATTTGGGACTTAGCCGTAAGTCTTTTTAAGAAGATCTTTTTTAGCTATAGGACAGCCAACAAGATGCTTTTGCATCAGGTCTCACCTAGAAAGATGCAATGACAACAAGTCTCTTCGTTAATATTTTCACCCTTCTAAATAATAAAACCGCCATTCCCTAAATCTAACCATTTTCTATACCCTCAGTCGTGAACCTTAACCCTAACCCTAATTCTATACCCTAACAATGAAGCCTAACCCGAATTCTATACCCTAACAATGGATCCTAACCCTAACCCTAATTTTATACTCTAACAGTGGACCCTAACCCCAACCTAACCGAAATCACTATATCATTTTTGAGAAACCTCACTATTTTTTAAAATAATTGCTACAATGAAATCACTGTAGCAAAGAGTTGCAATTTCTACAATGATTTGTATCAAAACATCCGGATTCCTCTACAGCCACATATCGGGTCAAACAAGTTTTTAAAATAAAATTATTTGGGAGGGACTTTTTGCTAAACCGAAACATTGTTAGTCCTTTAGCTTAAACGGATCTTTTGTGAGGGACCTTACCACATTACCCCATTATCTTTGACCACCTGTAAGTCACATTTATTTATAAAAAGTTATTAAAACTAGGGCTTGTCTGAGCATGAAGTTATAATAAATAATATTTTATACTTTTTACATGTTTTAAATATAAAGTGGTACTTAAAACGTTACATTCTATTGACAAATCTTGGTTTTAATAATCATTGAGCTTCCTACCAAAAAAAGATAATTGATCCGATATAAAATGCAAAAAAGTATGAAACACTGTTTATTATAACTTCGTCTTTAGTTTGACAAATAAACATTATTGGTAGAAGGTCAAATTATAATTTCATAAATCTTAGGGGGGAAAGTGTAATAAGCATAAACCTCATGGGATCAAAGTGTAATTTTTCCTACGTTCTAATTATCACAAGGTGCCTTGGGTTTATGTGTAGCCTCTGTCCTCACCCACCGATATTACAATTGGCACCCATTCCCCTTTTAAGAATTGTTACTGACTCCCCATACTATCGGCATCCCGATGCGATATGTTTAATCCCAAACGTATATGTTATATGTTACCTCTCGATCATCTATCATTAGTACATATCTCCTCTCAAACGGCTTACAAAAAAACAAAAACAAAAGAAATCAAACGACACTTTTTTGAATTTCATCTTCTTCTTTCTCTTTTATTTCTTCTTCTCCCCTGTCTCACTCTATCAACTTTCTATTGGAATTTCTATTAACATATGAAATGATCCCAAAAGCTTGACGGATGCCCTCTGTCGAAACTCTATACGCGAAAGTGACCTTTCTCTTCTTGTTGCCAACTTTGATTCTATAATCTCTCTCCCTCTTAGGTAAAAGTTGACCCTAATGCTTTACCAAATGAACAGATCAAATCATGAGAATGTGTAAAGAGCAATGCTATTTAGCCCGAAGGTTTTTTCGATTCCGCTCGGCTTGATTGACATGACAACGTGCAACTAGTGGTGTAAAAGACTTAAATGTCGCTAGTGGGTTTTAGCCACCAGTTGCACGCTACTATGTCAATCGGGCTGGTGAAATCGGGAAAAATCGGGAAAACCTTCGGGCTGAATAGCATTTCTCATGTGTAAATGGGTGTTAAGCAAAAGTTGGTTGCCAACCATTTTTTTGAAAAAGAAGGGGTGCCAAGAATAAAGGGTTTGTTTTGGGTGCCATCGTAAATTTGTGAGATGGCAATAGTAGTTATGCAGCCAACCACCCATACTGAGTCCCGCTCTCTCTCTCTCTCTCTCTCCTCCGGCTCTCCAGCGATCCAGATTTCCACCAGGAACTCCTCAGTCCTCACGCACTCATCGTTCCATTTCCCACTCCAGTTTCTCTCTCTAGCCTCTAGATTTGGCAGCGGATTACACCCAAATCTGTCTGATCCGTAGGTGGCCGAAACCCTAGAACAAATCACCCCCGGCTTCGGGGGAGATGGAGGAGGCGCTGGAGATGGCGCGGGCGAAGGACACGAAGGAGCGGATGGCGGGGGTGGAGCGGCTGCACCAGCACCTGGAGGCGTCGCTGAAGGCCTTGTCGCCGGCGGATGCCACCGCCCTCGTCGACTGCTGCATGGATCTCCTCAGGGACAGCAACTTCCGGGTGGCGCAGGGGGCTCTCCAGGCCCTCTCCTCCGCCGCCGTGCTCTCGGGGGACCACCTCAAGCTCCACCTCAACGGCCTCGTCCCCGCCGTCGTCGAACGGCTCGGCGATGGGAAGCAGCCCGTCCGCGACGCCGCCCGCCAGTTCCTGATCACTCTCATGGAGGTGACTTAGTCCTCTTTTCTTCCGCCTTTTGACCTATAATTCTTGTTTCTTCTATCGTAGGGCTTTGAGTAGATGAGTAGATCACAGTTGTTGGCAGCTTTGCTCCATTACGTTGTTGATTATTAATTAATTGAATAAGGATTGTAGTAAAATGTTTTTAGTGAAATCATAATGCTGCTGAATTATCGAATTAGGTCTCCTCACCGACGATCATTGTTGAAAGAGCTGGTGCTTCTGCCTGGGCACACAAAAGTTGGAGAGTCCGTGAAGAATTTGCGCGCACGGTCGCAGCGGCAGTCGGCCTCTTCGCTTCTACGGAGCTCCCTCTTCAGCGAGTTCTGCTTCCTCCTGTATGTATTGTATTTTATTTTTGATTCTCTCTCTCTCTCTCTCTCTCTCTCTCTCACTTTTTTTGAATATTACATAAATCTAATAAGATTGTTTTTTTTTTCCATTTCCTGGCATTTGTTTCTAAGGTATTGCAATTGTTGAATGACTCGAACCACAATGTCAGAGAAGCTGCCGCTTTTTGTATTGAGGTTAGATCGATTCCTTACATGCTCGATCTACATTAGAGGATGGTCGCAAAATTCTATGAAAGTTCTTTAAGACTTGAACTATACGCTTGGGAATTATGCCTTGTTGTGTCTGTTACCCTTGATGATTATGTATGATGTTGAAAAAATGCTAGAAATATGTAAAAGTAGGAAAGGATATCATTATGTTCCATGCTAGTTAAATGCTTCATGTTTTGAGCTCAAGATCTTGGTGCTAAACGTCAAACTTCTCCTGGCGGCAACACTTTCTTTTCTTCTTCTTGTCGCATTCGTCTGTTGTGTGAGCCACCATCTTCCTTTCCTATGATCTTATGAGTCATGATCTTTATTGCTCTCAAAACAGTTTGGATTTATGCCTAGCGAACCAAAATGGCAGAGTTTGAATTTGGGTTGTGTTTCGGTTCTAACCAAAATGTTTTGGCTGTTTTGGTCGCTTCGGATTTGGGTTAGGCTGTTTTGACCGAAACTACTGAAGAGACCAGAAAAAAAATTAAGTGATTCAAATTGAATAATTAGAAAAAAAATATAAAAAGAATACTAGAGCAAAATAAACTAATTATTTAGGGAAAATTTCCTGTTAGGACCGCCTAGCTTTCAAAACTCCCAAATAAGAATAATTTTAAAAGTTGAAAGCCTAATAGGGCATATGAGGGTGTTATGGAACTTATGGTCAATTTTAGTTATGTGAGATGTCCAAAATGCCCTAATTTAATGAGGCCAACAACCACTGCTTCACCACTGCGTTGCTTTGGGCATTAACATGGGGCCCTCATGAATAAGAAAACTGAAAAGAATCATCTCCATCTTCTTCCCCTCTCGAGACATAGAAACAGGGGAGAGGGGGTTGAGCACTGCAGGCCATCAACACCCTGTGATACCTAACATTGCCCGACTTACCGTCAATCACCCCACACGGTTGGCAAGAAGCATTGACAAAAACAAAAACATCCTGTGGAAGAAGATGCATCAATCTCAGATTCTTTTTACAAGATCTACGATTCCCATGATCACAATTAACGAGCCAACATGTTCAAATTCTCAAGCGGCCACTTGCCATCGTCAGTCTCCACCATTTCTACTGCCCTTCACTGCTACCCATTGGCCTTGATCCCCTCCACGACTTTCCTCTCCACGCTGGGCCATTGCATCATAATCAATAAAAAAAAATGAGTGCGATGGAGGAGGTGTCCCGGTCAGCGAGGACGAAGTTGAGGGCGAAAGAAGGGAAAGAGTAAGTGCAAAATTTAGAGAGAGAGGTGGGGTGGGGCTGCCATGAAGGGAGGAAGAAGTAGAGGAGGAAGTGAGAGTAAATAAGAGAGATAGAGTGAGATCTGCAGCCAAAGGGTTTAGCCTAGTTTGATATATGGCAAATTGGCCTTATACGAGTTGGATACACGAACGCATGATCATTGCAGCAGACTACTTAGTCTACTTGCATGGATTCCAAAGCATATAGCTATTTATTACCGTATTTGAGTCCCTTAGGACTTGGTCGTTATTTAGTTATTTGTTTGGGTTATATTGATCATTAGTCAAGTCATGACATAGTGGTTATTTTATAATTGTTTAGCACGTTTTGTTTGTATTAGAACTCTTAATCCTAGTAATTGGAAGCGTAATCTTAGGGGCTTGTTGTCTATCTAAAGGTTGCCCCTCTTTTACTTGGCAATTATCAAGATGAATCAAATTTAGAGACCTTTCTCCCATTTCTTGTAGACTCCTTGAGCTCTAGTGGGTTCCAAGTTTGTTGTCACTATGGATTCAAGCACCCCCTTGGTGGATTTCAAGGTTCTATAGGAGATTTACATTGCTCATCTCCTTCTCTCACACATCTACTAGCATCAAGTGGTATCAGAGTGATTTTTTTTTCCGGTGGCGGCTTCGCTCATGCAAGAGATCCCTGGCCAAGAGGAAGGACTACCTCTCGAACGACAAAGTCATCTGTACCCTTTTCGTCGTCCACGTCTACCAGGACCGTTCTTGTCGGTTTTCGCCATCGGCTCTATCGTCATCCACACCGCCACCCTCCATCATTCGCTTAACCGCCACATCTGCTAATCTCACCACCATTGTCTCCGTTGACGACTTCATTTAACCATTGTTAAAGTTGTTGCACTCGTCGACCATTATCACTGAAACTCATCAACATCATGCATCACAAGGTATAGAGGAAAAAAACAAAAAAAAATTGAAGGCCTCTATGTCAACAGAACTTGCATCGGCACCAACCTCAACACCTCAAACATGCTATAACTGACATCCCTATCTTCCCATTTGAAAAATAACCCTCTGCTTGATGGCGCCCACCAAGCTGCACTTCCGCTTGTGCATGGTCGTGCTCGAGGTCTCCGTTGCTAGTTACTGCAGCCATCGATCTTTGATCGCCTAGGAAGCATGGATATTTCAAAACATAACGCGTGTTTGTATCAGATACAGATACATCCCGGATGCGACTTGATAGATACGGCCGAGGAGTATTCATTAAAATTAAAGAAATCAATATAAAATTATTAGATACGACGGGGATACAAGGTCAATTTTTTTTATATTTAAAATTTTGGGTCAGTTTCACTTAAAAATAAGTCAGTCCGGCCTCTTCAGACGTTATAAATGAAACTTATAACCCCAGAGGCTCAACCAACGGTTTAATCCATCGATCCTCTAATCCACCCCATCTTCTACTCCTCGGAAACCCTAGTAGCCTGACCCCTCCAACGACGCTTGAGCTCGTCAACATCGCCACTTGAGCCCTCCAACGATGAGGCCTGAGCCCTCCAATGATGTGGGCTCTTCGCCTACGTCATGTTGCCGTTATCCCCTGCCGCCATCTTATTTTCATATGTGAAGGACATCTGGACTAGAAGGTGTAAACTTTTTGCTATTGTAATCAAATATTCATGCCAAAAAATTATATATATATATATATATATATATATATATATATATATATATATATAGGGGCATGCTTCAGTGCGGTCCTGTGGTCCGTGCGGTCCGCATCCGCAGCCATCCGACGCGGTGCGGTGCGGTGCGGTGCACCGCATCGGACAGCTGCGGATGCGGACCGCAGGACTGCGCCTAAGCATTTCCCTATATATATATATATATATATATATATATATATAATCCCTCAAGTGCGATTCTGTTGGTACCAAGGTTTAAAACTCGGGTACCGGTACCGGTATTGGCCGGCGCCGAACCGGTTCGTACCGGTACCGGCTGGTTCCGGTTGAACCGGTACCGGCCCCTTTTTTTTATTTTTGTAAAATTGTAAAAAAATCTTTAAAAATTCTAAAAAATTAGAAAATAAATATAAAAAATTAGAAAATAAATATTAGAGTACTTTAGGGCCCTAGTTTAGGTCCTTTAGGGACCATAAGAGTTAGGACTTAGGAGTTAGGGCTTAGGCTAGGCCGCTAGGGTTAGTTTTAGGCCTATGAGTCTTATCTTATGACTTAAGAGTTCGGACTATGACTTATGAGTCTTATACTCTTATCTTATCACTTCAGACTTTAGACTTTAGAGTCTTGGATTCATCATTCATTAAGATTCACAAGCACCACTCCCCGAGGTGTATGATTAAGAATCTTGATGAACTTGTCAACTATTGTCGAATCATCACTCCCCGAGGTGAATGATTGGACAGTAGAGACCTAACTGAGCCACAAGACTCACAAGTTACAAGTCACAGTTCACAAGTCACACCTAAGAAGTTACTAATTCCTAATTTCCTATATCCTTTTTTCCTCCTTTATCCGGGCTTGGGACCGGCCTTGGCGAAGTTAAAAAAGGTTTTTAAAAGGTTTTATAAAACAACCTTTTAAAGTTTTGAATTTTTTTTATTATTATAAATTTACAATACAAATTATACAATAAGTTTTAGAATCCAGATTCCAGACGTGTTCCACTTCCACATAATACAGATTATCAATATTAAAATTATTAACTCACCTTTAGTTACCTTACTTGGCTGGCTCAGATAGTCAGATCAGAAGATTCAGAATTCAGAAGTTCCATAGATTATTATTGCGACCAGCTTCTTCTTCGTCTTCATTTGGAGTTGGTGCCGAGTAGTGTTGGTAGTAAGACCCGTCAGAAGGCCCAGAATAACCGAAGATTGAATGGCCAATGTCCTGGTCGTGCTGGACACCATAACCGTAGGCTCCGTAGCCGTAAGAGGATGAAAAATCTCTATATGTTCCTTGCGTTTCCTCTGGCTCTGAAAACATCGGCTGATAAGAATCTCGGTAATATGATGATGGTGGACCTGGTGGTGGATCATATCCGTACGAGTATGGTACATATGCAGCTTCATGAACAGTGCCAGAAGGCCCGACCCCTGCTCCATCATGTGGTGGATGATGTGGATCTGGTGGGGCTGGTGGTCCTGTGACTCCGGTGTACGTGGGAGCACTAGGAGGTGAAGAAGCTCTCTCATGCTCTTCATGGTCAGGACTAGAAGTGTTAAAAATTCCCGGACATCTCCGATGTGACTGAGATGACTCTCCTCCACCAT
Organism: Chamaelirium japonicum; assembly: GCA_947650365.1. Taxonomy (NCBI): domain Eukaryota; kingdom Viridiplantae; phylum Streptophyta; class Magnoliopsida; order Liliales; family Melanthiaceae; genus Chamaelirium; species Chamaelirium japonicum. The sequence goes on along the minus strand of OX393550.1, from coordinate 12,303,312 downwards.
CACTAGATCCGGAAGGTATACTGTCAAGACTCTTATATGCATTGCTGTGTATCTGCTGCATTGCCTGGCTAACATGTTGAAATCTTCGTTTGTCGCTTCTCAACCTTGGTCCCTCTTGTTCTTGTCTTTGCTCCTTGCCTAACTCCTTCTCCAACCATGTATTTTCTTGACCGTCAAGAACTGGATCCTCTCTCTCCGTCAACCAAGGGGCTAGAGGGTTATCGTCGTCGAAAATATAATCCAAATTGATTGGATTATCACCTTGGTCCTCTAATCTTCCCTGATCGCGGACCCTCAACCTCATATTGTAATGTACGAAAACTAGTTTATCTAATTTAGATGATGACAATCTATTTCTAGTTTTCGTATGAATGAGAGAGAATGTACTCCGGTTTCTCTCACAGCCCGATGCCGAACATGTCTGACTCAATACTCGGATAGCAATCTTGCGAAGATCAGGAGCACTTTCACCATAAATGCACCACCAAGTAGCTATAAAATTAGTCAAAAAATAAAACATTCAGTTTGTATTCGTTGATTGCAATTGGATAATTGTATAATTAAAGTGTGTTATCAACTTATCGACGTATTACCTGGCTGCATGGTGCCATGGTCGAGATAGATGTTCTTGCATTCTCCGAATCAAAGGAACCACGAGTATATTGGAAGATTTCCATCTGCTCCATTGCCTTATTTTGCGCTGCTATGTTAGGCTCCAAGGTTCGGATCACCTCTTTAAGCCCGATCATTATTTCAGGGTGTTGTGAAATTTCTACCCTATACTGGTATTGGGGATTTAAGTAAAATCCTATAATATGAAAGAAATAAGTATTGAGTCTAATGACTAATGAGATTGAAAATTGAAATTGTTGAATAATGAGTATACACTTGACGATAATATTTACCTGCTGCATGCAATGGATGGTGTAGCGTCTTCTCTCATCTTTTGTCGATCAACTTAAAATATTATTTTTTTGATTTTTCTCCAACCTTTGTCAACTTCTGAATGACCATCTTAGCTCTGTCCATTGCTTCGTAGATATACCCCATTGCAGGCTTTTCATCTGAATCTACCAGTCGAAGAACTTGCACTAGAGGTTGGATGCACACTATTATCTTGTCAATTTCGATCCAGAGCTCTTTTCCAACAACAATATTTTCCAGCCCTCTTCATTAGATGCGTATTTTGACTGACACCATGCATCTGAGGTAAACATTTTCCGTAAAGCATCCTTCTAATTAAAAATGCTCTCCAATGCTATGAAGTGAGTGGCAAAGCGGGTGATTGCTGGACGCAGAAGCTCCCGCTTCCCAGTATACTTCTTCATCAAGTCAACTACCCAGTTATGGTTGTAAATGAATTTTGTTATTTTTCGAGCTTGTTTTACGACCTTGTCGATATGATTCAATTTGCCTATATCTTTTAGGATCAAGTCGATGCAGTGTGCGGCACAAGGAGTCCAAAATATAGTCTTTCGTTCCTTCTGTATGATTTGTCCGGTCTTCTTATAGTTAGAGCGATTGTCCGTCACTATTTGGATAATATTATTAGTTCCAACTTCGTCGATGATATTATTCATAAGTCCAGCAAGATATATTGCATCATGCACTTTGGCTGATGCATTGACTGATTTGTAAAATACAGTACTAATTGAGCAATATACTAGAAAATTAATTATAGATTTTCTAGTAGGGCCACTCCATCCATCGCACATAATTGTGCAACCTTTCTCCTCCCAGGGAGTTTGAAAACTACGAATACAATCGTTTATTTCGGAAACCTTATCATCTAAAGTGGCCCAGCAATTTCATATGGGGTAGGGGGAGAAATTCCCGGTCCAACCGATTGCAATTTGTCGCACATTTTCTTAAAGTATGGCGACGCGGCTGCATTAGCCGGGATACGATTGAAATGAAAAAATTTGGCAACTGCTTTCTTCACTTTACTGGCCGCTTGTTTTATTTTCCAGTTGTTAATTTGGTTTGTTTCTGGCCACGTTCCAAAAACATAAATTTGTCTAGAGGTAACTGCATAGATGTACTGCCGCCAGTACTAGTTTTACCTCCTCTAGCACTAATACTGCTACTACCACCAGGTCCACCTCCACCAGTACTACCACCAATATCACCAGGAAGAAAACAGGAACTACCACCAGGACCACTCATTGATCATCTACCTCTTTGGTCTCCCCCTCTTTCTCTCATTTCTTGACGACGAGCTTCCTCACGAGAAAGTCTCATTGCCGTTCTCATCTCCCTATCCTCTTCCGGCAACTCTTCAGATGAGGAATCATCAAAACTTTCATCATCTATGTTTGTTTCTCTATAACCCCTTACCGACTGACTTTTGGTAAGAGGTGGTCTTCTAGAAGCAGAAAGCTCAGGAGCAGTACTCTTATCTTTACTTGCTTCTCTAAAAAATTGTTGGAATTGAGATCGTACCTCTGTTGGAACGTGCTCACAATCAGTCACTTGTCCTTTCTTGCCCGCTAAATGCTCCTTTATTCTTGTGATACCACAATTTATGGTCCGGCCACAGTAGTTGCATATGGCCTTCCGCTTGTTGCCTTCTATTGCCTTGCAATGTAGCTATCCAGCGTCTATCTCTTTCAATTTTGGTGCCATTATCTAAGTCAAAAAATAAATAAGCATTAGCAAATTAGAAAGTAATTGCTCACTTTTGCAGCTTTGCTACGTAGAAAGTAGAAACTAGAAAGTAATTCTACTTCTACGTAGCAAAAGTGCCGAATCTACGTGAACAAGTGAACAAAAGTGAGTACGTGAGCAGAAGTGAGTCATAGTGACTAGTGAGCAGAGCTGTAGAAGTGAGCAAGTAATTCTACCTCTTTGGCGAGGTTGGCCTTGCTCTGTTCTTTATTTCTCTTTACTCACTTTTGCTACGTAGTAACATAGTTACCTAACAAGTAATCCACCTCTTTGCTCACTTTTGCTACGTAGAAAGTAATTCTACGTAGCAAAAGTATCGAATGTACATCAACAAGTGAGCAAGTGAGCACTGAGCAGAAGTGAGCAAGTGATTCCACCTTCTTCACTTTGCTCTGTTCTTTGTTTCTTTTTTTACTTTCTCCCTTTCTTTCTCTCTCTCTTTATATTTTCTCTTCTCTTTTCTTTATTTTTTTCCTCTCTTATGTTTAGCTCACTTTCTCTCTCCTCTTTCTTCATTCTTTCTTTCTCACTTATTCTCATAGCAATCCGACATCTATTACTTTAGCAGCTTAGCTACAGCCTACAGTTGCTACAAAGAAAGTAATTCTACTGTCTACATAGCAAAAGTTTCAACTTTCGAATGGTTCGAAAGTCGAATCTACGTGAGGCGTGAGCAAGTGAGTAAAATTACTTTCTACTCTTGTTTCTACGTAGCAAAAGTGAATCAAAGTGAGCAAAGAAATTTACCTGTCAGTGTCGGTGTCGCTCGCCTCGTGCGTGCCGCTCGTCACAAGACTCGCAAGTCGCAACGTCGCCTGGTCGCCGCCTCGCCGAGTCGCTGCTCGTCGCGACGTAGGCTCGTAGCCTTGTCGCCCGCTTGTGCCGATCGTTGCGACGTTGCCTTGTTAAGTGTTACTTGTTAGTCGTCGCCGCTCGGCCTGCTCGTGCTCGTGCCGCTCGTCGTGACCTCGTCGTCGCTCGTCGGCGTGTCGACTCGTGTCGGGCCTGTCGGCGTGCCGCTCGTCGTCTCGTCGTGCAGGCGGTGCCGTTCTTTTCTCTCTCTAGTCTCTTCTCTTCTTTCTTTTCTCACGCTTCTCTCTTATCTCCTTTTTTTCTTCTCTTTCTTTCCTCTCTTCTCTCTTCTCTTTTTTTTCTTTCTCTCCTCTCTTCTCTCCTCTTTTTTCTTTCTCTCCTCTCTTTTTTTGCAAGTTGCAACTTTGCAAATTGCAACTTGATGGATGGTTTTGGAGATGAAATGGAATGGATTTGGGGGGGTTTATATAGCCTTCAAATCCCCCCCTCCCACTTAATAAATAATACATTTTGGAGGGGCCAAAACTAATAATACCCCCCCTCCACATGCAAATGCTGGGAAAGCATGTTTAGCCCATGTGGAGGGAGGAATCCAAGATAAAAAAACAAAAAAAATGACCCAAAACCCACCCACCCCATTATTGCTGTCGGACGGGCCTGAACCGGCTGGTACCTACCTAACTCGGCCGGTTCGGTCCGGTACGGGTTGGTACCGGCCGGTTCAGGCCTGTTTCGGTCCCGGATGGTCGACTCGGTTCGGCCCGGCCAAAACCGGTAGTACCGGTATCGGCTGAGATTTGAAACCTTGGTTGGTACGACCCTGACGATTAACATTTGTACTGGGACTATTGCAACATATGCAGCGGAACACATCAACATGTGGATGTGAGCGTGCATACACCACCCTCCCCGTCTAGCCGCCTAGTGTAACATATGCAATGGAAGTAGTGCAACATATATAATGGAGCACCGCAACATATGGATGTTAGCGAGCAAACATATGTTAGCTATGATGCATGCATCACCCAACAATGTATCACATCCATACAAATTAAATCCAACGGTCCACAACGAACCAACATATGTTAGCTGTGATGCATGCACTGCCCAAACAATGCATCACTGCCATACAAATGAAATCGGACGACCCATAGTGCTCGGATCGAACCAACTGGGTCGCACCAAAAGGATCGCATTAGAGGGGGCCTCTCTCTCACTATATAGTCTATATATATAGTCTATATATATATCTATATATATGGGAATAGGGAGTATGGTCCTCCCGACTACCCAACACGCTAGTGCTCCCCTATATTCAGGTGCAACGTGGTGCTTTTTAACTAATTTTTATAATGGATGGTCAATCCACACTACTTAGATCATGATTATTTTTTTTTTTAAAAAAAAACTTAAAACAACCTGATCAACGACTAACAAATTTAACGGTAACCCCTTGCAATGGTTAATTTAAAAATGCCACGTGTCACATTTTTTTTTTTAATTTTTTTCATGATCATTATTAGGAGGGGTGAACCCATCTTGACCAACCCCTAATACCGGTTAAAAAGTGCCACGTGGCACCTGAATTGAAGGGAGGACTAGCGTGTCGGATAGTCGGGAGGACCATGCACCATATTCCCATGAGTGGTCCTCCCGACTAGCCACCATGCATGGGAATATGGTGCATGGTTCTCCCGACTAGCCAACACGTTAGTCCTCCCTATATTCAGGTGCCACATGGTACTTTTTAACCAATTTTTTTAATAGATGGTCAATCCACTCTACTTGGATCAGGATTTATAAGTGCTGTATTTGTGTTCTACTTTTTCAGGATTTGTCGTGTTCCATATTTGCACCTGTGTCCATGTCCGTATCCGTGTAACGAATCGCCTTTACTAGGCCGCTCATTAAGCACCCCACGCAATAAAGACCACCCATAACCTTAGTCCTCATTTTCCAAAGATTCAAAATCACAAGTTATAAAGGATTTAAATCCTAAGGCCCTAAACCTTGTTCCTTGGAAACCTGTACGGACCTTAGAAATTCATCAAAAACCAACCCAACCATTGCGTCCTCTCTGCCATTGCCATCACAAGTCGGCCACCACCATTCTGCCCCTTGATCTTCTCGACAGCCAAAGTAACGCATTTGCCGTTCACCTCAGAACCGTAGATACCTTTTGCCTCTTACCTACAAAACCCCAAAAACCCAAAACTCAATGCTCCTTATCTTGATCATTAGACACACAACTTGTTAAGTCAAATTGATTCAACCTTTGACACACACAACACACAAAACCCCTATACATTAGCTTTAGTTTAAATCCTGTTTACACCTTTACCTAAATTTGTTAAAGCTGGTGCATCATGTAAAATTATTCTATTATCACTTTAGATTGACCCCTTATCTCCCAAGCCTATAAAACCCTTTAAACCCAATTCCTTTCCTAACCAACCTGATTGCATGGAGTTAAGCCCAAAAGCCTAACTAAATCCGTATAGCGAACATTATGTGGATGGTTTTTGGGCAATATTTTTCACTCGTTTGGAGTCTGATTGACGAGCAGGTTGTGTCTGCTTCAAGCAAATGATGAGCGTATTTTTAATGGTACCTCTTCATGCATCAGATGGACAATAATCAGAAGCTTTAACAACTGCGCATCTCAAGACGTTTTCACATGAATTGCGGGCATCGATTGATTGCTTGATTCAACATTGTCACTGCATCGTGGGCGATCAACATTTGTTTGCATAGTTTGCGTGTAAAAACCACTTGGTAAGAAAATACATGTAATCCTACAATTTTGGCAATGTTCACACTTCCAAATCTGAACCTTACTCAAGTGTGAGATAGTGCCTAACTGCATATGAAAGATTCACAGAAGACCTGACTTGTCTATAACACTACCTTAGATGCTTTTGTAAGTTAGTGTTATGGGTAGGATTAGATTTTGGTGATTGGATTTTCGTTAGGGGCTATTTTCAAAAGACTATAATTTTTGCTTTACTTTGACTTTTTGTCCAAAAGAAAACTGAAAAATCGTGATTTTGAAATTTGGTTAAGCCTGGATGAAAGCTGAGTCCTTGTGAATTTTTTTCATAAATTCAAAATATTTTAAGATCAAATTCCTTATCCGAAATACTTCAAACTTGATCCTAAATGCCCCTTTAAACCCTAGATAAAAAGTCTAATTTGTAAAGATCGAATTCAACCCTTATATCGACGAATTCACAAATCTGGAAACATAGTTCAGATTTGGTAATTCCTTAATTTTTCTACAATGAACGGTTCTTTCAAGACGAAACTTATGCACAACCTTCCTAACACCCATACCTACCTACCCACCACGTTTCGTAGCAATCCGAAAAACTTCACCTATTTAAAAGATCAAAATACCCCTCACCTGTCCTGAATTTCTGCACCTTTCCAAATCCAAAATTTTCACCTAGAGTGAGGATTCATGCTTTTATAGGACCACCTAGATCGTCCTGCATCACAAGTCCTCTTTATTCTGAAGGATGCTTGACTTTTAGAGTGAAGTAGTATGAATTTTGGCTTACCTTGGATCAGGCTGGACAAGTCCTCTTTATTCCGAGTTTAAATGGAAGTCGGATAAAACAAATCTGATTTGTCCTTTGCAGTTTGATAGCTGGGGAGGATTGAAGGATAGGCAAGGAAAAGAGAAAAAGAAAGAAGTGATGGACTTCTATAATTGGAGTTAGAGAGCTTAAGTTTTTGAGCGACCTTTTTTATATTTCGAGTTAACACCATGTACTAGACTAGGAATATAAACGGTAAGGCTGTTCTGAGACATCGTTTAGTGATTTTGTCTTTGGGGTATTTTATAATGATATGTAGGCATAATATGTTCTTGATTATTCTTCCTTGTTTTGTGTGTGGAGTTACCATCATAGTTGCCTTGTATTCAATTCTGTCTTTCAATGACATCTATCCTTTTATTTTAATAATATTTCTCTCTATCAGAACAAAGAACATAGAACAAGACAACTCTATATATTTTGTGGCCAATAAATGGTAGAAGTTATATGTATGATTTTGTAGTGGAGGAACTGGCTGAAATGCACTAGCATTCCAAATAAAGCGGCTTTCAGGAATAGGATTGTCCTTGTTAGGTAGCCTTATCTGTAGTTAATACTTGCTTTATCTTGTTATGTATGCCTATTTTCAATTCATTATGTCAATAGAATGCTGTAAACTTTCTTACTAAATCTAATAATGGCCTCTTCTGTTGTAGGAAATGTACACACATGTTGGGCCTCAATTCCATGATGAATTGCAGCGCCACCATCTTCCTTCATTTATGGTAATTATTGAAGGATTTAAATTCTTTTAATCAGGCTGTATTTGTTGGAAGGATGAGTTCGACACTGATAAATCTTTAATCATTCACAATTCACTTTCATATCTATGCCAATGGGAAGCTGTTGAATTTTTGTTGGTTGATCGGATAGAAGAAAGGATCTTGGCTTAATGATATTTCTTGATACTGCAGATGAAAGAGATCAATGCTAGGTTAGAAAAAATAGAACCAAAGGCTCATCCATCAAATGGGGTTGGAACTCATTTCATTTCTACAGAAATGAAATCCTTAAATCTTAACCAGAGGAGGAACAGTCCAAAGAGCAAGAGGACTGCAAAGGAAACTCCACTTTCTGGAGGTCAGTGCAACTCTTCTTCATAGTGTTCAAATCTTAAACTTATTAGCATGCAATGTTTGTGGGTAAACCAAGGATATTTTCTTTGATATTCCTTTTATGATAATTTTTTTGCAAACATTATCCTAAGTTCCTCCTTTTAGGGCAATTTTTGGTGCGATATTGCTAAGCAATTTTCTTAGGCGCTGCTCTTGCTGACGTAAAAGAATGTTCAAGACTTCTATTATAGCTTTTCTCTTTTATTTCATATATTTATCATTCAGAAGAAGAAGATAAAAGCAATGCAATTTTTTTTGTTAGATTTCCTAATGAATTTGCAGTATATGTTCATTGTGAGCTTCAAAACATGTACTGCTTTATAAAAGATGGCCTATGGGGTTCTCCAGTCCAGAGTAATGGACATATATTTTTGTGCCAGATCTTGGCACTTATATCATGATATATATTGAAACTTAAATTGATGGAGGCCATTAATACGGCCCAGCCCAACGAATAAGTCTAAAGATGGGGACCCAAAATTCGAAAGCCCAACCCAAGAAACCAAGTTCAATATTCTCAAACAAGTCCATAAATTTGAATTGAAATCAGCTATTATAAATGACTTTGGGAATGATTAATAATTTAATTATGGGTTAATTGGAATTAATTATGAATCTTTCATTGGAATCACTTGTATAATAAATTTCATATTTGTAAGTTGCTATTTATGCAACCTAATGTCTAATGAAAAAAAGGAAGATTGAGATTTGAGATTGAGAGCAGGAGAGAAAGGGTGATGGGAAGATTGAGATTTGAGAGAAAGGTGGTTCTCTTCAACAGTCGCGCGTCGCCACCTAATTGCTAAGTGTCGACGTTTCCAGCCTTCGGGCTCCTATAAAAACCCAGTTGGGACACTGTTCAAAGGGGTGGAAAAATCGTTGTGAGTCCTCCACTACCTAGCTGTTCCTTGTCACTAACCCGCCCTTCATTCTTCGTGGGTGCTGGCTTAGGCATCGGAAGGTTCATGCTCTGGAGGGAGTCGGTCGTTTCTGACGCTTTTTTTTCCTTACAGCTCTGCGGCGGCCTCACTCCGACGGTGAACTCCGACCAGCGGGACTCGAGGGAGGATAAACGATTTTATCCTCAACAGGTTCTAATAGCTTTCTCTTACTACTACTTAAGACACTCTCTACTGTAAGTCTATAACACATGACCACCTAACCACTGGCAGTGAGATATTGGACCCATATGAGGTAGGGTTGCACGTTAGTTACTGGGTTGGCGGTTGATGGTTGAAGTAGATTTGAATTTGTTTTCTTTCGGATCTAGTGAGGTGCACATATATACGAGAGGGCGGATAGGGAGCTAAGAGCAATTAGAGGGATAACAGAAACCATGGAGGGGATCATGTGATTATTTTCCCATTCATGGGTTCTAATCGAGCTTATACGAAAATTGTGAAGCATGCAAGATCCTTGCTTTGGAATAAGTGCAATAGCAATCATCGCTTCCGTAAGGTCTATGTGTCTTTGATTACCTTGATTAAATCCTAGGGTGGTTTTGGCCCTTTTGCGTTGCGTGACCTTGGGTTATATTGTTTATTATATTTTCCTTTTAATATTGCACTGGATTATATTGTATGTTTCTGTCTTACCAAAGTTGTTTCTTTTTTGCTTTATCAGAAATTCTTCATTGTTACTTGTTATTATGCTTCTGGATGATAAATTGTAGTTCATATGGATCAGTTTCTTGTGATATAGGTGAAACCGATTTTACTGAAAAGCCAATGGACCCAATTAAAGTGTATTCTGAGAAGGAATTGGTTAGGGAAATCGAGAAGGTTGCATCTACTCTAGTACCAGAGAAAGATTGGTCACTTCGGATAGCGGCTATGCAAAGAGTTGAAGGCCTAGTCCTTGGAGGTATACCTTGAATCCTTTCTATTTTTTTTATTGGTTCATATGCATGAATACATGCATACTTGTCAAACCTTTTTTTTTTTCTTGGATGGAACTTGTCAAACCTTTTAAATGGCCTTTTTCCTACTGTTTCTTTGCTGCACTGTTAACATGCCACAAATACACGGATCCTCATCAAATGTTTTAGACGGTTTTGTTTCTGCTATTTCTATGCTATGTTATTAGCATGCCGCAAGTACATGCATACCATCAAACGGTTTGACGGTTTTGTTTTCTGCTTTTTCTTTGCTATATTATTAACATGGCACTAAGATATCTTTTATACTTCCTGACTTCTAGTGTATATCAGTCATCTTTTGCTCCACCATATTCTGATCCAGATAATTGATGTGTTCTCGTGAAGAGGGGGGCGTGAAGGAACAATATTTCCAATTATGGAGGGTCGATGCCAGGCTGGCATCGACCCTCTATAATCCTGGCATCGACCCTCTATAATTATTGCTAGGTTGCCAACCAATTGGAAAATTTTGTCAATCATCTTATGGAGCCTTCTTAAATAGATTTGTTCTCTGTACTCGACCCCATCAAATGATAGGATTAAGACTTTGATTCTGATGATGATGATGATGACAATGGTAATGATGATGATGATAGCATGGACAACATCATGTCATAAACCATTAGCCAATTGGAAAATCACCCTAGACTTCACATAGCTTATGATTTTATGTGGGAAAAATGTCTTATCTGTGGTGCAAATTATGGATTTGTTCCTATCATTTTTTATTCATAAAACTAAAAAGGCTTGCACATCAGGCTCCCTCCCATGTGGATTAGCAATAAATGCAAGAACGTACATATTCCTACCTTCCAACTGGCCATTATTTTTAAAAGTGGCTGGCTCTCCATTTGAGGTGGCGACCTAGGTGTACACGGGGTTCTATCACATACGTTGAAGGTATTGTGTATTGATCATAAGTTGACCGCCTCAGAGGCACGGACACTTCCCCAGCCCCAGTGTACCCGTGTCGTACCCGTGTCCGACACGGACACGCACCGGGCGCTGGGCACAGCCGGACACCGCCGGACACGCGTCGGACTCAAAGCGGACACACGGAGTGGCTGACGGGTTCAGTTTTAGAGTCGGATCGGGTTTCAGGGTTGAGTCAGGCCCGATATAACATAAATCGGGCCCTATACTTAGGCTTATGAGCTCTAACGGCGAGTGCTCCCGGATCGACTTGGATCGGCTCGACCTCCTCCCTCCCTCCCGCCGCCTCCTCCCGCCCGCTGCCTCCTTCCTCCACGATCTCGGCTCACGGCCTCCTTCCTCCCGCTGCCGCTGGATCTGGTAAGAAATGAAACCCTTGATTTGATCTCTCTCTCTCTCTCTCGCTCTCTCTCTCTCTCTCTCTCTCTCTCTCTTTTGTGTGGAGAAGCAGTGCGCAAGGTTCTAAAAAGCGCTAGACGCTAGTCGGGCGGTGGGAGACCGCCTAGCGCCTAGGCCGCCTAGGCGGTGCCTAGGCGTTTTGACTATTTTTAGTTATTTTAATTATTATTTTGATATTATATCTAACCCATATGTTTTGAAATTACTATAAATTCAAGATTATCCCAACCATTATTTTAAAGAACAAGTATCAATTACATAAATATAAATTCAAGACTAACAAGAACAAAAACAAGCATGATATTATGAGATAATATGCATGATTTAGTAAAATTCAAACCATAAATTCGACCGCCTAGACGACGCCTAGGTGTTTTGATTATTTTTAATTATTATTTTGATATTATATATAACACATGTTTTAAAATTATTATCAATTCAAGATTATCCCAACCATTATTTTAAAGAATAAATGTCATTTACATAAATATAAATTCAAGATTAACAAGAACAAAAACAAGCATGATATTATGAGATAATATGCATGATTTTAGTAAAATTCAAACCATAAATTTAAGATTACTAACAACAAAAGGAAACATGATATTTCTATAAAGAATCCAAGATTCTAGTATAGTCCAAAACAAAAAGTCATAAAATAGTGAAATACATCATCATTTCTCCTATAGGCTACAATATTAGACTCCTAGTACTCTTCACCATATCCCTTCCAGATTCTCTCCTCATTAGACTTAAAACTCCACCCCCTTATCACGCTTCTCGTCTGTCTCCTCATCCGATACAAAATATTCTTCGTGAAATTCTTTAACCTCACGGGATGAAGAGCTATCACCAACATTTCTAGACCTTTTCCTAGTCACTTGAACACTATCCACTCCAACGCCTCTCTAACCAATCACCAAGTAAATCTCGAACCAACGTCGACATCTTCATCATTTTCTTCACCATCAACAATCAATCATTGAGGCTATTGAGTCTTACTTGCTTTAGTCACTAGTAATACATCTACTCCTCGCTCCTTTCCCTTTTTCTTCTTATTGATAATCTTGGCATTGAATTAGATATAGACTAGATTAAAATAAAGAAAAGCCTAACCTGCCTGGACAGCTCAGCCCTCCTAGACCCGCCTAGGCCTGCCTAATTCGCCTGAGCAATCGTCTGGGCTGCCTAGTGGCATGGGCTGCTTTTCTGCACCGCCTAGGGGCTAGGCGAGGCGGTGGGGGACCTTCTAGCGCCTATGTCGCTTTTTAGAACACTGGTAGTGCGGGAGGAGGCTGCGATTCTTAGTCGTCAGTCGTTCTCGTTCTTTTACATACCATTTGGCCCATTTGGGGCTGAGTGCAATTCACCTGTTGGGCTGGGTGTAAGGGATGGTTGCAATTCAGTTCTGGCTTTAAGGGCTGAGTGCAAGTCACCGGTTGGGCTAGGTGTAAGGGATGGGGCTGAGTGAAATATTTTTAGTATTATATATATATATATATATATATATATATATATAATTTAATTCCCTTGTCCTCGTCGTGTCCGTGTCCTACTCTTTTAAGATTTACTGTGTCGCCGTGTCCGTATCGTTTCCGTGTTCTGTGTCCGTATCCGTGCTTCATAGTTGACCGCTTAATGAATGAGGCGGGCTTCTAGGTTCTCGTTATGCTGCCTCTCCTGAAGGTTCATGTCTTATGATATAACAAAAAACATGATTTTTATGTACATGGGTTTGCATTAGATTTTTGGGCCCTTATGACATATTAGATTGTGTTATGTCAAACAATCTCTAGTCATGGAGCGTGGATTCTCTTTTTCTGCCTTGTACACTATATATCAACATGTTATATTTTAGTATTTTATGGACGATGTTCGAACTTGTGTATCAGTGGCCATCTAGGTCAACTTTAATTGTGATTTAAGGTAATATTGCTTGATTCTTAGAATCATAACCAACTAATCATTTATGGACTATCACCTATGTGAATGAGATATGCAACGAGGTAAACAACGACCAAGCTTTATCGCATTGCATGGGGAGGTTGTGGAGCACGACTCTGAGGTGGGATTATTCCATGAGGGGTACGAGACTAGTTTTTAGACTGACTATTAACCTATTATCAACCACGAATTTTCCAATTGACTATCAGTCTAATAACTACCCTCCTAGAACTTGTGTGATGGATCCTAGCGTATGCTAGCTGACAGGTGCGAGGAAGGGGGGATTGACGTTTTTGGTTTGGTGCGTGTGTGTGTGTTGGGGGCGGGGCGGGGCGGGGTGGGGTGAGAGTGTTAAAGAGGAGATTGGAAGGGAAAAAGGGGTGGATAGATGGGAGGGGGGAGCAAAACTACTTTTAATAACATAACAAATGAAGACTATTAGTCTAAGAAGCACAGATACGGATATGGGTTTGGCGATACGACAAATCTTAAAAAAGTAGGATATGGGTACGGCTAAGGATACGGCAATAAATTATTATTTTTTAAATATAAGTTTTAAATAAAATACTAAATTATTAATTTATAGAACTATTAATTGATAGAATGCATCATAAAGAACATATTTAATATAGAAGCACGGGTTGTTGCATATTCAATATAAACAAAATATGAATTGTTATAATTTATCATTGTTTTTTGAAAAAAATTTAATAAAATTTTCATAATTAGCTCAATATTTTATCACAGTTTTTGATTGATCTTATTGCATACTTGCAGATCCTGACGACGGGTTAGAAAACCTGCAAATGGGGCTGTGAGGGAGAGCGAGAGAGAGAGAGAGAGAGAGAGAGAGAGATGGAGGGAGAGAGAGATATGGGCTTGTGAGGGAGAGAGATGGGCGAACGGCGGACGGCTGCAATCGGGCAGCAGACGGGTGCGGGAGGACGGTGGGGGACTGCAGTCGGGCGACGGACGGGCGGCTAACGGCTGTAGTTGGGTGCGGACGACCGACTGCTGTAGTCGGGCGGACGACAGGCGACGGCAAACGGCAGACAACGGGCACGGGTGGACGCCTACCTCTCTGCTCTCCCTCTCTTCTCGCTCAATCCAGAAAATAGGGTGGGGTGGGGTTAAATATTGGGTAAATTACACATAGACCCCCTACAGTTTGAAAAACATATCACTTGCACCCCCTCCAGAGGGGGCATTTGTAGGGTTTTAAACATGAGGGGGTGCAAGTGATAATCGTTCAAACTACAGGGGTCTTTGTGCAATTTATCCTTAAATCTTTTAGTGTGGGACAGTGGGTTTGGGTTTGAGTTTGAGTTTAACTTTTAACCAAACCCAAACTCGATAACCCAAGCCCAAACCGGTCAGCCATATCCCTCCCGTATTCAGCCGTATCCCTCCTGTATCCCGGCCCGTATCCCTCCCTTATCCTGGCCCGTATCCCAGTCGTATCCGGGCCGTATCCTGGCATTTTTTAATTCAGGATACGCCCGAAACGTATCGGACACGTATCCGAGCCGTATCCGGGTCCGATACGTATCCAGTATGGGTACGTCATGTATTTTGAAGTATCCGTGCTTCATAGCTATTAGTAGATATGTTCATATGTCAAATAAATGACAGGTGTGATGACCCGGGGGGGGGGGGGGGGGGGGGTTTGAGGTTTTTTGTTTGGTGCATGTGTGTGTTTGTTTGGGGCGGGGGTGTGTTAGAGGAGATTGGAGGGGAAATAGGGTTGGAGAGATGAGAGGGGGAGCAAAAGCTACTTTTAATAACATTATATGAAGACTATTAGTAGAATTGCTCATAGGTCAAATAAACGAAATAGGAATATGTGATTTACATGCTCCAAGTCAAAGCCGTATTCTACTTTATTAACATAAAATATGAAGACTATTAGTAGAAATGCTCATAGGTCAAATAAGCAAAAAAGAAGTGTTATTTACATGTCCAAGTCAAAGCCGTATATGGGTCAATGCTCCAGAACCTTCTTTGCTACTCATTCCTATTTAAAGCTAACCCCGTTACCAATTCAAGCCTTCCTCCCTCTCTCCCTTTTACCCGTGCCTATAAACCACTCATGATTGCTGCCTCGTTTGGTCTTTGTCGAATATGTTCCTACTATCTTCACTTGTATTCCACTGCCTTATGCTCCACAATTGCCACTTTTAGGTTTCTTGCAAATTCTTCGATTATAACCCTATTCTCCCTAGTTATATCCACCTCATCATGCTCACCTCCCCTATGTTTTCCTTTGCATATACACATTTTCATTGTCCAACATAAAAAATATCAGATACCTATCTCATAACAATGCTATAAAACTCCCTTGTTAGATTTTTTGGTATGCCTATCACAAATCACCTAGAAGCTACCTTCCATTTTGACCAGCTTGTTCTAACCTTGTTTGAAATTTTAGGTCTATCTTTGTATTCCTTTATATAGAACCCATAGAATGACAAAAGTCGTGGTTGCACATATTATAGCCATCGTTGGGGACATGTTCCTCGTGTATTGTAATCCCATCCTCAAAATTGCATTTTGAGATTTTTATCCTGTAAGCCTTTTCTCCCCTATTTAGGTTCAGCTTGGATAAGTATGTTGCTTGATTCATGTGGATGTTGTTTGGTCTCACAAATTTCTGTTTCTACTTTTAATATAGCTTGTTATTAGATTATCTTAATCTTATTTATGCGATATAAAATTATGACCCGAATCTTACATTTTTAGAAACTCGACTGAACTTTAGTCTTCTTTCAGCATTAAACTAATTGTATGTATGTAAGAAGTGAATGATGCAAAAATTCATTATATTGATTTAAATTTAATTTTTTATTATGCTTCCCTATTTTATCTTGAGAAGGTTGCCTCGGCATCTTGTGACACCCTAGTCCTTTTTAGATTTTCCTCCTTGGCTTATCTCACCTCTTTAAAAATGTTGCAAATGACCGTCATCATATTATGGCAAGACCCTCTCGTGCCAGATTTTCCTTGGCGAGGAATTTGACAACAATTTAGAAGGCTTTCCTCGTGTTGACAACTGTATCTGAAAGTTCATAAGCTTTGACCGATGATATTTTTCCATAAAAGTCAATGCTATATAGATGGGATAAGGCTTGTTGGTTTAGGTTAAGGTAGTATGGTGAGAACTTTCAGTAAATTAAGATTTTGTAAAATAGCTGAGTCGTTCTCGAATTTTTTTGAAGTTATCTGTCCTTTTTCTCGCATGAACCCTTCAGTATAGGAGATCAACTTTGGCCACCTACTTTACAGATCCCTTTCTTTGACATAATTAATTTGCTGGAGTAACTTTTAGATTCACTAGGTGATATATTTTCTAGGGAAATTCATACCACAATCACCTCATGAGTCTGTATTTCCTTGTACCATACTTTAGGAGGAAGTTGTATGTAATAATTTTTTAACTTGGTGGTGATGATCAAGCGTTTAAAATAAATGCATGGCGATTCTCATCCCCGTCATCTCTTACCTCATATTTTCTTTTGGAACTTAGGTTCACTAACATTGCAAATCACTTGGTGCCCCAACATTGGAAAAGCAAAATTTCATTTACCATGCATAAACCTTCAGGAAACATGTTCCCAATAGCATTTGGATTTTGGATTATCGTACATTTAGATGATTTTATAGGATGCATGTGCAAATGGTCATAGAACACTCCAGTTATATTTGATGCTAATTTAGATTAACTTACACCAAGAACACTCAATTTAATCTTAAGTAATAAGATAAAATTACTTATTAAATTATTCACTTTCAATCCTAACAAGGATCCAGTTAATATGAGCGTTAGCCACTATCTTAAGTGTAACATACCTTAAGTTGAATGCCCTATTTGAATTAAGCATGCAATCTTTATGTTAAACTCACTAATGGGCTATTATCTTCGATTTAATATTGTATAATATGTTGATATGTGCATGCAAATTAGGTGATGTGCAGATGATTCTTAGGTATTCAATTTGCAAAAAGATGTCCCTCCGCCCCTCCTCCTGTTTTTGCTCCTGTTTCCGTTCTTGTTCCTGCGTCCTTTGACTAAGATGGTTTATTTTGGCTAAAACCTTACTTGCAGGTATTCACTCTAGTATGTGTACTATACAATAACGTCAATTCCCCACTGGGTATTTTGGCTTTTAAAATCATACAGTAGTTACAGTTAACAGCTAAATGCTCTGGCTACATGAGATATTGCTTTCTGATGATTATCTTTTGCATTTTTGGGCATACATCCTGGTTGTTCGGTAATAGTAGACTCTTTTCTAGGTTAGGTTTCTTATGTTTGCTTTGCTCTTGTGAAATACAAAATCTTCTAAGAATTATAATCATGTTGCTATGAAACTGTAAGCATTTTTTAATTGGAGTATTTGCATACTCATCTTTTCATGTAAACTGTTTGGTCTTGAGGCTATGCTATGTACTTGACCTTTGATGAATTAATTCTATTTATAGACCTACTTGTATATTTCTCATCAACCTCGATTTAAATTCAAGTATTTGCTAGGCCATCATTTACACTCATGTTGAATGCTTGGTTTACCCAGCTTTGCCATTTTTCAGTTTTCAAGTAAAATATTATTCCGGATCATATATATTTGGTTCCTTGTGTAACTTCAGGTATTCAATTTTAAGTCTGATTGATTTCTGTCAGGTGCTGTGGATTATTCTTCATTTCCCGTGCTATTAAAACAGCTTGTTGCTCCTCTATGCACTCAGCTATCAGATCGACGTTCTAGCATTGTAAAACAGGTATGGTGCAAAATTTTAATTTCATTGTGAAGGCTAGATATCATGATGACATGTGCAATCATGGTACAAAATGTCGACATATCTCGCAAAATTTTGGGGAGTATGTTGGTAGATCTTGCAGTTGGAATGAATTACGGGGGATAACATTTGAAAAAAGTTTTTCATGGACTTCCCAAAATTTTGAAATTTTGAGAAAATTTCCATATATTTTACTGAATTTTATCCTAATTTCTCAAATTTCCCCTAATTTCCCCCAAATTTACTTCACTTCCCCAAAATTCCCATTCATAAAATTATACAAAATTTACTAATTTACCCCAATTCCCCAAAATCTACCCCATTGTCCTTAAATGTTCCCCAATTTATCCTAAATTTCAAAATTTACCGTATTTTATACCCAATTTTCAAGGTTTATCCCAATCTTTGACTGTTATGTTTCTAACTTTCTACACATCGTGCATACAAATACCTTCTACATAGAGTCCAACACTAGTAGTTACTGTAGAAATGATAATTAAGATCCAAAGTGTGTAACTATGGTATTTTTATGATAATCCAGGGTTTTGTTACAAAATATTTAATCAATATTTCTATTATTTCTATGTTTAGACTTTAGACTGTCATGCTTCCCGCCCAACATGCATAGAAATAATGTTGTGGAGTTCACATCCCTAAACAGTCTAGAAATGTGATTTAATTGTTCCAAAGTGTGTATCTATACTTGATTATGACTGTCTAGAGTTTTGTTGAAAAATTCTATCCTTTAATCATTTTTTTTCATCATTCTATAGGACTTCAATATTTTATATTTCTATCCTGTCAAAAATCAAAATACACTTATGCAAATTTCCATACCATGCGGTGTCGAAATATTGGTCGAAATCGAAATTTCAAATCTGTGTTCAAGTCCATGTCACAAGGCATTCATGGATGATTACTCTAAAAGGGCAAAGAGAGGAAAGAGATTTGGGAGTAATGAGAGTGCTTTGCGCAATGGGGCAATATCCTTATATATCTGTAGATGAGACGGGGTCACCCAAAGTGAACATACCCCAAGAAAGGACTAATCTATACAAAGGCTAGGTATATTGTCCATGCTCATCAACCAGTTGAGAAAAGCATTGGGATCAAACTTTCCTTCGAAGTTGGGGATTTTGATGTGTACTTAATTAGTGATGTCTGAATCACGTTCTTCACTTCGATCACATTTGATGTTTCTCTGGATGTGGTCAAAGAAAGGTTCATCCTATATGTTGACACTGTTAATATGCTCACCTTCCTGTAGGCGATGCTCTCAAAGAGGCTTATTAACTACTTGTGGAGTTCCACGGTTGGTTCAAATCATTAGAGAAAATTGAGGTTTGTCAACCTGTGGAAGATCTTATCAAGGATCTCATCTCTTTGTGCTTCCACGTAATAATTACGGAAGTTCTGACACATTTGGTCGTCATGATGGTGCTAAACCTTGAGGTCTTGTACAAAGTGTTGCAAGAGGGCAAATTACTTGAAGTGGATATAGGAACAAATTGGGAAAGAAGTAAAGAGCAAATCTGAAATTGACCGGAAGTTACACTAGAAAGTAGTCTAAATGGTCCAAATTAATCTAGACGAAGTCAATGATCAAGGGCAAAAGGAATTTTGAAGGTTTTTTTAATCTAATAAGGATTAATGAAGGAATTCATTCTGGCTTTCTGGAATTAAAAGTAAGCAGTGGAAATTCTCTATTTGAGAATGATTTTGTGAGGCTTTAATGTAAATCAAGACTTATGGATGATTTAAGAAGATGAGATGAATTCATATGAACTGCAATAGATGCAATAAGTGTAAAAGTACAGAAATTCAGTAAAAGCAGTAAGTAGTTAAGAGAGAGAAAACAAAAATAAATAATAGAAGAGGTCTCACTTTTATCACGGAATTAAAATATCACGTCTTAATGTTGCGTAGGCATCAGACCAAGGGCCGGTGCATCTCAGTATCTCACCAAGGCTATTACAGCACATGTATGCAGGAAATAACATAAGCTTAAAATTTGATCGATGATTTGTGGTGGTTGTATGCCCCTTCACATTTGCTTCACTTGTACTGCTCGTAGTCAAAGTGAAAACAGTACTATAGGGAGGCTGCCTTTCTATACTACGTAAATACGCAAAGCGTACTCGTTCCCCTATTCACTTGTACTACTATAGTAGTACAAGTGAAAGTGTCCACATCATGGCCGACCCTCCTATTGATTTGGGCAAGGAGACGGGCTGCCCTTTCACTTCCAATTGGATTCCCAGAGTCCAAGTGAAAGTGAACATGCTCAGTTCACGTGGATTTGTGGTTCAATGAGAGTAAAATCGAGCTATTTCACAAGGATTGTACTCGTAATGATTCGAGTCCAATCCACCTTAAAAGTTAGGGTACTGGCTGCTCTTTGGGTTTCTTTGGATGACTGACTGCCCTCCTTCTCCTTGTTTCTACTGCTTCCCTCTTTCTTGGACAAATACATTTACGTATCTCTTTTGTCGTTTCTTCTCATATACTTCTTTCTGAGATGCATCAGGCTATCAGCATATCTATACTATTCTATATGATTTTTTGTTGTTTATATATAGTTTTGATTATCAAGGTTATGAGCACTGATATTGGCATTGAGAAAGCTCGGGTGTTTATTATGAGATTTGTACAGTATGAAAGCTATGAGAATCAAGGGCATTGAAGTAATTCTTTAGGGGTGCTTTGTTTTATTTGTCTCAGTTTATCTGTCTAATTTAGCTCATTGGGTTGTGCTAATATCATAAATGAAGTAAAACATTTTGGTGATTTTGCAAGACTGGGCTTGCTTTGAAGACATGTTATGACTTCAATCCAATGTTTTGATGATTGTTCTTGCTATAATCAGGCCTGCCATCTACTAAACTTCTTATCGAAGGAACTTTTGGGCGATTTTGAGGCTTGTGCTGAGGTTTTCATACCGGTAAAATCCTTGTCTCAGAAAGTGGTTTTATTTTCGTGAATGCGAACTTATCAGAAAATGTTTCAGGTGCTTTTTAAACTTGTAGTGATTACGGTTCTTGTAATTGCCGAGTCTGCAGATAACTGCATAAAAACGGTATGACACATTAGCACTTCTTTTAGTGATTAGATCCAGTTTATGTGTCCCTAATTAGTGTTCGCATTTTTTTTTCAGATGTTGCGGAACTGCAAGGTTGCTCGTGTTCTTCCACGGATAGCTGATTGTGCAAAGAATGACCGAAATGCAGTTCTTCGTGCTAGGTAAGGGCATGTCTTAGTTAAGGATGGTTTAGAGACGCTTTCATTTATGCAGGTACATGTATTCACTACCTCAGGTGTTGCGAATATGCACTTCTAATGCTAGAATACTGGGCTGATGCTTCGGAAGTACAACGATCTGCAGATCTTTATGAAGATCTTATCAAGTGCTGTATAGCTGATGCAATGAGTGAGGTGCGAGTTTGTAGGATCTTTCTCTGTTATTTTTTGAGATAAAAAACATGAGCACTAAAAATACTGTTTGAAAAAGAAAACTCATTTTTTCTTACTGTCATCCATTATTCAAATTGATGAAATGTGCAGCGGTCGGATAAAAGGTAATAGGGATGAGTTATTGCTACTATTTGAATTCTTCTATACATCTTTCTTTTGATTCTACCGTTTGATGCTTAACAGCTTTTTCCATATATTTCTCTCTTACTAATTGTGGAACCCTTTTTAAATTGCCTCTTTTCTTCATTCATTATGAAGTCTTTGTTTTTCTTTTGCTTCTACAATTATCCATTATATTTCTCACTTCTGTTACGTTTTTGGCTGAGACATTTTATGTAAATATTTAGGGAGCAGATACTGACATGGTTTTGATTAAATTAGGAATACTTTTGTGAACTTCAAGTAAAACAGAAACTGTTTTCGATCATGAAGGAATTTAGGATGTGAAGCTGCGCCTAGGGATGACAACGGTGCAATTTAAAACCGAAAACCCTAGTAAACTGCAAATCCTTTAAATCAGCTCCAAGGGGAT
Source organism: Chamaelirium japonicum (assembly GCA_947650365.1). Classification (NCBI taxonomy): domain Eukaryota; kingdom Viridiplantae; phylum Streptophyta; class Magnoliopsida; order Liliales; family Melanthiaceae; genus Chamaelirium; species Chamaelirium japonicum. Next base: position 12,281,127 of record OX393550.1, on the reverse strand, counting down.
ATCTACTCTCTTTGTGGGAGAGTGGAATTCCATCTTGGTGACTGTTTTTTCCACGATCTTTTGATGCTGACTACGGAAGATACTGAGGTTTTGACTAGGAACTTGAGCTCTTTGTTCCCTCGGGATCAAGAGCTTTTTGACATTACCAATGGTGAGACAGAAAGTGTGATGGTATTTTATGATTTGTTCTCACTTCGGTCATGTTCAATGTATTCCTTATACATTAACACACTAATCATAAATCTCACCCAGATGATCGAGACATATCACCAAAACAAAGATAGAGGTTAAGTATGTCACAGTCTTTCAGGTATGCCCAGCTTCAGTACCAATTGTGAACAATGTTGGCAAGTTAAAAGGAACCGGTGACCTGTTCTCCTATGCCCGGCTATCACTCAAACTGGTTCGGTGCACTATGTCACCTGCATTGCAACTTGTGGACCTTCGACTCATCCTATGAGTCGTGCAGTACCCATATATTGAAAAATATGTTTCTCAATGAAATTGTCAAACCAGTTGACTTTTTAAGCGCACAATTCCTGGCAACAAGCACTTAGAAATGATATGCGAATTGTTTGAGGTTATTGAAACTAAGGTTCCATATTTCCTTTAAACAACCTATGAGATGAATTTGGAAATTCCTCTGTATAAATTAAAGATTAAGATGGGTTTGAATTATTTTAAGGTGATTATGGATCAGACAATTCCTCCATCAGACTTTGGTATTTGTGTAGAGATTTTTTGTCAACTCAAGTCCTTATAGCCATATTTGTATTTCAGGTTTGAATCTTGACATTAAAACATGCACCTTATTCACGTACCATTCTGTAGTGTATTTGCTACGTACAAACGTTATCAAATGTTTTAATTAAATGTATATAATTGGGTTTACTATCAATCTAATGCAGTCATGTAGGTAATGTCACAATTAGTATTCTCTCATTTTGCCTGCCATCTTTTTTATAGGATTCTATTCCTGATACATATATAGATTCTGTGCATCAATGCATTTGTACATACAAATTTGTATAATTTAAGTCACTTGATTCCGAACTATTTGAAGTTGGTTTATTGAAACTCCGCAGGTGCGCTCCACGGCACGATCTTGCTACCGGATGTTCACAAAAACTTGGCCAGAGCGCTCTCGTCGCCTTTTCTTGTCATTTGATCCTGTTATACAAAGGGTATTTCGTTTTCTTCTTGGCTTTTGCTCTTTTTTTTGTGTTAAATTCAATTGTGACATGGTGTAGTATATGTAGATAATAAATGAAGAAGATGGTGGTATGCACAAAAGATATATTTCTCCTTCAATTCGCGAGAAAGGAGTGCACTTTTCACGTTCTCCATCTCGTGCTCCTACTCCTGGATATGGTACTGCTTCTATCGTCGCAATGGACAAGAGTGCAAATATTGCTTCAGGGACATCTCTTTCTTCTGGCAGCCTTCTTTTATCACAACCAAAGCAAATTATGAAAGGTTCTGAAAGAAGCCTTGAAAATATGTTACATGCAAGCAAACAGAAGGTTTCAGCCATTGAGAATCTACTGAAAGGTGTCAGCATGTCTGGGAAACAAAATTTCTCAACCAGCTTGGATCTAGGTATTCCTTGGAATGCTCAATTGCATTATTGTCATTTAGAAGTTGATTATCTATTAAGGATATGTAGTCTTGTTGATTGTAGTGTTATGACCAGTTTCTGTCATAATGGGTTCATAAAATTATTCTCTGCAATGCTGAACACGTCTGCATGGTTAATGTTTTTTCCTTCTTTGTTCCTAGTGCAGGAGTTGACCCTCCATCAGCTCGTGATCCACCATTTCCTCCAGCTGTTCCTGCATCACATCATCACTCTTTAGAAGTTACAGTATTGGGTGATTCAACTACAACAGATATTGGTAGAGGTGGTACAAAGAATTGTGGTTCAAGTTTGACTGATATCAGTGCTTCTAAGATTCATGCTTCAAGAAGCACTTCTGTATTTTCTTACCATAGTCGTCTACCATCTGATTCTATGTCAAACTTGCCACTACCTTCCACTGCAAAATCATCTTCTGAGAGATTCCAAGAGGGAATTGTAGTGGAAGCTAATACTGATATCAGATCAACTAGGCAAATTGCAAGCATGCAGTTTGACAAACATCTCCCGGACACTCTTTATATGGATTCTGGCTACAAGAATTCACAGAATAGTTATGTTCCTAATTTTCAGAGACCTCTTCTGAGAAAGCAGGTGACAGGAAGGGCTTCTGCAAGCGGTAGAGGCAGTTTTGATGAAAGCTTAATCTTAGTGGGTGAAATGTCTAATTATATGGACGGCCTCGCATCCCTTAGTGATGCGCTTACTGAGGGACTGAGTCCTAGTTCTGATTGGGTGACTAGGGTTTCTGCATTTAATTATGTCCAGAATTTGTTGCAACAAGGGCCAAAAGGTATTCAAGAAGTCATCCAGAGTTTTGAGAAGGTCATGAAGCTGTTTTTCAAACACTTGGATGATCCTCACCACAAAGTTGCACAAGCAGCTCTTTCGACACTTGCAGAGATTATTCCTGCTTGTAGAAAACCTTTTGAAAGTTATCTGGAGAGGATTTTACCACATGTTTTTTCTCGTTTAATTGACCCAAAAGAGTTGGTTAGGCAGACATGTTCATTGACCTTGGAAATTGTCGGTAGGACTTACAGTTCTGACTCTCTGCTGCCAGCACTTCTCCGTTCTCTGGATGAACAGAGATCGCCAAAGGCGAAATTGGCTGTTATTGAATTTGCAAATAACTCCTTCAACAAGAATGCAACAAATTCTGATGGTTATAGTAATAGTGGCTTTCTTAAGCTATGGCTTGCTAAGTTGGCTCCTTTAGTAAATGATAAAAATATAAAACTGAAAGAAGCATCTATATCAGGCATCATATCAGTATACACCCACTTTGATTCAACCTCGGTCTTGAACTTTATTGTCAGTTTGTCTGTTGAAGAACAGAACTCATTAAGACGGGCACTTAAGCAGTATACCCCTCGTATAGAGGTTGATCTAATGAACTTCTTGCAGAATAAGAAAGAACGTCAACGTACAAAATCCTTTTATGATCAATCAGATGTCATTGGAACCTCGCCTGAGGAAGGATACATTGGGACATCAAAGAAAGGTCAATCATTTGGTATGTATTCAGCAGGTTCGGTTGATAGTGAAGGTGGAAGAAAGTCTAGTTCCATGCAAGAATCAGCCCAAGATGCTTCTGCCGATCAGGCAGCTTCAGATGAAACTCAGCAACAATTTTATCATAACTTTGAACCTGGCTCTGATACTGAAATTCTTGGTCTCGAAAGGAGGGAATTAAAGTGCAATGATACTGCTGTATTAGAAGGTACTGGGACATTGACAAATCACTCGGAAAAGACAGGTAGTAGCATGGAACATGAGAATTCTGTATTAGCATCGCCTGGAGATATCAATAGACCGGTGAGTTATGATGGGTGCAAGGCCATCAGTTTGACTCTTGGTGCCAAAAGCATTGAAGATATGGAGCTCATTCATGAGAATCTTGATTTTGTGACAAACCACCACCTTTCTAATAATGAACCTAGCATCCCACAACTTCTTCATCAGGTTAGTATTTGAATTACCCTTCCACAGGTATGAAAGTCATTTATGATGTTGCTGTATACTGAACTTCTCGTGTAAGACTGTTTAGTTGTCTATGCTTGACTAAATGTGAAAGGTTTTTTTTGTAGATATGCAACGGCATTGCCAATCATTCAAGTTTAAACAAACATGAGGCATTGCAGAAATTGATTGAAGTGTCTTTAGTTAATGATAGCTCTGTTTGGGCGAAGGTAGGCATCTCTTGTTCCATATAATTGCCATTTTTTGAGTTTAGCCTAGACTTATTCTAAATATGCTAAGATTTATTGAATTCAATGAGTATGATTACATGAATAAAACACGTAAAATATGGAAACGACAATGTTGCATAGCTTAGACAAGGATTCCTTTCTGAAGAGGACCTACTTTTTTTTCCTTAAGTGAAGCCATAGCTGATATTGTTTGTTGTCATCATTCTTTCGTCGATTAATGATTAAATTGAGATTCTATGATATTTTATTATAATTTGTTCATTGAAATAAAAGCTTAACACTAACTTGGATGTCTTCTTTTATCTAATTTTCTTGCATCTTGAGACTAATGCAAATTCCATATTCTAAAGCAACAATTAAGTTCACTATGTACTTGTTGAAAGCTTAAGTTAAATCTCAATTCAACTACATGCATGTACCATATAGAGGTTAATTGAGAATTACTTAGCATGGCACAAGCATATATTCCAACATAAAATGTTATCTCTTATTATTTAAAAATCAAAGATATCAACAAGAGGGGATAAAAAATATGTAGTGTGTATATTGTTCCTTTTCATTTTTGTTTGTATGTATGTAAATATAGTCATGTACTAAGCTTATACACGCTTATAGTGTAATTTTGAATCATACAATGGTAAATATTAGACTACATGCCCTAGCGGGATTACGCTTTAAGTTAGCCATCATCACCTCTCCTTCCTTTGTATGCGATCGCCGATCGATGGATACTCGACAATTTCGAAGATCTAAATGTGCTCCCCCGATCCTTCACAAATTCGGTAATTTTTTCTCCAATAGTCAGTGGTCGAAAGTTTGATGGATTTCATAGGGAACTTTGGCCTTTCGGTTAATTATGGGTTTTAAAGGTTTAGTGTCAAAGCATCGAACAGATACCAACATGATGGTTTCCACTTCATCTTCCTCCATCTTGCTACACAAACTCGATACTCCATGATTTAATTCTCATCATCCAAGCCATCATTTTCCAGCGTTTTAAATTAGAATTTCCCTTTGGGGTTTCCATTGTTTCTTTGGTGATATTTTCTGCTTTTGATCCGTGCATTTGAGCTCTTTGAAGTGTGTTTTCCCTCTGATATAACCGACCTTAAAAATCCTGATCACTTCTAATTTGAGGCCCATTTGCATCATTTTGCCTTTATCTATGCTTTCATTTTTTCTGTTTTTTTAGCATCTCCACCCTTTTACTGGCATTTTTCGGTGACTTGATGTTTCTTTGTTTTTAGCCTCGATTTTTGTGTGGTAATGTCCAGGCCTTGCTTGTCTCCCCTTGCATTATTTTGCTAAAATCAACTTCTCATGTCAATTTCCCAATTTTTATACCTACTATTCATTCTTGTAATGGGACTATGCCAACCTTTTAGTTACCTACTGAGGGCCTGGTGAATCGCGGTTGTCTCTTGGGTCATATTTTGGTTGTTTTTCTTGATTCTTTCCCTATGGTTCCATGGCTTCACGAGTTTAATACTTCAACATTGTCATATCTTTCTATTGTTGATCTCCCCTTTAGTTTTGTACCTGCTTCGATCTTTGTTGGACACTTTTCCCTAATTGTACTTGTACGGTGAATAATAGAGGGGGGTACGAGTTTTAGATGAGAGCACCCCTTTTCGCGGAAAAATAAACGGTCAGGTAGTCTTTTAAAAACTGATATGGGCACTCCTTTTCCCTGTGTGACAGGATGATGGGACATCGTATTTCTAGGACAAGCTCTTATGCTTGGAATGAACGGGGGCAAACCCTTTTATTGAATACTCGAGTAAGATGAGCTTGATAGCACTCAAGACGTTGTTGAGCCTCGAGTTGCCTTTCATCTAGAGCTTTCCAACTCCGCCAGCCGGAGTTGAGCATTATCGTCATAGTAAGGCCTTCTTTGATGGCGATCCTTAATAACGGAATTTGGAGCTCGAGTGGGAGGATAACTTTTATTCCATACACGAGCGAGTATGGAGTGACTTGAGTAGGAGTACAAAACGATGTGGGATAAGCCCATAATGATGTGCCCATGTGCTCGTGCCACTCTTTCTTGGATTTGGAAACAACCTTCTCTAGTAGCTTGTAAAGATTTTTGTTGAAGGCTTCTGCTAAGCCGTTGGTGGGAGCATTGTACATCGTCGAATACCTTTCTTGATGTTGAACTTTCCACAAAACTGTTTCACTGCAGCATTCTTGAATTGCTTATCGTTGTTCGTGACAATGAAGCCAGGAGCGCCGTACCGGAAGATGATGTCGTTTTGAATGAAGTTGATGACGGAGTTCCTGTTGACTTCCTGCAAGGGTGCTGCTTCGGCCTATTTTGAAAAACAATGCCCCGCCATGATGTAGAGGTGCTGCTTGGATGACTTGGGTATGGGCCCAACAATGTTGAGTCCCCAGCTATCGAAGGGCCAGAACACGACAGATGGATGCAGCGGTTCCGGCGGTTAGCGGATGTAGTCACCATGTAGTTGACAAGCATGGCATCTTTTAGCAAACTCCATGCAATCTTTCACCATTGTAGGCCAGTAGTATCCCATCGTTTTGATTCGGAAGTGGAGTTTTTACCCGGATTGATGTGTACCACATATTCCAGAATGGACTTCTTGTAGGGACATTTGAGCTTCTTCTTTCGTTAGGCACCTTAGGAGGGTGTTGTCATATCCTCGACGGTCCAGCTCATTGTTGAAGTGGAAGAATTTTAACGCCCGATGGGAGATGTCGACTTTGCTCTTTGGGTTGTCTGGAAGTCTGCCATGAGCAAGGTAGTCCGTGAATGGTTGCCTCCAATCTTGTTCGTCAATCACGGAGACATGAACGACGTTTACTTGTTATGGAATTTTGATTGGAGAAGTCTTCTCTAGTAATTACTCATCTTCGGCAAATAGAAACGATATGCTGATTCTTTTCTGGCATTGAGTGCTGCTGCCAGATTTGCTTGCGCATCTGCTTGTTGATTATGACTTTGAGAAACATCCTAGATGGACGAGGTTGAATAGCTCCAAAGCTCATGCATGAAATGGAACGAGGTTTTCTTTGTTGACTCTGTATCCTTTGTTTTTGTTTGGTTTCTCTCTTTTGCATTCGAAGATTCTCCTGAATCATGCAGTAATTAATTATAGGTTCTTGTGCTTAATGGAAGTTGCAAATAAAACGCCATATTCATGGCATTTATTTGATGTGAATCCATAAAGCAAACGACTAACCTCTTGTGCATTTTCGAGGTCCATGGAGCAATTGGGGATCCCACGTGCAAGAAACTAAACTAGTTGTGGTTTGATCTAGATCAGTGTTTTAAGTATCATTATTGCTGTTGATATCGCTAAGTTGTTTGGGGGGAAAATCGGGGATATATCGTTATTTATCGCCAAATATCGTTAAAAATTAGGGAAAAGAGGAAAAATAGGGCAAAATGAAGATTTTCTTGGAGGATTTTTCTATATATCCCTTTATGTATAGATACACCATTATGATCAATAACATACAAAAAACAATCATTTACTCTAGGGGATATTTAATTTAGGCTCTATAGATGAGTGTGAACTATCCGATACTTTCTGGAACTGTTAAAAACTTTGCAACAGTCTGTGAATTAAACAATCAAACTTGATATGATTCATGTTTCTCATTTATTCTTCACGAAAATCTACTTAAGAAATTTGATAAATAATAAAAAAAATATTTTAAAGCATACCTCAACTTAGACGCTTGGAAAAATCACAAATCCATGAAGGGAGGCTTCAAATCCACCAAGAACAACAAATGGAGGTTTAGATTTGATTTAAATTTTGTTTAGAAACCTAAATCAAACCAAAAAAATGAATGAAATGGGGTAAAATGGGGCAAAGGGTTCTCTGGGGCTATACTGGCGATAACAGGGCAACATCAAGCGACATTTCCCCTTTAGTCGGGAATCCTATAAAGGTTGGGAACCAATTTATCGCCGAACTTGGCGATATCTGTCGATATATCGACTTTTTTTTTCCCCAAAACAGGGGAATTTAATATGTATTGATGTCGGAGCCCGGCGATAAAGCGATATATCTACGATATATCGCTATATATCCCTTGATATTTTAAACCATGGTCTAGATGACAAGAAGTCTAAAACATAAAATAAATGTGTAGAATGTGGCATAATTTGAATAGCTTCTTATAGAGTAGATTGCAGGCCAACGAAAGCATTAAAATTTTGCATTTGTTACAACCTTCACTTTTTTTACTCATGTAGGTACTTGATAAATGTTTCACACAAAGTAAAAGTTAAAGGTTTATTCATCAGTTAGCACGTATAATGGTGGACAATTTTTCAAGTTTTGGTATTTATCAAACATATGTATTATCAATTGGAAAATATTATTTGTGCTTCACGAGGACACATATAAGTGTTATCTGTTTTTTATTCTAATTGACTTCTTCGCTAATACACCCTTGTTTTTCTTAGTCAACAAATCCTTGATCCAAGATGTGTGCGCTCTAATGACAGTTAATGACTATCTGCAGTATTTCAACCAAATTTTAACAGCTGTGCTTGAGGTGTTGGATGATCCTGATTCATCCATCAGGGAGCTCGCTATTTCTTTGATAGTTGAAATGATGAGTAATCAGGTCGTGGACTTAGAATTTCTTTATTTCCAGGCATTTTTATTGAGCAATCGGTACACTAGTTTGAACGTTTGAGGGTTTCTTGCTTACTGATTCTTATTACTTCCAGAAAGAAGCAATGGAAGACTCCATTGAAATTGTTGTTGAAAAATTGCTTCATACGACCAAAGATGTAGTTGCTAAGGTATCATACTCTTCTCATTCTAGATCTAGTTGCCTCTTTTGTATGTCTTAGCTATCTTAAGTTCATTTTCTTTATTTTACCCAGGTTTCAAATGAAGCTCACCAATGTTTGACTATCATGCTACCTCAATATGATCCATTTAGATGTCTAACTGTGCGTAAATCTCATATATAAGTTGCTTATGTAGTTCCACCAGATATGATCAAACTATTTTGTTTGAATTTTTTTCTTATCTAATTTTCCCTTTTGTGAACTCTGCAGATTGTTATACCTCTGTTAGTCACTGATGATGAAAAGACCCTTGTTACCTGCATCAACTGTTTGACCAAGGTATACTGTTCTTTCTTTATTCTTTTTCCAGACCTATGTTTTTTTTTCTGGCTTTATCGTATCACCTTATGATGTGGTTCTAGCACACTTAGGATCTGAAGTGCCTATTGCGTGCCTTTCTTAACTTAGACAGAAACTTCACTGAAGCTTCTCAAAGAAAAAAAAAAAAGAAAAAGAGAAACAAACACTGTCCTGTATTAGTCATTATAACTGCATTTTGTTAGAATTTCATCAATTATAGGCAGTGTATATTGCATTTCTCATAGTTGTGTTCACTACTATCAGCTAAAAACAATTTGAATATGTTGTACAGTTCTAAGTAGATCGGTTGTGCTATCTATGGATTAAATCGAATCCAACATTGATTTCCTACACCCACCCTTAGTGCGTGTAGTCCATGCTTCCATACTCATTGAAGATGGAAGACCTGGTGTATAGAGAGTTGACTTTTATTGGGACTTCTGAAAGTATTTAGCTATACTGGCTGTGACCAAATAATGTGTATTCTACTGTCTGAATGCATGTGCATTCTTCATCTATGGTGCTTGGCTTATTCCAATTCTTGGAGCTAGTCTTAACCTTAGATCCTTGAATGTGCAATTTATGGTGTCACACTTATTTGCATAATTTATGGAAAATATATGTTGAATTTCGTTTCTTTGTTTCGTTGTCTTGGGTTAGGTCCTTGTGCTTCCACTGTATTGCTATATACTATAATTTTATCCTCTATCTAATATCTGTGGAATTTTTGTATTTATTCTATGGATTATATAGCACAAGTAAATGCTTATGCCCTTCGGCACTCGGACAGCTGCTTTAGGTGGCGACGTGCCTGTCGGCACTCGGACGACTGCCTTCGGTGTTTAAGGCTGCCTTCGGGGTGTGATTCACTTGAGAGAGAGAGAGAGAGAGAGAGAGAGAGAGAGAGAGAGAGAGAGAGAGTACTAATTAACTTCAAATGGCCATTAAATGCCATTGAATAGGTTTTTATCATCTTTATAGTAGGTTTCTAATATCTTTATAGTAGGTTTTTAATAGGATTTATGAGAGAGCCGTATTCCTCCATGGGAGAGAGGGCTCCGTTTGAATTCTCTCATCCTCTCTCTTCGGATCTTTATCGATGGCTAGATCTATTCCATGCCTTTTTTTTCTAGTTAGCTTGTGAACAACCATAGCGTGTTATATATATATATATATATATATATATATATATATATATATATATATATATATATATATACACTAGTGCATGCTTGTGCCTGTCGGCACTGCAGCGGGTCGCCTTCGGCGGCAACACACCTGTCAGCAATGCAACGGGCCGCCTTCGGCGGCAAGACACCTCCCAATTGGCACGAAGCAGGCAACCACCACCCCCCCAACCCCCGAACCCAAATCTTCTGCCCCATCGTCTGCCCCCCAAGTCACAGCCGTCCGTTGCACCCATACCTGACCCGTGCATTGCACTCAGTCTGAACCGGCATGCAAAGAAACATATGTGATTGGCCTCCCGACATATGTTCCAGGTTGTACCTGATCATTGTCATCCCTTTGTCTACCGTTTGGGATGAGTGCGATGCACCGATCGAGTCTGGGTGCAACAGACGACTATGACTTCGGGGGCAGACGATGGGGAAGAGAAATACAGTAGAAGATTTGGGTTCCCAATCTTTTATATAACCATGATATCACTTAGTTGTCATCACAGATCAATAACAAACGCTTGAGCATCTCTCGGGGTGCATTATAGCCACACGATGGCAGCCACCGTGAAAGATGCATCGCACTCAGCCCGAACTGCACCCGTCGGCTTCTTTGATTTAAATGACTATTGTGAAGAGAGGTGTTGGCTCCAGCATTTCTGATTGATTCGTGATGCCAGTTAAGATGGTATCACGGTTATAACAATGTTTTTGTACCACCAAGGAGAGAGATATACGGGGGGAGAGAGAGACGGAGAGAGCAGTGTTTTGAAAACCGGACCGGACGGGTGGTTCAATCGGTTTGGACCGGAACCAGAACATTTTCGCTTTAGTCTTTGAATAAACTGGTTTGTATGACCGGACTGGGCGGTTGAACCGGTTTGGACCGGTACATGTTTCAGTTCAGTCTTTGAATAAACCGGTTTGTACGTTAACCCAGGAATCAAACCTTGCCATTGAAGAATTTAGTATATATCTATTTTAAAAAACATATTTTCGTGCGGTTCAAATGGTTGAACCAACGATTTGAACAAATTTGGGCCGAATCGGATGCCTTTTCGGTTCGCCTTCCGATCCGGTTTTGAAAAAAACACAGAAAGAGATCGTGGGGGAGAGAGAGACCAAGAGAGAGAGAGAAAGAGAGAGTGGAACGGAGACGCGAAGAGAGAGACACGGAGAGAGAAAATCGGGAAGAGAGATCGGAGAGAGAGATAGACGAAGAGAGAGACGGACGGAAAGAGGGGGGGAGAGAGAGACAGACGCAGAGAGAGATGAACGGAGAGAGAAAATCAGGGAGAGACGAGAGAGATACGGAGAGAGAATGAATCGCGGAGAGAGAAAATCGGGAAGAGTGAGATGGAAAGAGAGCGAGAAAGATCGGATTGAGAGAGACGGACAGAGAGAGAAAATCGAGAAGAGAGAAATACGGAGAGAGAGAAAGAGAGATCGGGGGAAGAAGAGAGGGAACGACTGTGATCGCGAGAGATTTTTGTCTAGTCAGTACAAAACCGCCGTCCCTTGTTTATATATATATATATATATATATATATATATATATATATATATATATATATATATATATATATATATATATATATGAGAGAGAGAGAATGGCTCATCTGCGGGACGTCCCGGAATGATCCAACGAATGGGATTCATTCGAACTAAACCAATCACTGTTTTTGTAGCGGCTATACAGTAACATCGATTTGTTTGGTCTAGGTGAATCCCATCCGTTGGATCGATGGGAATCGAACGGCCCAAACAATTTTCACTGTTACTGTAGTCCCTACAGTAACATCGAATTTGGTTTGGGCCGTTTGATTCCCATCGATCCAACGGATGGGATTCATCCGGACCAAACCAAACAATTCGCTGTTACAGTTGCCGCTACAGTAACATCGGTTGGTTTGGTCCAAATGAATCCCATTCGGTGGATCATTCCAATTGGAAGGCCCGGAATTTGTCCAGCATATCTCTCGTCTGGGACGTTCTGCAGGTGAGCCGTTCTCATATATATATATATATATATATATATATATATATATATATATATATATATATATATAGAGAGAGAGAGAGAGAGAGAGAGAGAGAGAGAGAGAGAGAGAAATGCTTAAATGCGGTCCTGCGGTCCGCACTCGCAGCCGTCCGATGCGGTGCACCGCACCGCGCGCGCGGCATCGGACGGCTGCGGATGCGGACCGCACGGACCGCAGTGAAGCATGCCTCTCTCTCTCTCTCTATATATATATATATATATATATATATATATATATATATATATATATATATATATATATATATGATACAGGGTACAGGCTGGCGGTCTATTTCGACGAAATGGGCAGCCACCCATTTGATGTCCCTAGGAGTCTTAGTATGTGCTGATTTTTTGTGAGCATAAGCATCTTATCTTAGATAGAACACACACACAAAATCAGCAAATTCTAAAACTTTTAGGGGCATCAAATGTAATATTTCAGATTAACGGTGACAACGAACGCTCGATAAAACCTCTAACATTTGATGCCCCTAGGAATTTTAGAATGTGCTGATTTTTTGTGGGTGTTCTATCTAAGATAAGATACTTATGCTCACAAAAAATCAGCACATTTTAAGAATCCTAAGGGCATCAAATTGGTGGCTGCCCATTTTTTCAAAATAGGCTGGCAGCTCATTTTCCTTTTCCTCTCTCTCTCTCTCTCTATATATATATATATATATATATATATATATATATATATATATATATATATATATATATATATATATATATATATATATATATATAGGGGAGGGATACTCCCACTTATGAAATCTTATGTTAACTTCCCTAGTGGTTTCAGAATTTGATGAAACTTGGTGGGGATGCTACCTATAGTAAGTTGATCATCCTCACCAAAAATGATCAAATTCTATAACCTCCAGGGGCATCAAATATGCTATTCAAATTAACGGTTAAAATGAACGGTCGATAAAGATTTTAACATTTGATGCCCCTAGAGGTTATAGGATTTGATGATTTTTGATGAGGATGATCAACTCGCCATAGATATTATCTTTACCAAGTTTCATCAAATTCTAAAAACTCTAGGATAGGTAAAAGACGGTGTGTAATTTCATAAGTAACTATTCCATAAGTAAGTATCCCTGCCCTTTATATATATATATTGGGGAATGCTTGGGTGCAGTCCGCAGCCGTCTGATGCACTGGCCGCGTGCATCCGATGCACGGAGTGGTGCATCGGACGGCTGCGGACCGCAGACCGCACCTAAGCATTCCCCTATATATATATATATATATATATATATATATATATATATATATATATATATATATATATATATATATATAGATGATGTGTTAGTAATCTATATGCGTGTTCATCTTAATTTGTTAAGAGTATTCTCCTATCGTGAATACCCTTGTACATGTTATATTTTGTAAGTGTTTGTCTCGTTTGACCCTCACTTTCAGAGTTTGAGTTCTTGATAAAGATATCAGCTTTTGTGCAGTTGTTTTGTGATTTTTGTTGTTAACATGCTATGAATGATGTCTCTTTGTATTTTGCAGCTTGTGGGTCGGCTTTCGCAAGAAGAACTGATGAGTCAATTGCCTTCATTTCTTCCAGCGCTTTTTGATGCGTTTGGGAACCAAAGCCCAGATGTTCGTAAGGTTTGGATTTGTTGAATTCTCTATGTTAGTTGGGATTTCATCTTTGTTGTTTATTGTTGAATATTTTATTTGTAATTACATCAACGCATTTTCTCTCCAGGTTTTCCTTTATTCCTTTTGTGAAGAATAGGAGAAAACAGTATGATGACCAATTTTTTCAGAGGCGTAAGGTGGGGTGTAAGCCCCAAGGCATGGGTCGTAAGACCCACAATTTTTTAAATTTTAATTTTAAAAAGAAATTTTCAAAAGTAGGATAAGAATGTGAATAACATATAAAATTCATACACGCGCACACACACACACACACACACACACACACACATATATATATATATATATATATATATATATATATATATATATATATATATATATATATATATATATATTACAAAAGAAGATAATTTGAAACAACTTTGTCATTGTCTTTCTAGATACATCTATGGTCTATCCAAAATCCAAAATATGTAGCATCCAATATCCGTACAACCCAAATTCAAGGATGTTACAGTTAAGAAAACAAACCTCTTCAAAGACATATCACACTATCACATCAACTAAGTCTCATTAAATCACCATCTTCTTCCAATGGGTCTATGTCGAGAATGCTTCCATCATGAGCTCCCCCCACTTTCTGTGCATCTTCCTCAATATGGGTCAATATGATTGCCTTGCCTTCTCCTCTATCATTACCTATACATAAATAAAAGTTGACTGTTTAGTTTTATGGTTAAGTTTTTGTATTTTTTTATTTATAAGGCACTCCATTTGGGCGTACGTTCAACCAACAGAGGCGCAAAAAGATGTCCTACGCTCTTGGGGCCTGCACTCAGCCAGGTAGGCATAAGCCTAGATGGAGGCTTGCCCCATATTATTTGTCCTAGGGTGTTTTGGGTGCGCCTTTCCCGGGGTGAGCCCCGGGCGGGCTTTTTATTACTATGATGATGACTACTTTAAATCGTCAAGAATAAAAGGTAATAATGTGGTGCTTATGATGGAAAGAAAGCTTAAATCCAATAAACGCTGAAGGGAAGGTGCAAATTTTACTCATGATGGCTTAAATGCGCTAAAGGTTGAAGGGAAGGTGCAGATTTTACTGCTGATATATTCCCAAGGGACTTGATATATCTTTAAACAACAAAAAATTATAACCACTTAATAACCGCGGTAAGAGAAGTATCATTAGAGGACATAATTATGATATCTTAATCATACGAAGATGGTACAAGTCATAATTATGATACCTTTCCCGGGGCGAGCCCCGGGCGTGCTTTTTATTACTATGATGACTACTTTAAACCGTCAAGAATAAAAGGTAATAATGTGGTGCTTATGATGGGAAGGTCCAATTTTATTCATGATGGCTTACATGCGCTAAAGGTTGAGGGGAAGGTGCAGATTTTACTCATGATATATTCTCAAGGGACTTGAGATATCTTTAAACAGCAAAAAATTATAACCACTTAATAACCGCGGTAAGAGAAGTATCGTACCCGTACCCGTACCAGTAAGCCGACACCCTAGGAAAAAAAAAGAAAAGGGGAGAGCGCAGGCGATTGGGTTTCTGCGTCGGAGAGGGGGGGGGGGGGGGGGGGGAGGAGGGGGAGGTCCGGGATCTTACCTCCGAGGCGACGACTGTGGCGCGGCGACGACGACGGCTGCACCGGCGAGGCGATGACGACGGCTGCCGGAGGGGGAGGAGGAAGAGGAAGAGGAGGGCTACCTGGATCCCTCTCTCTTCCCGGATCCCTCTCTCTCTTCCCGGATCGCCCTCTCTTTCGGTTTTCCCGATCCCTCTCTCTTCCTGGATCCTCTCTTTCGGGCCCTTACCCGACAGTGCCGAAACTTACCCCTCTTTATAGTTTTTTTTTTTAAATACGTACCACAAACATACCGGGTGGAGTACCCGATCCGTACCACCCAATACGTTCCGTACCCGATTCAAACCGGCATACCAGGTACGGGAATTGCCGTACCCGTACCTAGTACGTACCCGGTGCTGATATGTGCTCTGATCCGAGTACCCGTGCTTCATAGATAACATCTCAATCTGTCTACCCTTTTACTGAAAACTTGCTTAAATTTTTTGTTATAATCGCCTTCCGTGTATTGAAGTTCTTTCCTTCAACAGATTGACAAATTGAGCCCCTTTTCATACTTGAGTCATCTCTTTCCTTTGTCACACATACCATTTGTTAGTCAGTCTAGCACTTCACCCTCTGCTGTTGCACTTCAAAGCATACTTTTATTGCTCGTTAATAATTCGACCATTGCAGTGTGGGATGACCTTAGAAGTATCCTTGTACAAGATTGACTACAGTTTTAAGTTTCTTTTTACCATGAATGAAGGGATGCGGATTTGGGAAGTGATTAGATGCATTTAACATTTTAGCCTTTATTTTGGCAAGAGCAAGGAGCCTCGACAGGCAGTTGAGCAAGAACTTGGGAAATTTTTGCAACAATCATTTACCAAAGTCCAAGCATCATATAAACGGAAATCTTCTTCGCAAGTTTCAACTAATACTCCTTATATAAAGAGCTATGATGATACCATAAATGCATAACAAATTTCATATTCATTAATCGGAGTTCTCTTAGATTGGAAGTTCTTCAGAAAACCACTACAGAACTCTTTAGACCTATGCAGTGTTCCAATGTCATTAGAGGAAAATGAAATAGACCAGCATTTCAAAATCGTGGATCCATTTGTTCGTTTTCCTCACAAACTCAGGGATCAAACAGGAATATTCTCTCTACATCAATATTAGCTAGCTTACCTTCATAGTTTCTACCTTTCCAAATAGGAACGGAACCCCATATTTGTCTTGTTATTTTAATCAACTTTGGGAATTTGAAAGATTTTTGTGAGCAGATACTCCTTGTTTCTCAAGGTCAAGATACCTTTGTTTCCAGTGGCCTAGTCTTTTTTTTTCTCTCGACATATGCCTTTGATATATACCCTCTTTAAATAAGTAAATTTTGTTTCACTTCAACTATTTGGCTTATAATTTGTTCTGTAGGGATAAATGCAATTGCCTATTTTAAATCTTGCATTTTACCCTATTTCTTTCACAGTCTAGTGGAAGCTTGGAAGGTTGCTCCGGAGTGTATGAGCTTAAACTGCATAACTGACAATGTAGGTTTCCCTACATGCAAATTAGATTTTTTGTTTCTTGGCAAGCTCTTCTCTTGCCATGCTGCTGTGGTGAGGTTTTCGGAACCAAAATGATGTGCTATACAACAACCATGTTGATTTTCTTAGTATCTAATTCCGTTGGAAATTTGAGTGACAATATGTACCAGACACAACTCATCCTCTACAACCTAAGTACCTGGAAGACGGTCATGGCTAGTGTTGAGCATAGTTATGCTAGTCTCATCATCTACATCTTCGGAAGGACACCAATGGTAGTCATACCATACGATAGGCATATCTAGGCTTGCTGACGGTTTTGGCATTGTCGATTGAGTTGACATGGCCAATACATCCTAGACACACTCAAGCATCTGAAATGCTTGGGATGATAGCATACAAAGCATGCAAGCAGCTAGATGAGTAATAATAAGTGTCAACCGGTTGACTCAATGTCCAAGAAACCCTTCTCGTCCCTCCGAAAATGATAAATTAGAAAACTTGTCCTGCTGGGATCAAATTGAGCTCGTGAACTCTTCTTACTGGGTGGGGGTCGCAGGACAGCTGTTTTATATGGGTGCTGCGTACATGCTGTTTGTTGTCTGGCGTAAAAAATAAAGGAGAAAAAAATTTTAGGAGGGGCAGCTGCCAATCCCCTGGGAACTACATGGATCCGCCCATGGCCGGATATACATTGCTCGTCCATTCCTTAATAGTTTAAGCTTTTGGGTGAATGGTTACTGTAACACATATTTACCTTCGATGGGTCAAATAACTAAAGTGGTGACGGCTTTAAGAAGGATGCAAAAGGTTAAGGCACTGGGATCTGATAGGACACCAATTAAAATATAGAAATTCTTATGAATAACTAGGTTGGGTTGGTCTACTGGTTTATTTAATGAAATCCTGAAAACAAGGATGCTAAACGATTCCAGAAGTATTATGGTACCAATATACAAGAACATGGATGATGTACAAAACTATTTTCATTTATTGTAGAATTAAGATTATGAGTCACACCATGAAGTTGCTGCAGAGGGTGATGGATCAGTAATTCTGAAAAATGACAATGGGATTGCATCGCAGACCATTTATTATCGGAACGCCTGCAGCCAACCATCGTCTCATGCATTGATCTCTCTGTATCTTGTTTACATAAACTGAATCAATGTGGTCAATCATTTTTGTTATCCGTGCCTGTGGATCGTGTCCTTTCTCTGATCCCTTTTACCCTGTGTTGTGATCTCTCATGCAGAGCGTCGTGTTCTGTTTGGTGGACATCTACATCATGCTCGGCAAAGCATTCCTACCGTATTTGGAGGGGCTGAGCAGCACTCAGCTGCGGCTCGTTACTATTTATGCCAACCGGATATCCCAGGCGAGACATGGTGCTGCCATCGATGCTAACCACGGATAGATTTTTTTTTTTCTTCTTTCTTTTCTTATTTTGATTCTCGTTCGATTGATGTGTATTTTTGTATAGTTGTATCAATTATCAGACACGCTGAGTGCCCTGTTTTTAGGGGGAAGGTGAGGCCTTCGGTTTCCATAGGGATTCTGCTGTGGTGATGGAAATCTTTACGTGTAGATTTGTGGGGCGTACGCTGGATTGAGAAACGCTGTATAGTCTAGCGCAATCTTTGATTGGATACGACTTTGGATGATGATGATAACTTAGATTGAGAAGTGGGGTGGATGAATTTGATGAATCTTTACTTTATGTTTCAGTCATCTCTTTTTTTTTTTTGTAGCAGGATGTTTTGCGGCCAACTTGATGTCCAACTTGTCAGTTTTCCCATCGTAGTGAGATGGCGGCGATGGGCGGGATAGCTTGGGATCGGGCACCCCATTTCGACCCTACCCATTGGGGAATACCCTGCGCCCCGAACCCATCCAGGACCCACCGCGGGTTGGACCGGTAAATCGCAAACCCATCCCAGCTAAATCATCATAGAAGCCTAACCTGCCCCAGCCCAGTTATGCTTCGTGGGATGGGGTATGTTTGAATCTGTATATTCATTCTAATAAATTTTTTTTTAAAATGGCTCAGCTAAATCAAAAGTGGAGTCGAGTGGATCTGGGTTTTTAAAAAAAATCCAAACCTACCCAAACCCATTGAAAATCATCCAAAATTGTCTCGATAAGGGCGGGACGGGGCGGATAATATGAAAAGCTTGATTCATTGCCATCCCTAAGCCTAGTACATAATCCCAAACGCAAAAAAGAGATGGGTGAAATTCGGGGGATGGAAGTCCCATAAC
The DNA here is from genome assembly GCA_947650365.1 of Chamaelirium japonicum. NCBI lineage: Eukaryota > Viridiplantae > Streptophyta > Magnoliopsida > Liliales > Melanthiaceae > Chamaelirium > Chamaelirium japonicum. The sequence continues at coordinate 12,261,890 of OX393550.1, read as the reverse complement.
TTCAGGTTTTAAGACTGATTCTCTTCCTTGGAAAAGAAACACTATGTAATGTCTTCTTTCTTTCTTGATTGCCCTTTAAGTTGAATTATAGGTCTAGGTGTATGATGACCATGTGGTGACAGTTAAACCCTAGGGTGTGTTTGGTGGTTGGAAATATTTTGTGGGAAAAGAATTCACTAGGAAGTAAAGGATAAGAAAAGAATGAAAAAAAAATTGTCTCTCGGACTCTCGGTATTGTTTGGTTGCCAAGAAAAAAAAGAATAGAATTTAATGGAAGCGTGCATCAGCAAGAGAGACTGTTCTTTGCCGTGTTTTTCTTTGGTTTTGGTAAGAAAAGTTTTGACGGCAAAGTAGGTAGTTAAGGTCCGTTCTTTTGACGAGTAAATTAGGTTGGACATTGATTTTACCCGAGTAGTCACTTTGTGCCTTGTTCTTTTGTCCTTTGTCCAGGGTAAATGGTTTTTCAATATTCATTTTTTTTTTCTAGTTTGGTGGCACATTAGAGTCCCACCAAAATTGGTTGGGTATTAATTGCCCACCGCTGGCAAGACATTATTTGCCAAGACCTATTTGATCCATCGAAAATTTAGATATAATTATCCATATGAAAAGAACATGAGACATTTAATTTCCTGAGACATCATTGTCCTTGCTCATGAATGTTTCAAGCATATGAATCTTCCATCCCATTTATGTCTCGCCAAAAGAATGAACCCTTATGGAAAACTATTTTTCTGTAGATTCACAATTTCTCGTGAACCAAACACCAAAATTTATAGAAAAGTTATATTTTATTTTCCTTTCCTACATATTCAGTACTTACAATAAAAGGACAATCATGATGTAATTTCTTCAAGTTAAGAGTATTCTAACGCTCTCGTGTAGTAATGAGCGACTAGCTAGTTGACCTGGCATCAGATGCTTAGATGGTTGTAGACAGTTTAGACAAGCTTGTTAAGCCCTTAAGGTCCTATTGTTGGGCCCGATTGAACTTATGTGAGGACTCGGACACATGAATATAAGATGTTGTTCTTGTTGGATATTTTCAAAATATGTTTGATATATATATGTTATAATGGAGATAATCACAACATAAAGTTGTAATTTCTTAGTAAGCAATGTGGCTTGTTAGGATGAAGAACGAGTTCAAAAAACGTCAAAAGGTGGCATTTAGTTTGAACGGACAAAAGTGATGATTCGAACGGGTGGATCCTAGGGATGCTTCAAACACCTATTGGTCGATGAACCATTGCATTGATTAGCAAACTGGTGCAAACCAAGGGATGCTTCTAGCATTCATTGGTGTGCGAATAGATGCAAAATCTGGCTAACACCTTATAGTGGGACCCATAGCCATGCCTGGGGCCCACGGAAACGACGGTGGGACCCGCAGCCCTGCCTGGGGCCAACGGAAATGACGGTGGGACCCGCAGTCTTGTTTGGACCCACGTGGAATATTTGGGTAATGTATGAAATATCTGGGTCCCGGTAAATCCCCCGCCAGATATTTTATCATAGCCCCATATATTCTCAAACCTCTATAAATAGTAGATCCTGTAAATATTCTAGATGGAATTCCATTATCCCAGATCCCACTTTTTGTTTTCCAAAGCTTTTTGAGCCTTCTAGTGATCAGACTCCAATCAAGCCTACTCCACCTTCTGTCTACTTGTATAAGCACTCCTCGGCCTGTCGAAAGTAGCTCTACTTTCTCAGAGTTAGTGGATTCGAAGGTTGCGTCTTACCGCACAGAGACGTAGGCTTCGGCAAAACTTCGTCACCACATCTTGTGCAACTCTTTCTCTCTCACCTCCTCTATTGCTTGGCCACTTTTTCCTCCTATACACAACAGTGTTAGTGTGACATCTAAGCACGCGACAACTTAGCATCCCACATTACACCACCTCTCGAAGCTCTACCCTTTAATTGACTGTTGGAGGGGGACCGTACGACAGCCGTAATCCTCCATCACACCGTCCGAAACCGATCCGAAAAATTTTGATTTTGGCACCATATACTTAAATCCGAATTCCAAAATTCTGAAAAAAATCGATTTGAAATCGGAAGGGAGCTAAGTATTCCAAAAATTCCAATTTCCGATCCGAAAATTCCGAAAACATCCGATCCGAAAAAATCCATTTTTTTTTTTTTGATGTTTTATTCCGATCTGATCCGACCCAGACCCATCTGAAGCAGCAGGTGTTGTGCATTGTCAGCCCTTGGGCAAAGCTAACAAAGTTGTTTCTTTGGGCCTCACCCAAGGGCAGGACAACACACACACACACACACACACACACATATATATATATATATATATATACACACACACACACACACACACACACACACACACACACACACACACTTACTTAAAATAGGTCCAACCCAAGACCTGCGGGCTATTGCCCACGATGCACCACATATAAAACTTAAAAATCCTAAATTCCAACCAAATCCTATTCTATCGTCTCCATCCTTTGCTCGACCCTACCCAACCAAGACTCATCCGAAGCAGCATGTGCTGTGTAATTTTGAAAATTCCAAAATTATGCCAAAATTGAAAATTTTGAAAAAAAAATCCAAAAATCTGCTAAAATTGGAGAATTTCAAAAATTTTCAAAAAAATTCCGAAAATGTAACATTCCCCAAAATTCTAAAAGATCGAAAATTTTAAAAATTATGAATCGGAATTTGATTTTGAAATTCCAAATTTCGGAATCGAAATGCCATTTGGGATTTTGAAATTTTTTGGAAATTTTTTGAACACCTCTATTCCGATCCGATCCATCCGAAAATCAGCCCTACCATCATGCATCGACCAATCTTTGTCGGCTGCTCTTCCTATGATAATTACCCAACCCCTTTTTTCCGTTGTGCACCAGCCAACCAATATTTGGACGGGTTTGGGTTGAGGGTCTGGATTGGCCAACCCAAGCCGAGCTTCATATTCGTAACTTGAGCGTAGGACATAGCATTCGAGAGAGAGAGAGAGAGAGAGAGAGAGAGAGAGAGAGAGAGAGAGAGAGAGAGAGAGAGAGAGAGAGAGAGAGAGAGAGAGAGAGAGAGAGAGAGAGAGAGAGAGAGAGAGAGAAGTTTGATGTAAGAGTTCTAATAACCGTGCTAAAATAAATCCACTAGACGAAGCTAGTGGAGTTCCTCACAACGGGCAGATGCAAGCATGGGTTAGATCGCACAATCTAAAGTTAGTGGAAGTTACAAGTTGTGATAATGACGCTAAAGAGCATACACAAGCATATACAAGATGAAAACCTTTAACATGGATGAAAACCACCATCCGATCGAAACCGCATCTAGACCCTTCACACATAGAGGTCTAACTTCCCTAATGAAGTGCAAACAAGGTAACAAGTAAGCTTAAAGAGACTACACAGAGATTACCCCTTAGCCTTCTAGATCTGCGACTCGAGCCTGACCCAAATTAACTCGGGTTGTATTTTTTCAACCCTAACCCAACCTAATATTCAAATATCTCATCCCAAACCCACCCAAAAATCGGATTGGGCTTGGGTGGTCGGGTCCAACCCGCCCAAGTTACAGCCCTACCTATCTGGCTATCCGTGTATGCTAGTGTTGGGTTCGCATCATGTTCATAGTATGCTTGTATTTCAATCCAGACGAAAAGCAGGGATTCTCAGCCCACACGTGTGCGGCGACGCAGGGCTTCCCCCTCTCCGCCCCGCGGGGGATGCCAGAATTTTCGACCACCCACGGTCAGCCGCCTCGTTGCGCCTCCCCTTCATCAACGTCAGAGTAGAGACGTGCCTTCGATCCTTCAACAACCCAGCAGAGACGGTCAGGAGCGGCTCTGAAACACAACTCAGAATCTCCTTTGGTTTCACCATCCACCCTCCCTCTCTTCTCCTCGGCCCTTGTAAGTGTGTGGACGACTCACCCAACTCACACTGTCCTGCTCTTCTTCTCTCCCTCTGCTGCAAATTCCTGTCTTTTTTTTTTTGCTGAATTCTTTGTAAGTGTGGACGATTTACCCAACTCATTACTGTTTTTTTTTTTTTGCGGGAAGTTCATTACTGGGTTGTGCTCAAAATCCCAACAGAGAAGTTTATAGACCTATACCACAACTGGGTTCTTGTAGATTTGGAGAAAGTCCATTACTGGGTTGTGCTCAATATCCCAGCAGAGGAGTTTATAGTCCTATACCTCAACTGGGTTCTTGCAGATTTGTGGTTTTGTGCACTGCTTCTTACCCTGTATCCCTCACAGCCATTCCTTCAAACACCTTTCTTTCATGCCTTCTTTAGCGCCTCTTGGTCCCAGGGTTTATCCCATCTGGGCTGCCAATGAGAGCCCTTTTGTCTCGCATCATCGATGGATTGGGTCTCCTCCGTGGTTCGAACCAAAGCCTGAAACTCTCGCCCCGAAGGCATTTGCTGCTTCCATGCGCGTCTTTCTGCGATGACGAATTTTCAACCTCTGAGGATTCTGGTGGTGAGATGCCCATGCCCCCACTTTATTCAGCATATGCTTCGGCCTTGGAGCGGAAAGATTATATAGTTAGAAAGAGGGGAGACAGCGATCCTTGTGAGAGGAATTACTCGGTTTTCAGAGGTCGATGCAGGGAAGAGGACATGATGCAGAGGGTGACGTCTGCTCTCGTAAACCAGGGATGGAATTTGGGTTCACCAAATGCTTTGATGATCGAGTTTGATGAATCGAATGTGACCCGGATGTTGAATGATTTGTTCGACGGGAGCTCAGATGCCTCCCTTGCTTTTTATTTCTTCAGTTGGTCCCATACATGTAGTGGGTCAGAACATGGGGCCCGATCTGTCTGTACGATGATACACATTGCTGTACTGGGGAACATGAACTACATAGCAGTCAAGCTTCTTCGTGGTATTGCTAAAAATGCGGGAGGAGAACAATGGCATGCGTCCGTATTCGAAGTCTTAAGGGAAACTAGTAGGGATAGAAAAGTTTTGGAAACCATATATAGTATGCTTGCTAGCTGCTATGTTGCTGAGCACATGATAGACATGGCTATGAAGCTATTAAGTCGAATGAGGAATTTCAATTTCTTTCCGTCTGTTGGAGTCTATAATTCTCTTCTTAGTGGCTTGTTGAAGTCGAAGCTGTTCGATTCTGCATGGGAATTATTTATGGAGACGCAGAGCTGTGGGTTTGGCAGAAATGGGTCGATTATAAGCCTGTTTATCCGTGAATTCTGTAGTCATGGTAGCTTTGCATGTGCCTGTAAGTTGCTTCTTGAAATGCAAGATTATGGCGGGAAACCTGATGTTGTTGCATACACAACAGTGATTGATGCTTTCTTCAAAAGGGGTTTTCTAAAAGAGGCAACTGCTCTTCTATGTAAAATGATTCAGACGGGCATCTCTCCTGACTCAGTTCTTCTTTCTTCAGTTGTTGATGGTTACTGTAAAGCTGGAAGGTTGATAGATGCAATTGGTATATTGAATTCTAATCGTTGTTCACATTATACTTTCATCTATAATAGCATTATTTTGGCGCTATGTAATAAAGGAAGTTTTGTAGAAGCCAATGAGATGTTCAATAAGATGTTCGAATTAGGAATTGATCCTGATTTTTGTAACTACTCTACTATTATTGGAGGCTTCTGTAAAGTATGCCAAATAGATCAAGCTCTGAAGGCATTTTCCCAGATGTTGAAACGAGGAATTAAGCCAGCTGTTCTAACTTATACTGCCTTGATTGGAGGTTATTGCAGGATTGGTGATCTTCAAGGAGCAGAATATTTCTTCAGTGCAATGGAAAGAGAGGGTTTACGACCTGATGTCGTTACTTACAATGCACTGATCAATGGATACAGCATGAAGGGCAGCATACAGAAAGTATATGAGAAGATGGATATCATGACAAGGGATGGTGTTTCCCCAGATGTCGCAACATATAATATTCTTATGCACGGTCTTGTCAAGAGAGGCTTTTTAATGGATTCAAGAGAGATATTTAAAGAACTTGTTAGGATGGGTTTTTCTCCTGACAAGGTTACATTTACCAACATCATCAACAGTTATTCGAAAGAGGGTAACTTAGAGGAGGCATGCCTTGTATGGTGTAGCATGATCAGGAGTGGGATAAAGCCTGATGCTGTTACTTGTAGTGCTCTCCTTAATGGTTTCTGCAGAATGCAACGCATGCAAGAGGCTACTGTTCTATTTAACAAAATGCTAGATGCTGGGTTGATGCCCGACTTGATAGTATACAATACTCTCATATGTGGATTTTGTAGAGAAGGTAATTATAATGAAGCGTGGCAGCTGCCAATTATCATGGCAGAAAATGGTGTGATTCCAAATGGCATTACGTACAGGGCTCTTGTTCGTGCTCTTGAGAGATGTGGTGCAGATAATGCTAGTGACAATGCAGTAATAAAGTTGCGCAATATCTATATGAGAAATGGAATTGATATTGACAAGTCTCAGTATGTGGGTTCTTGTTCTTGGGATGGCTAAGGGAACTTGGGAAGAAAGTTGTTGCCTTCTTTGGATTTGGTATGTGCCTTCCCTGATGTTGAGTTCTTCTAAATTAATTTTTTCATTTGTCCTTCTTACATGATAACAATGACTTAGAATACTGATGTCAAGTTCATAAATCTGTAAGACTCACAAATGGAGAGGCTTGATCATCTTACTTTTTATTGACTATCTGTGCTCAGGCACTCAGGCAGGGATCAATGACCAAAATCGCGAAAGCGCTGATTAAGTTGATGAGGAGTACGACTGCGTACATGCCTCTAACTCAGTAGAGTTTCTTGTCTATGATAATGAGGTACTTGAGCTCTATATGAGAATTTTCAACCTGGTGTCCTATGATCTATGCAATCTTATTTGAAATGGCACACCTGTACACTGAAAATGACACACCTGTACACTCTGGAGACGAGTAGGTAATCAAATTGCCATATCCACGGTTTTTAACTAAATTGGGTTTATGTACATGTGCTATGCATTCTGGACAACCAATACCTCCAGCTTCGTCTTCTGTTATTCTTATTCTATAGTCTACAATTCTTCCTTTTTTAATTTGCAGTTCCTCGGAGTTCATCTATACTTTTATTATTCTCCCTTTAGAAACATATCTTTTCCATGTGGATGTTTTTTCGTTTAAATATCTGCTATCTGCTCTAATCTTTTTCCAACATTATGTTCCATTCACCTTCGTAAGGTCATGACCTCTTAACTATATCATTGCACTATAACTCTGGGTAGTCATCTTCCGGTGCATGCCATTTCATTTACATGTCTTTGGTGCAGGGTTTATTTTTCTCATTTTCTCCATTCATCATGTTCCATTTTATTAAGTTCTATCCCTGATCTGTCTTGGTATATTGATACGCTTCCATTGTTTTGAGTATATGTGCAGGTCCTGTTTGTTCATCAGAACATGTCTTAGCTGATTACCTGTGTTTTTCTGTTTAGCATGTCTGGCCTTTTTCTTCCAGTGTAATCTCTTAATTTTTTACTTTGACGGTTTGACCATGAATATACGAATGCTCATATCTGTTTAACATGGATTTTTTCTCCTCTTCTGGGTTCCACTTTGGAGACTTATTCTTTAATCCCAGAATTGATGGTTTTTATTACCTGACATGTTTATCACCCAAATTTTGTAGCGGTTTTTATTGTTTCATAAAGGTTGTGTTGTTGATGCCGGATTAAACATTCTATGCTGTCTTACTTTCGGTCGTTTCCAGTGCATACTTCTCTTCCCTACATGTATCACTTTGTCATCAAATTAATACTCCCTCTCTCTCTCTCTCTCTCTCTCTCTCTCTCTCTCTCTTTCTCTCTGTGTGTGTGTGTGTGTGTCTCTCTCTCTCTCTCTCTGTATATATATATATATATATATATATATATATATATATATATATATATATATATATATATATATATATATATATATATATATATATATATATATATATATATATATATATATATATATATATATATATATATATATATATATATATATATATATATATATATATATATATAGTGCATCAGACTTTCCATACGGCGGTGAAGCGGAGCGATCACAACCACTCGATCGGCTCAACCAATTGGTGAATCACACTCAGCCTGGAACGGTAGGCACACCCGACGGCTATGATCGCGCCCGCCACACACACACACACACACACACACAATGGGAGGGATACGTTTGCTTATGCTATGCTTACTCGTATAATTACTTTTGGTCTTTCACCTACATAGAAGTTTCAAAGTTTGCTAATTTTTGATGGATGTGCTATTTATAGCAAGGTGGTCATCCTCACCAAAAATCAATAAATATGATATCCATAGGCGTATCAAATATGATAATCCAAATTAACGGTTGAAATGAATGACCGATAAAACTTCTACATTTGATCGCCCCAGAATTTTTACATGGTTGATATTTGGTGGATGTGCTATCAATGGTTAGGTGATCTTCCTCACCAAAAATCCGTCAATTCTATAACGTCTATGTAGGTGAAAGGCCATAAGTAATTATGTGAGTAAGCATAACATAAGTAAACATGTGTGTGTGTGTGTATGCGTGTGCGTGTGCGTGCGTGTGCGTGGGTGTGCGTGCGTGCGTGTGTGCGTGCGCTGATTGTTTCTCTCATTTCTCATCCGTATTCCCTTACTAGCACTTAGAAACATTTTAGATTATTTGGATATCTTGAAAGAATGGATTTTTTATCCTCTAGTACTTGTTTCAATCGTCTTTTCAGTCGTAGGGTTGATGCTGAAAAGCTTCGTATTGCCACCAGGTTCTATTAGCGTTCCTCAGTGAATGTGGTCGATGATTCTTTGGGCATACTGGGATTAGCAAAAATGGTGCAAGTAGACCCTGTACCTTGCCATCTCAAGGGTTAGAAGTGACCATAATGGTTGAACATCTTTCTCAACAAGAACTATTGATGAAGTTTGGGAAGAATCTGAGGTTGGAGCTGTCGAAGAAGATAGCTGCAGTTGATGCACATTGTGTGGAAGTGGTAGAAGACGAAGAAGGTCCACCTTCAAAGAGCCGCAGGGCGCAGGCAACCTTCGAAAATGAAAGAAAGATAATAAGAATGATTAATTGACTCTCAGGTCAGCTTGCCGGTTTGAACTGCCTCTATTTAAGATTTTACGCGTTTTGATTCCAATGATGTTTATTGATTTGAGAAATCATGAGTTTGAATTATATAATTCTTAATCTAATTCAACAGTTATTTATCTGATTTTTTGTGAAGAAGTCTTGCTAGAGTTTCTCTTTCCTTTTTTTCGATCAGGTTATTTGGCCCTGTGTTTGGGGATACTATATGATATTTTAAACCAGAATTTTCTAGCTCTTTATTCAAGGGAATATTTGATTTCTGTCCTTTTAGTTCTTTAGAAAGATTGGGAATTATAGCTTTCATGAGCACAGGTAGAAAGAACACATCTTTTTTTCCCCCCCATATTGTGATAGTATTGAATCTTGAATAACCTCCAGAAATTGCTGACCATTTATCAAGTGTTCCTTTCATTACAGACACATATCTATCTTCGTTTGGCTTAAACTTCTATTGGAAGCCTGTGAGTTTATGTTTAGTAAGGTTAATCATTTGAATTTACATTCCCTTGGCTTGTGGATGTGTAGAAGTAGTAACTGATCTGGGATGAAGCAATTAGAGCTTTGCTTTTATTCTTGTGTAGAGTAAAATTTTTGAAGCTTCATCATGTAGAATTAACAAACTAGTGACCTATTTTAAGGTTGTTGAAATCCTAATATTCCTCTGCGTATGAAATAGTACTCAATGATATATAGAAAGATTAAAGAAAGAAAAAAAAGTAGTGAGAATGGAGTAGAGTCTTCCCAAATAAATTGCATGAATCTATTCATATCTATGTCTTTGATGTTCTCGTTTTATTTACGTCGATTAATAGCTAAGGTGCCTTGTAAATTGTTGTCTGATTATTTTGAGACAGACGTAGAGGACATGTTATAGACTTATAGGGACAAAAGCCACAAATCAAGACACGGGCTCAAAGATTATTACCAATTCATCAATATCGGTATCTACTTAATGATATTATCATGGTCTAGCTCTTCCAAATTTCTTTTGTGAGAACACCAGGCATCTGTTCATACGGCTTTATAAATAAGCCATATGAACAGATTTGAGAGAGAAGCTTTTAGAGAGAGTTAAGAGACTAAATAATATTCTCCTTTCATTCATACGTTCTAAAGGCTATAAATAAGCCTACTGGTTACATGATTGATACTAACAACTTCAAATAAAGTCTGACACAACTTTAGATAGATAAACACATGACACTAGACTTATAGCTATTAATTAATCTATATCCCATGCAAAAGGATATGCATTGAGAGCCAGGTGTTGAGGGTCCCAACATTCCCTCCTTGAATTGCGGCTTGTCCACAAGCCGGAAATTCGGAAAAACGTGCATAGAGATCATGGTAGTCCTCCCATGTAGCATCCTTTGCTGGTCTGCCTTCCCAGTGGATCAGAACACATGTGTAGATGCGGTTGCTACGTTTGACCATCATGCAATCAATAATAGCATGAGGTTTCCAAGCAGTCTGTCCTTCCTTGTTGATAAGACGAAGAAAATAAATAGTTGAAACACCATTGCCTAGCTTCTTTTTGAGGCAAGACATGTAATACCAGATGGATTCGACACCCTTGTTGAAGGTCTAAACGATAAGCTACTTGCCCAACGTGTGCAATAATGTGAAAGGGACCATAGAAGCAAGGACTGAGTTTGCAAAAGTCGGGAGGCAACTGTGGATTGGCAATATGGCTAAAGGAACAAGAAAACCAAGTCCCCAACATGGAGCTCACACTCAGTTCTATTCTGCCTGCCATTTGTTTCATGCGAGAGCGGCTTGCAAAGTTTCCTTCAATAATTGGAGTAGTGCATCGCTATCACACAATGATTGATCATCCGCATGAACCAACGTTCCTGGAATACATTGTTCCATCATAGGTGGGGGACGACCATAACCTACTTCAAATGTGGTCATCTTAATCAAGCTTTGATACGTTGTGTTATACCACCACTCAGCCCAAGGAAGCCAACAAGCCCAATTTGAATGCTTGTTACTAGCAAATTATTATGTGTATAAATAGTTATCAGCTTGATTTTCATCCATTCTAGGGCTTTCGGAAAAATGATCAGGTTCGTAACATTTGGTATCAGAGCCAACACCATGACGATGGTTCGAATCCTGGAAAGGGCTACGGTGGCTACCTAGGAGAGGGCTATCTGAAGCATGATGAGAGCCGTCTCAAAGAAAAAAGGGCTATCTATCGCCAGAGTGAAAGATACCTAGACTGAGAGCCGCTGAGGATGTCAGTTGCGGAAGCGTGGTGGCGTGTTATGTGCCTAAATAGTTATGGGCCTGATTTCCATCAAACCTAGAGCCTTTGAAAAAATAGTCAGGTTCATAACATCTGATATCATAGATCTGATACCAGATGATAGGACCCCGAGCCTTAATGAGAGATGTAGAGACATTTAGAGATTCAAGAGAGATTCTAGAGAGAGAGAGAGAGACGTAATCTTCTTCTCATTCATACGGTTGCAAAGGCTATAAATAAGCATATAGTTACAGGATTGGCTCTAACAAATTTAAATAAAGTCTACACAAATTTAGATAGATAAACACATGACACAAGACTTAAAGCTATTAATTACTCTATCCCATGCAAAAGTATATGCATGAGTGTCAGGGGCTGAGGTTCCCACCACGCTATCCCCGTACCCAATGTCACCTCCGAAATCCTCTCCAAGATCATCCAGTACGGCATGAAGTACGCCGAGTCCGTCTCCAAGGACGGCAGCAACAACAACGAGGAGCTCAAGGCATGGGACGCTGACTTCGTCAATGTCGATGCGAACACCCTCTACGGCTTCATAATGGTCTGTATATTGTCGACTCCCTCCTGTTTCTCTAGGGTTAGGGTTTGCTTGATTATTGGTCATGATCTGTTGCTTTCGAAGGTTCAAATTTGATGGAATATAGATTTACAAAACGACATCATCACAAGTAATCCGATTATTGAGACTGCAGTACTTGTTTCCGCTTTAATTTCATGTGGACCTATTAGTAGACTCCATGATCAAGATTTTATCTTCTTGGAATTCCAACCTTTGAACTTTAATGTGACACATTATAATCCTTTCCCAATGTAATTATCCTCGCAAAATTGCTATAACTTCTTTATTTATTTCTTTCTATTTTTTTGTTCCAAAATTGCAAAATTTTTATTTTCTTTCTGTTTTTATAGTTCGCAAAATTGCAAACTATCTGGACATCAGAAGCCTGCTAGACCTCATCTGCTGAAGGATGGTGGACATGATCAAGGAGAAGGCTCCCAAAGATTTCCAGAAGACGTTCAACATCGGGAATGACTTCACCCCCGATCGAGGAAGAGGAGAAGATTCTGAAGGAGAAGCCATTGGCATTCGAGTGAAAGGAAGGTGGCGGTGCATGGTGCTGGTTGAAGCAAGCAGCCGAGCACTTTTTTAATCTTTTGCATCGTTTGTATGCTTTTTTTTTTTTTTTTGTACATTGTGGGGTTTTCTAGCCAGACCCTTAAGTCACCACAACAGGGCGAACAACACACAACCTCCGAGACGAACCGGCCAAGAGGAAGGGCCGCCCACTTGGCCCATGGGAAGTCGCTGCATCAGCGAGCAGGAGTGCCACAGAGTGGGGAGCGGGTATCGAACCCAGGTTTGTATGTTATGTTAAATGCCTAACCTGGTTCCGGTACTCTCCGGAAGTATCTCTCGAGTATTGTTTTGATGGGTTATATTTGCTTCAATCATACAATGTTTTAATTGGTTTTGATGGTTAAATAAGGAACTTAGAGAGAAGTTTTAAGCTATGTTTGGTTGCCGGTAAAATACAGGAAAAGAAAATAAAGTATTAATTTTCTTGTAAAAATGGGTGTTTGGTTGATAAGAAAGTGCGGCCACTTCTGGAAAATGTTTTTTCTGAGAAACTAGTTTTCTATCAAAATACCACAATTTTTCTGCCGCCGAAAGCAGGGGGAAACACTAGAAAGGAAAAGAAAAGTCCTATTCTTGCTTTCTTTTCCGGTAACCAAACAGTAGTAAGAAAATCCACAATTTCTTTCCTATCCTTCCATTTCCTTTCCAAAGAATTCATTTCCGGCAAAACTAATTGAAGAAGAAGGATCTGCCTAGATGAAACATTGAAATTATTAGGGACATGATGGAGCAATTACATGTATTAGAAATTGTCGTAAACAAGAATATGGAGTTTCTAATTGCAATAGACTTTAATTGCGAAAAAAAAAAAATTTACAATGGACTCTAAGGGGGTGTTTGGCATCATTTTGGAACGGTCCGTTTCTATTCCCAGTTTCAGATTTCAAAATTAACGGATAGTTTTTTTTTTCCGGTGGAATGAGGGAGTTGGGAACCATAAAATATCAATCAGTGCGTTTCTATGCTAACGGGAATGCTAAACCATCGAATTCCATTGGAAATAGTAATTGACAGGAAATCCTCTTCTGGGTAAGGATTAAACGGAATAATTGTTCCTCAAGCCAAACACCCCCTAAGCCTCTCTCCTTCACTAGGAGATATGAGTTATTATTAAAGGATTTTTTTCAAAATAATATTTAAAAATAAAATATTTAAACAAATAGCGTTTGATCAAAAGTAATTATCATAATAGCGCTCTGACTGCGATGTGGCAGGTCTGCATTGTAAAACGAGTCGCGATAGAATTTTTTTTTTTTGTTTCAAGTAGAACCCGATATCTGGATTACGGGGTTTAAACCTAGTATTCTGGACATTGGGTTTAATCGAAGCCCCCTTATATAACGTTTTCATATTTAGCTGCTTTCTCATTGGATTTCGGGTCAATCCGACATTTATAATACCGGGTTTAAATCTTGTAATCCAGATATCGAGTTCTACTTGAAAAAGAAAAAAAAAAAACCAATCGTGACTCGTTTTTACAATGCTGACCTACCACATCGCAATCAGAGCGCTAGTATGGTAATTACTTTGTCAAATATTATTTGTTTAAATATATATTTTTAAAATACTTAGACCAATGGATGACCATTTGGTTGGCAATTTTTTTTTTTTTGACATCGGTAGGTTTTCGGGCGGTAGACCTGCTTTGGGCTGGGACTAATTCCTCTGAAAATGTGCACCAATCCACCCGGGAGTTTCCCTATCCATGCTTGGGTACCTCGAGAGGGGGTGAGGAATTGAACCTTTCACTAAACTTTTGGCTCATTGCTGCTGTAGCTGTTAAAGCACTTTGCAACAGTAACCACTACAAATATGTTTTTTAAAAAAGGCTGGGGACCTGTACTAAAAAGTATCTTTTGGGAAGGACCTGATTTAGAAAGAAAAAAGATCATTTATTTATTACAAAAGCAAATTAAAACTATTTCTAGCGACCTATGGTAAGTTCCCTAAATTTAACATCTACTACGCGAATGACTTAAAATAGTCACCGTGAACCACGGAATCACCATGGTTTAGGGTTCAACGATAAACACCTGTTCTCACCCGTTTGATTACTTGGCCCTTTTGATGGGACCCCCCTGAGTTCACCCGGTGCCCTGTAGATTTCAATAATCCAAAACCATTTTTATGGACGGGAATAACAGATGTCGATGGCTGGACCCCGAACCACAGTAAACCACGGTCATAATATGGTTCGGGCGACTAAGTTAAGGGCTTTATTTACTACGTGAGTAAATTACACATAGACCCCTATAGTTTGACTAATTATCACTTACAACCCCTCATGTTTAAAACCTACAAATGCCTTGTTATAGTTAGAAAAACATATCACTTGCACCCCCTCCAGGGGACCTCCAGACTCCAGAGGGGTCTATGTGTGGTTTTTCGACTATTAGGGATCATTTGTAGGGTTTTAAATAGGGGTGGCAATCCTTGACCCGACCCGCCAACCTGACCCGAAGTTAGCGGGTTTGGGTTTGGCCTAAACGGGTTCGGGTCATAAATGGGTCGACCCAATTGACTCGTTTATTTAATGGGTCGGGTTCGGGTTTGTACTTATAACCCGATTGACCCGTTTACCAAATGGGTCGTGTCAACCCAACCCGACCCGACCCGAGCCAACCCGAGCCAACCCGATCAAACCCGGCTCAATCCGACTTGTATTGACCCAACCCGGCAAGTTTACATGGGTTCTATTGATCCAACCCGACCCGACACGACCCGACCCGTTTAGTAAACGGGTTAAACGGGTCGGGTCGGGTCAACCCGTTTAGTAGGCGGGTCGGGTTTGGGTTTAAGTTTTTGACCCGTTTATTAAACGGGTCGGGTTTGGGTTGGGCGTTTTGCCCTTATACCTATGTCACAACCCGACCCGACCCGACCCATTGCCACCCCTAGTTTTAAACTTGAGGGGGCGCAAGTGATAATCGGTCAAACTACAGGGCTCTATGTGTAATTTACCCTTAATTACAAAACCCACAAGTTTTACGGAATAACCACCGCTCGTTTTGGCGGGCAAACAGCAGCCATTGCGCGGCGTTGGGCCTCACGGCCCTTGCCCTGGATGCGGATCTCGGCGCTCCTCCTTTGCACGGCGGGTCTCGATTCCACAAGCTCTCTCTGAAACGATCGGGAGCAGCTTGGAGTTCCAGAATCTCCAGCGTTTCTAGGGTTTTCTGTGGCGGCTCCGGTGAACATCGCTCCCTTTTTTTTGTGCCCTTTTGAATCCCTAGTTCTGTTTGATAAGACATGTTCCGTTCTGTTGAACTTTAAAATCCTTTTCCGTTCGTCTTGAGATAGTTGAAGTAGAATAGTAAATATTGTCGTGGGGGATCTTGCTGTTCTTGATCAACTGGTTGTTGATTTGTTCGAATTTTTATGGTTATGATATATCTATTGCTTACTTTTAACCATGGAATCAAATGTCGACAAATTTCCTACAAAACCACCGAATTATGCCGTTTTTTAACGGTCCGACGTACTAATTGACCAAATTTTTAATAGTACCAAATTTCTGTCCAATATAATGAAATGTTGACCGAAATGACCGACAATTGATCGAAATCCGATATTCTGTCTTTTTCCCGGACAATTTCACTAATTTTTTTTAAAATCTTTTTTAATAAAAATCCCATCTTTATCAATGAGAAATTATATCTTCCCTCAATTCTGATTTTTTTTCATAATAGACAACATTTTATTGACATTTGACTTGGAATTGATCAAAATTTGATCCAAATTCGACGAATTTTCACCGAAATCTGTCCTTCAAAAATACAAAAAATTTTCATAACAGACAACTAACTTGCTCACCAATTAATATGGAATTCAATTGAGGAGTTATCTTCCTTAGATACACATGATAGCTTCAGAGTTACTGTTGAAGATTGCCTAGCCTATACTCGATCTTCACCATTGTGTTCGGCTTTCTTGGTGTCCTTTGGGATACATACTTCTTTGGCTTCTCTCTTGATGTAGTTTATGGTGTTATATTAAGCCCAATTTAGATTATGTTTACTTTTCGGACAAGTTAGATGATTGCTTATAGACCTTGAACTTTTTTTTTTTGAGAATCCCTCTCAATGAGATGAGGGGGGGTTCGGAATAGACCCCTACCTATTTATTAAAAGAAAAAGAAAGTATAGAGAATGCCTAAGAGGCACCGACACCTGAGGTGTAAACACTTCCAACACGGGCTAACCAAAACGCCCTGCACTACAAGCAAGAAAAAAAAACGAAAAACCCGAAAGTCTTAAGGCTTTGCAGCTGTCGATCTTTCCATATCACAGATCTGTGCTAGTAAAAGATCCCGTTCCTTTCTCCTTGGTGGAGAAGCCGGCAGCTGAAGCTATATCAAGGATGGTTTTGTCCTCCAGCAGGTTGAGGGGTAGGTTCAGATCCTCCCCATCAAGTTTGGACAATTGATCTTGAAGATCCTGCATGAGGGGGATCAGTCTCCCATGGTCCGAATGTGGAGTACCCTCGACGGAAGTCGAGCATGCTGGTAGAATCAGAACACCTGTGCATGCCGAGCTAGGCCGTGGTGGTCGGTGGTGCATGTCAGTTCAAGGGCTCGAGATTTGGCTCGAAGCGAAGCCCTGGCTTCAATCGAGTCCGACCCCCGATTAGCTAGTCTAGGACTGCGGTGCATACTCGATGGGTAAGAAGAGGCAGTTGACCCAAAGGCCCGAGCGAGTCCCCCATCCACCAGGCCTCCTACTTGTAAAACCCCATTACCTGAGGGAGGGGCTTCTGCAGGAATAGGAATCCCATGGGCCGCCACACCGTCGCTGACTCCAGAGTTATCCTCGTTGACCTACTGCTGCTCCTCCATTATCTCCTCAACACCAGTTCCAACTCCAACTCTAGAAGATGTAGGGAGCTTATTGCTTGCTATCGGCGCTTCAATGAGATCATCAACGATCTCCTCACCTAAACTCTCCACTGCTAAATATAAGGCCGCATCCATAGCCTCCGAAACATTGACTCCACCCCCCAAATCCAAATGGCACCCTCGGCAGCGAAAACTCCCAGTCTCTCTATCCTCTGCAACAGCAGCCACCTAATTACCATCCAAGGGCTTCTCTATAATAGCTCCACCCTTGAAGCCTAAGAAAAGTCCCTCCTCTAGATCCACAGATCCCACCCTCTTCTTCTGACCAGTCCCTAGATGGTCATTATCTGTTACCTTGCTAACCTCTTCAACCTGAACCACAGCAGCTGCTGTCCCTGAATCGCTGCTTTCGCCTACAACATTAACCACTCCGGTCTATCGGGGTGAGCTCGACTCAAGAAGCCCATCTTCTGGTTGCCCATCGTCAGCATCAGAATAACATGTTGCATCACTTACTGGCCCAACTGGATTCCTCAAGGCTTCCCCTCCCTGAGCCTCAGTATTGCGCTCCACGAGGAGGCCGTCCCCTGTCTCCTTACCCCCATCTTCAGTAAGAGTCTCCACATCCACCTTGCATCCTATAGATCCCTCATGAGGGGAACTAGGCTCGTTCCCTAGGACCGAGAACCAAGGGCAAGAGACCTGCAACCCCACCTTGTTGGTAGCCACCCTCTGTTTTGCCTTGTGCCCATCACCTGCATCAATGGGCGAGGCCAAATGACTGACCTCTGTCTTCCGGATCACTGACGCTGCTATACTAAATGAGCTTTAGGACCTCTAACTCCTCGGTTAGCACAATTAGCTCCCATGTCAGGAGGAGCACTCACTGTATGAGGCTTGCTGAAATTATCACTCACAACTCCCACAGGCCTCCATCCCCTCGCACCACCATTAGCACCCGTATTCCAGCTCTGTCTCCGATAGGAACTAGGAGCAATCCTATTATCAAATTTTTTTGTGCATTGCCACTACAAGCCGAGGTAGCATGCCCGTCTTTGCCCGAAAACCCTGCACTTCGCACAGCTAGTCGACTTCCACTCGTATAAAACTTTCTGCATAAAGAGGACTTCCTTGTTTTCACCTCAGCCCGGTACAACATTGGACAAGCCAAATTTGATCTCGACACAACATCTAGCATAGTTCCGTCGAACACCATGGGTAGTCAGACGGTCTCTCGTGAGAAGAACCCCAATCAAGCTCGTCAAATGGCTAATACCTTTCTTGGACCACCAATCTATCGGTAGATCCGGTAGTCTAACCCATATGAGGATTTTATCGAGCGGATCGCGGTCGTATTTTAAATTCTTGTTTCACCTCTTCAAGACCACAGGCCGACCCTCAAAGTACCAATGGCCCTCTTCTAGCACTCTAGTGCTATCAGTAGCCACCAGGAATTTGAATAAAAATAGGCCATTCTCCCTCGAAAATATTTCCAACCCGCTCACCAGTTTCTATAATTTATGCATTGCATCTTGGAACTTCAGGAAGAAAGGCTTTCTTCCCACACCATAGCCCACCAGTGTATGCTCCCAATCCCTCAAATTTGCTTCAATTTCACTAAAAGGCAAGATAGTATACTTAACTCCATTGCGCACTGTCGGCTCGACATAGCGGAGCCGAAGATCCTCCGCCTCGAAAGATGATCCTCCACAAATGGCACTTCACGATTGCCCTATGATATGTTTGGCCTTGCCAGCCCCTGCTGCACCTTGAACTTTCTCCAAGGAAGGCCCCAAACCTAGTTCAAAAATATCGACAAACACTTGATGTGCGCCAGACTCATCATCATCAACAGTTAAAACATCTCCGCCTCCTCTGCTCCCCAATGCCATAGAACCACCCAATGATGATTTAGGGCTATGCGGAGAATAGATTAGGGGAGGAAAATCCCCAAGATTTTCTAGACCCACAGACTGATCTAATCTAGTACCCATCGGATCCCCGCTAGCCCTTGGGCCCTTGCCTCGAGAGGTGCTGCCACCAACACCCAAGGTTTGGTTCCCAACACCAAGTTGAAGACTAGAAGCCAAGGCCCCTGGATCTCTCAAGCCTCAAGAAGCCCCAACTTGCTCCATCGAGATACTCCCATGGGAGGAACCTCCCATGGGAGAGGATGGGAGGAACCTCCCATGGGAGAGGATCCGGCCTTCAACCTTGCTTTTTGCTCCCGCTCGGTGTAGTGGTGCTCCGCTCCGCTCGCCGGTGTAGAGCTGCTCGGTCCGCACAAAGCTCCTATTGCTCTATGCTCCCGCTCGGTCCGCCTTTATAGACCTTGAATTGAGTTTGGTTTAATCCAGACTGTACAATACTGAACCATACCCGATCTTGTAGAGGCAATTTTTGAATCTAAATCTCTGTTGGGCGATCCCATACACAGCTAGGTGGCCCACTACTGACTCACTGAGCATGTGATTTAAATTTTCCAGTTAATATTTTGTTACTCTCTAGGCTTCTGGACTTGGACTATGTCAGCCCAAACTGCTAAAAGGCTTAGCTTGTTTTCCTTTCAGATGCAATATCGGTTACCATTGTCCTGTTTGGCATTGTTTTGGTCTAATAGAGACCAATTTCTTAATGTTTATGCTGCATAAATGCTATTTGGAGTCCGTTTATGCCCTGCCTTACTTTTTTATGCATAATTTTTAGACACATTGTACATTTACTTTTAAGACTTATTAATGAAACCTAATCCAGCTATTTTTAATTCATAATGGTTGTCATGCATTAAGGAGTGTATGTTTAGATTAAACTCATCATTTGCACTGATATGATAATATTTGATGCCACAAGGTCTTCCAAATGGTGCATGATATATTGTTAATCATATCATACTTACCGTGATCTATGATTACATAATTAACCATATAATTGCTGATTTGAGGCCAAGTAGTTTTTAACTTTTTATTCATTTCTAGATTAGTTTGCTTCTGGTCCAACTCAGCTGCTGTAGCTGCGTAGCACAATTGATGCCTCTTATGGCCATGACATGTTTTTGTCATTGATATTCGTGCCTATGATATGATTTATTTAAGGGTTATTTTGACTTTGCCCCCCAAATTTTGCCTTGAATTAGATTTTACCCCCGATATTTTCATTAATTAGACTTTACCCCCCAAAACTAACTGTTCCGTCAACTCACCCCCCAAAACTTTATTTCTTTTCCGTCAGCTCACCAGGGTGAGCTGATGGAGCAGTTAGTTTTGGGGGGTAAAGTCTAATTAATGAAAATATGGGGGGTAAAGTCTAATTCAAGGCAAAATTTGGGGGGCAAAGTCAAAATAACCCTTTATTTAATAATATTCACTAATATTCATGCATGAAAGGGCTTGTATGTTTGGTTTTCTCAAGAGTGATGAGCATGACTGGTCCTTATGGGTGCTTATTGACAATTTCAGGATAATAAATTAATAATAGGACTTCTGCCTGTGTTGATTGTGTCAGAAAGTGAATATTTGTCAACAGATATGAGCAGAAAGAAGAAGGTGAAGTTTGCAGATTCTGATAGTGTTCATGAACTGAGTTGCCAACAGGATGCTTCTTCACTTCAGACCGAGAAAACTCATGCAAACAAATGTAGGTTTACTTTAATCACTTATGATCTGCTTAACTTTCTAAGGGTATTTAAAGTCTTAAGCACAAGGTTCAAAGTAATGAACATTGTTCCATTTGGTCTACATAATAGTGAGCTTGTTGTATTGTACTGTGGTATTTCCATGAAAAAAATACACAATGATGGAAAACATATGCTAAAAGATAAAAGAGATATGCACTTCCTTCGAAAGTAGGTCATTTCCTCCATTCTTTTTAGTTGACACTTTGGGTACCTACACAATTTTATTGGATCTGGTTGGGTAACCAAACATCACATATAGTCACAAACCGGTAGTTAACAAGGACTCTGCATTAAAAAATATATAACCTATTATGTGATAGCTTGTGGCGCAAACGTTGGAAATGTGAGCCCATATCTCGTTATGGCATGGAGTCATCATACACTTAAAGCTTTGCCACACCGTATAAGCCACCACATAGGCAAACTTTGTACAGGATTTGTATATATAGACCATCTAGAGAATACATGCATATACATCTTTCCAACCAACAAGACATTTCTCCAATCATTTGGATTTACTCATGACAAAATCATAGATGGTGAATAAGGTACATTGGATTGCATACAAAGAAGACATAGCTAACCAACTGAGTAAATGATCAAAATTGAAAGCTATTTAGCAGGAATCTAACAAATCCATCTTTTCACAAGTATGTGTCAACCTATATGACTCGTAACAGCTTATTCCTAGTTATGTATGTTGTTGCCCACCCGATGCCATCTCATTTTCCTTCATGATCTTTCGACTTGGAGACAGATAGGACTTTGATAGATCTATAGGATTACATGAGAATTGGACTGTTTTCAGATTTGGGACACAGAAATCTTTATCTGATTTTGAACCGACTTTGTATTAAGAAGGCGGTGTAAGTGGAATTAAAACTAATAGGTTGATGTGTAAGAGTTGTAGGGAAGTTAGTATAAAGAGTTTTGCTAATATGTGAAGGCCATAGGCCCTATTATAATATACAGGTTCTCCCCATTTCATTTTTGTTAAGTGCTCCAAGTCCCCCCCCTACTTCTGTTCTGGTGCTATGTACTAGTATTCCTCTCCAATAGGGGGGTCAATTAGTTTGATATACTTTGAATAGGTGGAGAGGGGGTCCTCTAGACAGTGTCCTTGACTTCTCACAGTAATTTTCTTTTGATAACAATTAGTATTCCTCTCCAATAGAAAAGGGAATTGATCAATATATGGTGTCCACTCTGATGTTTCATTAACTTTCATAGTACTCACTACTCCTTGCCATCAAGGATTTTTATCCCTCCGAGATAGATGCTTAAGATTCTAACAAGTGGCCAATTAGCCTTTGCGGACTGTTAGAATGTTGGTTTCCCTATTTAGGGAAGTCGTTGTTACTACACACACTGTGGAGTCTCTTTTATTGGTTA
The DNA here is from genome assembly GCA_947650365.1 of Chamaelirium japonicum. NCBI lineage: Eukaryota > Viridiplantae > Streptophyta > Magnoliopsida > Liliales > Melanthiaceae > Chamaelirium > Chamaelirium japonicum. The sequence goes on along the minus strand of OX393550.1, from coordinate 12,239,473 downwards.
AAGTTGTGTGCCAAACACGCGTCGAGGTTAGGCCTTGAACTGTTACTATGATCGTCTGCGTGTACTTCCATAACCCTGAAGATTAAAGATACCGCAGTACGAAGAGCTTCAAGGTTCATCAAGACAGTACATTTGGCCAGCTGACAATCAGGTATAAATGCATATGCATGCATATAAGTTAGTTAGGACTTTCTTTAGTGTTGATGGTTATTAGGAAACCCTTCAGTCGTATCGCTACACTACAGCTTACTAGCCTATATGGTGTCCCATGTAGGAATTCAAAGTGGCACATTCGAATTCAGAGTTATTCAGTCTAATGCTTGTAAATGTAGACTCCCAGTTATAGATTGTACTGGAATGGAAAAAAAACTGGCATAGACTAGACTAGGTAGTTTAACACACATATATACTTTGATCCATGGCGTTCTTCTATTCTTGTTAAGAAACTTGAAACAAACCATAAGATTGACCCTGTTTTTTTTCATATTTATGCTAATATCTTAGTGATGGGATTCGACTTCTACTATTCTTGTCTTTTATATAAGTTATCTCCTCTTTATCGCAGTCCATGAAGCAAAGACTTCCGAGTACAAATCTTTTAAGAAACTACTTGAAGAAGCTGGTAAGAAACTCCATTATGATCTCCCTAAACATGGGATCAACTTGAAGACATTTGAAACAAGCGACAGTATGGCAGGTGGGACTAAGATCTATATAGCTTATTGAATTAGCGTTTGGAAAACAGAATAAAAAACCATGTGGACATATGTAGTGGTCATTCTTGTGCATATGGAAAAAATCTTTCAGGTTAGTCACATGACTAAAGAACATTTGTTTTGTTAACTCTTTCCTCACTGCAGAATTGAATAACTCAAGTAGAGGTAAATATGATCCGAGAAGCTCCGTTTTGCCCGTTCTAAAAGTCACACCTATTGCCCAAAGGTCCTCCCTTTCACCTGCTAAGGTTTCCGAGAACTGTGGTTAGCATTAAAGCGAGCAATCTTTGTTATTGCCTCTGTCATAACAGAAAATTTTATCAAAACATTTATTTTGTCTTTCATAACTGTAGCACATTCGTTTATATTAACTGTCTCTCCCATCTTTTTGCAGAATTGAATAAAACAAACGCATTCAAGTATGACGTGAGCATGTCTTTACCACCCATTCAAAAGGTCACAACTACTTCCCAAGGGCCCTCTCTTTCACATGCTAAGGTTTCACAGAATTTTGGTGAGTATGAAATTGAGTAATTCTTATTTCATTTCCATCATATATGTTAGTAATGACATTATACTCAAAGTCTTGAAATTTGTTGTTTTCCTATTAAATAATGTAACTATTTTGTTGTGGGGAAGATAGAGCAGTGATTATACTTGTGGAAAACGTGGGAGCATCAATGAGCTAGAAGCACCAAATGAACCGGGGAGCGCACCATTTTTTTACACGTGGTTTGACACCAACCTACCTACGTCCATGGGACCTAGTAGAAAAACTCCACATTATAAAATTATGTGTCACAAAACTCATCTCTAGAACAAACTAGAATATGAGACCAAGAAGAGATAAGGTCTTCAATGTACAAGACAAATGGTATATCACTTCCGTGCTCATGTCCACCGCCTGTCGGTGGCTTTGTTTGTCGCCCGTCTGTGGCGTTCTAACCACACCCATCGGAGCCTCAACTGTTGTCCTTCGGCAACCGTACTCGCATGGTCGGCAATTTAAACAGTCACTAATCAACAACTCTGGAATCGTATTAATTTGAAAATGCACCTGGAGAAGGACTGTGGGTTTCCATAGTGCGGAGAGAACACTAAATCTCCTACTAGTTTGCAATGATCATGTCTTCTTCAAAAGACGCAACTGGGAAGGTCAAATTTGTCTACGGAAATATCCTATGTACTTAGCTACAATACTTTGTATTGTTTCACTGCAACCTATTCTTCTCTCCTCTTGTACCAAAAATCTCTGAGCTGCCACTTAATGTTAATGGATCTTAAGCAGTAAAGGGCATGACAATGTTCACTCGCCTTTCATGGTTTCTCAATAATCAACATAAACAAACATGGCATGTTATTAACAGACAGAACATACATGGCCCAAAATATACAATATAATGTAAAGCACACGAGATGCTTTTTACGTAGAAATTCCATAGGGAAAAACCATGTCAAGCCTTGCTCGGAGGTGCACGCAATCCATTAAGGCAATAGAAAAGGTACATGTTCTAGAAATTATCCCTGATGTCAATAGTAAATCACAACCCAAATCCACGTAGCGACTCGGTTGCATCGCACACATTATTGCCTCTTCATGGTTCCTTTGATCTCATCCGTTGGCAAGTCCTTGCAAGATAAACGACTATTATTAAAATTACAACTACTTTAAGTTGAGTCATAATCTAATGGTGGGTTTGCCCTGCCCAACCAATAAACCGGGTGCGACATCCCCGCACCATAGGCTGACATAACATACTCTAACATAACTCCTCATCCAGGAGTCCGATTGACATAAAACTGGAACAAAATAAAAGATAATCAAACATTGAATTTATTCATACAAAATTTGCACGATCGACTGCCTCAATTTCCATGACGGACTGAATAGTGCTTCAGCTGTAGCAAAACTTTCTCCAAGTCGCCTACATCAAGAAGGATATACAAAACTGACCCCAATTAATTGGGATAAAATTATTTAATTAAAAAAAACCCTCGATGAATAAAACAAATTAAAGCATCCCCCATTTTCACGTAAACAACTAAAGACTTCAACAAAAGAAAAAGCCTTTTTAGAACTAAACTTTGCAATCAGGCACTCAAGTACGTCTGTAAGGTGGAGCCTTATGCTACTGTGTTAGTATGGCTGTCCCAACATATAACGCCACAAAAATTAAATCATTAACACAATACGTTCCAAACAAGATCTTGTCCAATGTAACTTAATTAAAATTTTAATACTCTCAACTCTACCTTAAATTATTTAGCTGTATCCTGGTTTAGTCATATACTGTCACTAGATTCCCGTTCAGTACCGAGAAGCTAAACCTTATAAAATGAGTTATGGGTTATTTATACATACTTGAAATAAGAATTTACATGCTTAATATAAATGTCCATATCATGTTGCAGAGGCAGCTGACACATCGTAAGATAAATGCTGCTCACACCAAAATGTTAAATTTTGAAGAGAATTAACTTTCGTTCGAGCAATGGATAGTCAATATGCAATGGAACTCTTGGTTTGTTATGCAGTTGCTTTCCTCTCATCATAGATATTTTATCTACTTTACCTTTGCTGACATGTGACAATACATCAGCCAGAGCATCGCCTAGACACCGGAATAAGGTGCCAAATGTACTGATTGCCTTTGATTCATAATGCTAATATGTTAGAGATCGAATTATTGTATGATATCATCTTTTACTATTAAAGCATGTTTACTATCACTTAAAGTTTTCTAGAGGCTTATATGTTCTCGAGTTCTTTTTAGACAGTTTATTTTATGTGATTACGCATACCCAGGTTTACCTTCAGTTACTGTGCTTATTGTGTTTTTATTTCTGTTCATTACCTTTATTGTTTAGTTGTTTGCCGATGTCCTTATTGTCTCTTTGGTGCCTGAATCGTTTTACGGTGTTCATAATTTGTTTATTGTTTAACGCATATTTAAAGGGTATATGTCTTTAGGCACAACCAAGCTGTCGTCTAGTCCCTAAAGCACTGTGCTTCCTCCTAGATCGACTTGCGTGCCTAGCGCTTTTGACGGTGTAGGATTGTTTTAGAATTGAGATGATATAAGCTAATCATGTATTCTTCCTTCTCTAGTATTGGAACAAAAATACGAGCATGAAGGAATTTTTACAAAGAAAAGAGAAAATATACTTAAGCTAGCAGCTGAGACCTTGTCTCTGGAGATGGATGACTTCATATCACATAGGTTAGTTGCATTCCATTAGAGCATGTTTTTTTTTTGCGTTGGCTCCCTGATATCAGTAGTCTAACAAAAATTACGCTCAGATCAGATTTGATTTCGGGTTTTCTGGAACGGCTGGACGCTGGGGTAAAGTCGAGCAGTGTATGCTCTTTCAAGTTCCTTCTCTTCATTTATAGCACTCTTTAAAATTTGTGAACAATAGGATATCCCACATCTGTATTTCAGATAGCTACAGGGCTTTTTAGTAGATCGTGTTACTTCTCAACGTATAATCCGTTAATAAAAAAGTAATATCATGGCAGACTGATGAGCTCTCAAAGTCAGAGCATGAGAAATCGGATGGCATAAGCCACTTGCTTGCTTCTTCCAAGTCAGATGGTTACCTTGAGGAATCACGTGATATTACCATAACAGAGTTTTCTGAAAATACTCCCAAGAAACACTTGGGGAAGGAGCTGCTTTCCTATAAGTGTAGCGAAGCTGATGATCTTATTCATTCATCAATGAATCATGTTGAGACCGAGGCTCTTCTAACTTGGCATGCTCTTGGAACTGGTCTTCAGTGCAAGAAGAGGAAATACCAATGGACAGCAGATGATGGATGGACATCAGATCTGCCTGGTGAGAATAAATCAGCATCAACCATTGAATGGAACACAGATTTTGGTAACCATTACGGATTTGATACGATGGAACCCAAATCTGATTGCTTTATCTGTGATAACTCTCCTCACTACCATTTCACAAAGCAATCACGTGTCCCATTCTGCAAGACAGAACATGAGAGATCAAGTGGCATAGATCACTTGCTTGCTTCTTCCAACTTAGATGGTTACCTTGATCAATTGCACGAAAGGGCAGGAACAGACTTCTCTGAAACTACCGCGAGGAATAACATAGGGGGGGAGGATTTGCTTTCCTATAGATACAGAAATGCTGATGATCGTATTAGTTTATCAGCAGATTATTTTGAGGCTCAGGCTTTTCAAACTCGGCTTACCCTTGGAACTGGTATCCAGAGCAAGAGGACGAAATTCAAATGGATATTCGATGAGGGAAGGATTTCAGATCTTCCTGCTCAGAACAAATCAGTGTCGGACACTGAATGGAGCACAGATTATGGATTTCATACTACGGATCGCAAGCTGTCCAAACCTGATGACTTCATCCCTAATCGTTCTCGCCGCAACTTCTTGGAGCAATCACTTGTCCCATTCCTGAAGTCAGAACCGGCCAAAACAAACGGCATAGATCACTTGCTTCCTTCTTCCAAGTTAGACGCTTACCTTGGGGAATTACACGAGACCGCAGGAACTGGATTTTGTGAAACTACTGCGTGGAAACCCTTAGGGGAGGATTTTCTTTCTTATAGATGTAGCGAAGCTGATGATCTGATCAGCTCATCAATGGATCTTGTTGAGGCTCAGACTTTTCCAACTCGGCATGCTATCGGAACTGATCTCGACTGCAGGAGGAGATACAAATGGATATTAGATGATGGAGAGATTTCAGATATGCCTTGTGGAAATGAATCAGCTTCCGCCATTGAATGGAATGCTTATTTTGGATTTGATAACAGTAGAAGGATGGATCACAGGTTAACGGAAATTGACGATTTTCCTTCTCACGATGACTTCAAAGGGCAATCACTTGTCCCGTTCCTCGATTCCACTTCATTGAAGCTCTGTGATTCCCGCATTACAAGTTTACTTCTGCAGCCGGCAATAGAACAATGCACTCTACAGTTGTTAGGGTGGGATGAGAACCTTGAAAATGAGCCGGAGTTCTGATCTGTTGCTTAAGTTCCTGTGGTTCCAAAGAAAATGGGTCAGTTTCCGTGAACCTTGAATACTTTTCCGGACTTGCTTGATCGAACAAAAGTTTATCGTTGCATCGATGGTTACGAAAGGAGAGATATACCTGACTCTTCACCTGGCAGCGATCGTTTGATTACACTTCGAGATAAATCCCGTCATAGCCTTGATGGTCAGCTTTCAACACTGAGCTGGAATGGAAGAGTTTACCAGTCGGTTCTGACCGGGAACATTCCAACTACCAATTTCATGAATAAAAGGCATGGAATTTCGAAATCGTTCCCAGGTGGCATGTAGCATCACTTGTTTCTGGTCCTTCAGCCTCAAATTTTCTTTGAAAAGTGGAACTGTCTTTGCATTGCTTTCAGATAGGCTAAGCTGGAATCGGTCTCGTGTATTGTTGTATCGCTTCCCATGATATAGTCTGAAGGTAGTTTGTTCCATTTTCTTCAATCGAAGTGAACATCATCCATTCATACATATTTCCGTGATTAGATGATTTCTTGTTTTTTCATGACAGGTATTGAAGGGTAATATTCGTCAATGGTAGTAACTTTACAAAAAGTACAGTTGTAACTGAAAACTTGTGTGGGATATTTTGTTATAAGTATGTAATATTTTCTTTAGAATCTCATACTTAAACCCCTGTTAAAAATCTAATAAGGTATACCAAAGTGTAAACCAATTAATAAAATATGACAAACAAATGAAAATTCCTCAAAGTCATTATGGAAACAATTCCCAACAATAATATTTAGGGTAATTTTGACTTATACCTCCAAAATTATATGCTAATTAGTTAGTCACCCCCCTTTTAATCGTTATTAGACTTAACCCTCCTAAAAATTTGGCTTAAACCCCTATAACTATATGATAATTAGCCAAAATGGGAGGGAATGTCTAAATATCATTTGTGTGTGTTAAATAGAAGTTAGGTCATCTGTGACATATAGAAGTTGTCACTAGTGACATATATAAGTTATGTTATCTGTGACGTATGAACTTGAACTATGTCATTAGTTGATGCGACTCGAGTCAATCTCTATGTTCGCCATGGAATTAAATGTCGACAAATTTCCTACAAAATCACCGAAATATATCTTTTTTTCAAGGGTCCGACATAGAAAGTGATCGAATTTTTAATAGTACCAACAAATTTCCTTCCGACATAATGAAATGTCGACTGAAATGACAAACATTTGACCCAAATGACCGACATTTGATCGAAATCCGACATTATATCATTTTTCCTGACAACATTACTGAAAGTTTACATCTTTTTTAACAAAACAAAACTCATCTTTATTAGTAAGAAATTATATTTTTTCTCAATTTTGATTTTTGTTATAATAGATAATATTTTACTGTCCTCTTTATCCTGAAGTATTGCTGAAATACTCCATCTTTTTCATATCAAACGAACAAAATTGAAATCTGACCGAAAAACGATAAATTTTCATCGAAAAACACCAAAATTTGATCGAAAAACGAAATATTTCTACCAAAATTTGTCTTGTTATTTTACAATTTTTCCACCGACAAATTACTGAAAACAAATATTTTTTTTTTTTTGGCCGACCGACATGGACACTGAAAACGACATTTAAAACCTTGGTGTTCGATATAACGAGTCTCGACGGATTTGCCTCCATAACTTTATCATCGAGGGCGCTTGAAAGGCTCTTAGAAGTATGTTAAACCATTAGAAGTTATTATCACCAGTGACATAGAGAAGTTATGACATAATATAAGCTTGAGCTATGTCACCAATGATATATAGTTATGTCATATAGAGAAGTTATGACATAATATAAGCTTGAGCTATGTCACCAATGATATATAGTTATGTCATAAGTGACATAATAGACGTTATGTCATCAGTGACATTATAGAAGCTATGTCACCAGTGACATATAAAAGTTATGTCACCAGTGACATAAACTTGAGCTATGTCATCGGTGACATAGTTATATGTCAAAGGGGTCCAAGTGTAAATCTCCCGACTATATCATACTGGAGCATATCTATATGTCAAAGGGGTTACTTTAACACCCGATGTGTACAGAGTCATATAGCTAGGAGGGGTCCAACTATTATGGGATATATATTAATGTGACAGATTATTAGAAGAGTTTAAGTGTAACCCCTCAGACTATATTATGGGTGAGTATATCTCCATGTCAAAATATTGACGTTAATACCCATATATATATGGCTAAATTATGAAAAGTCCCTTATCTAGAAGGTGTCTCACTATTATAGAATCCTTCGTCATGTAACAGTTTATGAGAGGAGTCTAAGTTAAACCCCCTATTATATCATGGGGGGTATATTTATGTGTCAAATGGGTGACTTTAACACATATATGTGTGTGGCTAAAATATAAAGAGTCCTATAACTAGGTAGGTTTCTGATGCGATGCGAAATGCTTAAATTAATCCAAGTGCAGAATTTAACAACTAAATTCAGATTTCAGCATGTATAAATAAATTTCAGCAAAGACCTATGATCATAATTCACCATTCATTCACTACCAATCAGATTTAATGCAACGAAACAATAAAAGGGACAAGATGAACAGTAATTTCAGATTATAATACTGAATTCCAGCAATAAGAACAAGAACACTTTCAAATTAATAATCCAATGTCTCAAGAACATGAAAAGATCTAATCGAATAAACCCTAATGGATGAGACTCTCGGGAAAACAGAATCCTAGGGATCCTACGGTGAAAACAGCAATAAGGCCGGTTACAGAAAGCAGGTTATCACATGAAGATTATCGAGGATCGACCTCACCGTGCTCTGGTCAATGCCGGCAGCTTTCCGATGCTCCGAGGTTGCAGATGAATGGCGCGGAAGGGGAGGCGTGGCTCAGAAGACGGGGTGAAGAAGCCGAGACGATGATCTTGAAGAAGAAGAAACTCCACGTCGATCTTCCGTGAAGCCGAGGATGAATAGCGAGGTGACGGGGTAGAAGCGTGCGGAAGGAAGAAGTAGACAAGAAGCAGAGAGGATTTCTTCGGAAGGGATAACCGAACAAGCGCACACGCTTCTTCAATCTAGGGTTTCAATTTCAATTTCATCTCCCCTCTCTCAATTAGGGTTTTAGGTTTTATAGAAGATGACACATAAAAAACACAAAAGGAAAGAAAGGGAAGAGAGACCGATCGGGTAGAGAGAGAGACGGACGCGGGAGGAGAGAGAAAACCCGCGCGGGAGGAGAGAGAGAGAGGGACGCGCGCAAGGGGGGCCGGCCGGGTATGGGGTGCGGTTGGCTAGGATTTAGGGTTTTTAGTCTCCCTTGAATCTCATCCATTGAGATCTAATTTAACTTAAAATCCTACGGCCTAAAACCTAACACAAAAATGAGTCAGTTCGGCATCTGTGGCTCGAACCGGATGCGAACATGGCTCACACATACCCAAACCAGAAATAAAAACTGAAATAACTAACGATCCGCTGGTCGGATCGAAATAAGGTAAAAACCAAAACTGTGGGGCTTCAATTAAGCTTTCCACTGATGCAGACGGATCGACGATCGGGTTCCTGGATCTCCGGCGCGGATGAAAATACGCCATCAGCTGTAGAAAACTGCACGTAGTGGCTCGTCTGCATCAAGTCCCCCGGACTCAAAAGAACTCGACTCCTGTCGAGCACGGTCCTGGATCCGGCGGGGGCTCTCCTGGTAGCAACCGCAACCACTGAATCTGCTCGAACTGCTTTCCTGGGTCCGGTGGCCAAGTAACCCGCCTCAAGTATGCACCAACTCCATCTGTCATCCTCCGCCCCTCGACGCTAAGCGAAGACCTGAAAGCCAAAACCAACATCCTCCGCGGCACGATAAGATCATCAAAAGACTCAGATAATTTCATGTGATAATAGGAGTTTGGGTTGACATGAAATTCAAATGATATATAAAAAGAAAGGCCGTGGGAGCATAATGTGCTGCGGGTCATCGGCTTGCGCGATTGGCAATGGTGTATTTGGAAGGCCATGGGTTGCGGGTGCATTATGTGTTGCTCAATGTGGCCTGCGCACGATGCAAAACAAGGGGGTTCTAAACCAAGAAGATATGTCATGTCATCATTGTCCGGATGCAGTGAATAAAATAAGAAATTACAGAATTCATCATGCCAATTGTTATGATTTCGAAAAATTAAAGATGATGGGTTGTCCGAAAGCTGAAAACATGATTCATAGATATTCTGCCTCGAAAAATGATCAAACATGCCAAAATCTTCTTTAAGGTTAGACTCAACACTTGGATGATATGGATGCACATATGATTGGTCTATGATTGTATAGATGGCAGGCAAATGATGAATGCGAGTGTCATGAATGCCTACAGACTCTAAATGCGATGTGCATGCAATGGAATGCAAAATGTTGTCTAATCCCTTCTCAATCGACAGCGAAACAAATGAACGCCCTACTAGGTTATCTGTGAATGGTGGTAAGGGTTGGTTCTGATTCAGAAGAGCTTTAGGTGCATGGGGTGATGGAGACTGGTGAATAACCAGCAGTGGTGCAGTCACGTCATCTCCCTCCAAGACTAACTCATTGAAGTGTTCGCCCTCAGACCCATGACTTTCCTCTTCCTTGTCATTGTCCGCCAGATTTGTCTGTGGGTTGAATTGTCGTTGAGGACAATCGGCTGACTTGTGTCCTGGCTGATCTACTGATTCGTGCTCTTGTCGCAGGGTTTGGCGACTTCTGTCTTGGCTGGTCTGCACGTAGTACGCCAGCGGATTTGTGCTCTTTTCCCTAACACGACGACTAGTGCGCTCGGATACTTTCGAGGACGAATTTTGGAACACACTTTGTTTGGAATCGGAAGGGAGGAACTTCCGTTGCAGTTTTTCCCTCATGTGGGTCCAAGTGGAAATTTTATCTTTTCCTTTTCTACCCCTAGCGGTCTGCAACTGTTTCCACCAAACCAGTGCATGACCTTTCAGTTTAAGGCTGACAAACTTAACTTGTTTGTCGCGGGGAATTTTCTTCCACTCGAAATACCGGTCGATATGCTCGGCCCACTCTAGAAACTCTTCGGGATCCATCCGACCCCCGAACTCAGGAATGTCTATGTTGATGCTCTGATCCCAGCCCCAATGGGACTTCGATCTCCTATGAGTTCTGCTATTCCGCCTATCAGATCCATTAGAGGAACTGACGCTGGCTCCTCCTGACTCTAGGTCTAACTCACTATGCCCTGGCGACGCTCTAGTCCTGTGTTCCCGATGGGGTCGAGGTGGATGCTGGGATTTGGTGACGGCCAAGGTCAATTTTTCCATTTGGGTCTGAAGCCTACCCATGTGTTCCTGTTGCCTTATGAAGGCATCGTGCCAAGTGCGGGGTGGCAACGATCCAGCCATTATAGATTCTATCAACTCACTACAGAGAGAAAAGGGATGGTCCTAATATATATGCGATCACGCGATGCGTGTTACTAAGTAATGCAAGACACTAACTAAATGAAAGAAGGCAAATAAAAAAAAAATTTCAGCAAACACGAGATGATGCGAGATGCAAGAGGACCGGCCGTTGCGTAAGGACGCGACGACTAGTGCGCTCTGATACCAACTTGATGCGATGCGGAATGCTTAAATTAATCCAAGTGCAGAATTTAACAACTAAATTTAGATTTCAGCATGTATAAATAAATTTCAGCAAAGACCTATGATCATAATTCACCATTCATTCACTACCAATCAGATTTAATACAACGAAACAATAAAAGGGACAAGATGAACAGTAATTTCAGATTATAATACTGAATTCCAGCAATAAGAACAAGAACACTTTCAAATTAATAATCCAATGTCTCAAGAACATGAAAAGATCTAATCGAATAAACCCTAATGGATGAGACTCTCGGGAAAACAGAATCCTAGGGATCCTACGGTGAAAACAGCAATAAGGCCGGTTACAGAAAGCAGGTTATCACATGAAGATTATCGAGGATCGACCTCACCGTGCTCTGGTCAATGCCGACAGCTTTCCGATGCTCCGAGGTTGCAGATGAATGGCGCGGAAGGGGAGGCGTGGCTCAGAAGACGGGGTGAAGAAGCCGAGACGATGATCTTGAAGAAGAAGAAACTCCATGTCGATCTTCCGTGAAGCCGAGGATGAATAGCGAGGCGACGGGGTAGAAGCGTGCGGAAGGAAGAAGTAGACAAGAAGCAGAGAGGATTTCTTCGGAAGGGATAACCGAACAAGCGCACACGCTTCTTCAATCTAGGATTTCAATTTCAATTTCATCTCCCCTCTCTCAATTAGGGTTTTAGGTTTTATAGAAGATGACACATAAAAAACACAAAAGGAAAGAAAGGGAAGAGAGACCGATCGGGTAGAGAGAGAGACGGACGCGGGAGGAGAGAGAAAACCCGCGCGGGAGGAGAGAGAGAGAGGGACGCGCGCAAGGGGGGCCGGCCGGGTATGGGGTGCGGTTGGCTAGGATTTAGGGTTTTTAGTCTCCCTTGAATCTCATCCATTGAGATCTAATTTAACTTAAAATCCTACGGCCTAAAACCTAACACAAAAATGAGTCAGTTCGGCATCTGTGGCTCGAACCGGATGCGAACATGGCTCGCACCTACCCAAACTAGAAATAAAAACTGAAATAACTAACGATCCGCTGGTCGGATCGAAATAAGGTAAAAACTAAAACTGTGGGGCTTCAATTAAGCTTTCCACTGATGCAGACGGATCGACGATTGGGTTCCTGGATCTCCGGCGCGGATGAAAATACGCCATCAGCTGTAGAAAACTGCACGTAGTGGCTCGTCTGCATCAGTTCCTATTATTGTGGGATCCTTATTCATGTAGCATATTATGAGAGGAGTCAAAGTGTACCCCCCCGACTATATAATGAGAGGGAGGGTATATCTATGTGTAAAAAGGGATAAATTTAAGACCCGTATTTATGTGGCCAAAATATAAAGAGTCATAACTATAAGGGGTCCCATTATTATGGAAACCTTATTCATATAACAGATTATGAGATGACTCCATGTGTACCCCCCCTCCGACTACATCATTGGGATATATTTATATATAAAAGGGGTGATTTTAACACCAGTATTTCTGTGGAAAAAAATATAAAAAGTCCCATAGCTAGAAAGGATATCACTATTGCGAGATTCTTATTCATGTAGCAGATTATGATAGTAGTCCAAATATACCCCACCACATCATGGAGGATACATCTATATGTTAAAGAAGTGACTTTAACACCTACATGTGTGTGGCAAAATTAAAAAAATTCTCATAGCTAATAGTGGTCTCACTATTGAGGAATCCTTATTCATGTAGTAGATTACAAAAGGACACAATGTATACACCTCATCCTCTTACTATATCATTGGGGGGTACATCTATATGACAAAGAGGTTACTTTAACAGTCGCATATGTGTGGTCAAAATATAAAGAGTCTCATAACTATAAGGTTTCTCACTATTATAGGATCCTTATTCATGTAGCAGATTATAAGAGGAGTCAAAGTATACCCCCCTCCGATTATATCATGGGGATTACTTCTATGCGTCAAAGAGGTGACTTTACCACCCGCATGTGTGTCGCTAAAATATAAAGTGTTCTATAGCTAGGAAGTGTCCAACTATTGGGGGATCCTTATTCATATAGCATATTATGAGAGGTGTCCAAGTATATCCCCCAAACTACATCATTGGGGGGTATATCTCAATGTCAAATGAGTGACTTTAACACCAGTATATGTGTGGTAAAATTATAAAGAGTATCTTAACTTGGAGGAGTCTCACTATTGATTACATCATGTGGGTACATCTATGTGTCAAAAGGGTGACTTTAACATCCGCATGTGTGTTGCCAAAATATCGTGTCTTTTCAAAATACCATCTATGTGTCATCGACTCCATGGTATCTAGGTGGCCAGATAGGGACAGGGTATTTTGGCCATCTAGATGACACATGGTAGTTGGATGAGGGTTGTAGCAGCATTGAGAAGGATGGCCTGTCAAAGGCATCAACCACATTTTCTCCCCCCACTACACAAGGCCCAAAGGCTACCTCCTCTTTAGCTAAAGCCTCTATAATTCTCAATGCTGAATGGTCTCGTGGCATACACTTTGCTACAGTGATATCTCTATAGCAATAGTACTCAATTTTGTAGCAATAATACTCATTCAATTGAGTATGAATGAGTATTATTAGCATATATTTAAGTATCTTTGTTACAGTGAAATCACTGTAGCTGCTATAGTAATTTTTTTGTGCTACTAAAAATACTTTGCTACAGTGAAATCACTATAGTATTCAATTTGAGTCTAAATAATACTCAATTAAACTGAGTATTATTTGAATAAAATTGAGTTTCCTTAAATGACCACCAAGTTTATGGTATTGCTCAAACTAAGCACAATGCCCCAAAACATTACTTGGTGTTAAAGACACATGATGGTTTTGCACTAACATTCATACCCCTTTGGCATATAGATCTACTCCCCCATGAGGTAGTTTTGGGGTTACACTTGAACTCCACTCATAATTTGTTATATGAATATGGATTCTACAATAGTTGGACCCCTTTTTGTAATGAAATTTTTATATTTTGGCCACACACATATGGATATTAAAGTCACTCATTTGATACAAAGAAGTTTGGGGGGATACAATTGGACTTTTATCATAATCATCTATATAAATAAGGATCCCATAATAATGGGAACCCTTATAGCTATTGGAATCTTTATATTTTGGCCACACATGTTGGTGTTGGAGTAGCCCCTTTTACACATAGATGTACCCCCCATGATGTAGTCGGGGGTATACTTGGAATCCTCTTATAATATACAACATAAATATTGATTCCACAATAGAGAAACCACTCTTAGTTAAGAGACTCTTTATATTTTTACTACACACGCGGGTGTTAAATTCACCTATTTGACACATAGATGTACCCCCCATGATGTAGTGAGTGAGTATACTTTGATTCCTATAATAATCTGCTAAATAAATAAGGATCTCATAATAGTTGGACCCCTTCTAGCTATTAGACTCTTTATATTTTGCCCATATCTATACAGGTGTTAAAGTGACCCTTAGGTATATATACGTACCCCCAATGATGTAATTGGGGGGGGGGGGGGGTATACACTTGTACTCTTCTTATAATTTGCTAGTTGAATAAGGATTTTATAATAATGGGAACCCTCATAACGATAAGTCTCTTTTATATTTTGGCCAAACAATGTTGGTGTTAAAGTCACCTCTATGACACATAGATGTACCCCCCATGATGTAGTCAGGGGAGGGGGGTACACTTGGAGTTATCTTATAATCCACTATATAAATAAGGTTTTTATAATAATGGGATCTCTCATAGCTTTGGGATTCGTTATATTTTGGCCATACACATGCGAGTGTTAAAGTCACCCCTTGGATATATAGATGTACCCCCCATGATATAGTCTGGCGGGTACACTTGGATTCATTTCATAATCTGCTATATGAATAAGGATCCCACAATAGTGGGAACCCACCAAGCTATGCAATTCTTTATATTTTGGCCACATACATGCGATAGTTTTTAATTGACCCTTTTGATTTTTGGGTTCTTATGTTGATCCATGTTTTTAACTGACCTCGATCTGATTTAAAAAAATCAGTAAGGCATTCGGATTAAATAGTACAATTGAATGCACATTCTTACGGTTCGATGAATTCCTCCAATTGATCATCGTTGGGATGGCGTATGGTAGCTTTCGCATGATTCAAGCTTTTTCGCATCTTTCTTAGCTTTGCGATTGGAACATCTTTGGTTTTGAGAATGCAAGTTAATGATGTCACTACAAGAAATAGGTTATTTACCGACGGACATTTTTATGACCATCAGTAATAATGTACTTTTTACCGACGGTATTAATAATGTCCGTCGGTATTATAACTTCGATTTTTTTGATCCTTGGTCTATCTTGTACCAACACACTAACAAATGATATACTGACCACTATGGTAGTCCCTTCCAAAACAAAAAGGACTTAGTAATAGGTCCTGACAATAGATCGTTTAGTGTAAATGATAGATAATAAGAAGGTTTTGCACCAGGTCCTTCCCAAAAAGGATGCTTTTAGAACACCCGTATGCCAGTATGTGTCTTTAACACTATTATGGGTGACCAAAATATAAAGAGTCAATTATCCCTGAGGGTCCTACTATTGTGGAATCCATATTCATGTAGAAAATTATGAGAGGAGTCAAGTATAACCGCAGACCCTCCGACTACATCATGAGGGAGTACATCTATATATCAAAGGGGTGACTTTAGCACCCATGTGTGTGTAAACAAAATATAAAGAGTCCCATATCTAGGAGAGGTCCCACTACTGTGGGATCTATATTCATATAACAGATTATAAGAGGAGTCCAAGTATAACCCCCTTATACTACATCATCGGGGTATATCTTTATGATAAAAGGGTGACTTTAACACCGGTATGTGAGTGACCAAAATATAAATAGTCCCAAATCTAGGAGGTGTCCCACTATTGTGGGATTTTTTTTATATAGCAGTTTATAAGAGGAATCCAAGTAAAACCCCCCTCCTCGACACATCTTGGCAGGATACATCTATATGTCAAAGGGGTGACTTTAACATCTATATTTGTGTGGCCAAAATATAAAGAGGAATCCAAGTAAAACCCCTCTCCTCGATACATCTTGGTGGGGTACATCTATGTGTCAAAGGGATGACTTTAACATCCATATTTATGTAGCCAAAATATAAAGAATCCCATAGCTATTAGGGATCCCGCTATTGTGGGTATGTTATTCATATAGCAGATTATGAGATAAATACATATGTACCCCTTACGACTATCATCAGGGGTATATTTATGCATTATAGGGGTGACTTTAACACCCGTATGAATGTAGCAAAAATATAAAGTCTCCCATAGTAAGAAAGGGTCCCACTATTATAGGATCCATATCAATATAGCAGATTATGATATGAGTACAACTATATCCCCCACTACATTATAGGGATACATCCACGTGTCAAAGGATAACTTTAAAACCCGTATGTGTATGGAAAAAATATAAAGAGTCTCATAGCTAAGAGCGATCTCACTATTATGGAATCCTTATTTATATAGTAGATTAAAAGAGGACTCCAAGTATACCCCTCTTCTCCGACTACATATGAGAGGAGTGCCTTTAATACTCACATATGTGTGGCCAAAATATAAAGAGTCTTATAGCTATGAGGGTTCCAATTATTATGAGATCCTTATTTATGTAGCAGATTATGAGAGGAGTCCAAGTATACTCCCCTCTTTCTCGACCACATAATGGGGGAACATCTATGTGTCAAAGGAATGATTTTAATACCCGTATGTGTGTCGCCAAACTATAAATAGTCACATAGCTATGAGGGGTTTTACTATTGGGGGATCCTTAATCATATAGCATATTATGAGAGGAGTACATGCATACCTCCCTGACTACATCATTATATAGTATATTTCTTTATCAAGGGGGTAACTTTAACACCCGCATACATGTCAAAATTTAAAGAGTCACAAAGGTAGGAGGGGTTCCACTATTGTGTGATCCATATTTGTATAGCAGATTACGATATTAGTCTAATTATACCCCCCCTACTATATCCTTGGGGGGTATAACTATGTGTCAAAATGGAGTCTTTAACACCCGCATGTGTATGGCCAAAATATAAAGAGTTCCTTATCTAGGAGGTGTTCCACTATTATAGGATTCTTCTTAATATAGCAATTTATGAGAGGAGTCCAAGTGAACCCCCCCCCCCCCCCGGCTACATCAAAGGGGTATATCTATATATCAAATAGGTGGCTTTAACACCTATATGTTTATTACAAAAATAAAAAAAATCATATAGCTATGTGGGTTTCCACTATTGTAGGATCCCTATTCAAGTAGCATATTATGATAGGAGTCAAAGTGTACCCGATTAGCTATATAATAGGGATATATCTATGTATCAAAGAGGTAACTTTAATACATGTATATGTGTGGCCAAAATATAAAGAGTCCATTAGCTATGAGGGGTCCCACTATTGTGGAAACCTTATTTATATAGCAAATTATGAGATGAACCCAAGTTTAACCCCCCTCCCTGACTTTATCATAGGGTTACATTTATATATCAAAGGGGTGACTTTAACACCCGCATGCGTGTGACCAAAATATAAAATGTGTCATAGCTAGAAAGGGTAAACTATTGTGGGATTATTATTATTATTATTTTTTATTGTGGGATATGAGAGTTGGCAAAGCAACTGATGCTTTGGTGATGAGGTTGTGGGTTCAACTCTTCCTCCCTTCGATTTACCCAGGAGTGAAGTGGGAATTGCCGAGTGGGTCGGGCTTCACTCCCGGAGGGATTAGTCCGAGCCTGAAGTGGGCCATTGCCCGAAAGATTTCGGGACACCCACCGATCTCAAAAACTATTATGGGATTATTGTTCCTGTAGTAGATTATGATTAGAGTCCAAGTATACCTCCCCTATATCATGGGGGATGCATCTATGTGTGAAATAGGTGATTTTAATATTTTCATGTGTGTGGCAAAAATAAAAAGTTTCATAGCTAAGAGTCTTCTCACTATTAAGGAATCTTTATTGATGTATTACATTAAAAAAGGACTCCAAGTGTACACCCTCTCCCCCGACTATATCATTAGGGGGAACATCTATGTGTCAACGTGGTAACTTTAATACTCTCTTGTGTGTGACTAAAATATAAAGTGTCTTATAACTATCAGAGTTCCTACTATTATGGGATCGTTATTCATGTATCAGATTATTAGAGGTATCCAATTATCCCTCCTTCCTGATTTCATTATGCGTGGTACATCTATGTGTCAAAGGGATGACTTTACTACCCACATGTGTGTCACTAAACTATAAAGAGTACCATAGCTATGAGGGTTCTCACTATTGTGCAAACCTTATTCATATGGCAAATTATGAAATGAGTCCAAGTATACCCCCCTGACTACATCATAGGGGGAACACTTATATGTCAAATGGGTGACTTTAACATCCACATATGTGTGGGAAAAATATAAAGAGACCCATAGCTAGAACCCACTACATCATTGGGCTTACATCTATATGTCAAAGGGGTGACTTAAACACCCACATTTATGTGGCAAAAATATAGAATCCTAAATCTAGAAGTGGTTTTACTATTCTGGAATCATTATTCGTATAGTAAATTATAAGAGGACTCCAAGTGTACCCCCTTTTTCCGACTATATCAAGGGGGAATACATCTATGTGTCAAAGGGGTGCCATTAACATCCGTATTGTGTGGCCAAAATATAAAAGTCCCATAGCTATAAAGGTTCCCATTATTTTGGGATCCTTATTCATGTTGCAGGTTATAAAATGAGTCAAAGTGTATACCCCAACTACATCATGGGAGGGTATATTTATGTTTCAAAGGGATGACTTTAACACCCCTATGTGTGTCGCTAAAATAAAAGGAGTCTTATAATTAGGAGGAGTCCCACTATTGGGGGATCCATATTCATGTAGCATATTATGAGAGGAGTTTAAGTAAAATCTCCCGCCCCTGACTATATCATGAAGGGTACATATATATGTCAAAGGAGTGACTTTAACACCCATATGTGTATGGCCAAAATATAAAGATTCTTATAACTATAAGGGTTTCCATTATTTTAAGATCTTATTCATGTAGCTGATTATAAGAGGAGTCCAATGTACCCCCCCGACTACATCATGGGAGGGTACATCTATATGTCAAATGGGTGACTTTAACACTCGTATATGTATCGCCAAAATATAAAGAGTCCCATAATTAGGGGGGATCCTACTATTGAAGGATCCGTATTCATATAGCATATTATGAGAAGAGTCTAAGTGTAACCCTTGACTAAATTATTCGGGAGTATATCTCTGTGTCAAAGTGGTGACTTTAACACCCATATATGTGTACCTAAAATATAAAAAGTGAAGGGTCCCACTATTATGGTATCTATATTCAAGTAGCAAATTAAGAGAGGAGTCCAATTGTACCCCTCTGAATATATCGGGGGGTACATCTATGTGTCAAAAGGGCGACTTGAATACTTGTATATGTGTGGCATAAATATAAAGAGTCCTAAATCTAGGAGGTATTCCACATTTGTTGGATTCTTCTCTATATAGCAGTTTAAGAGAGAAGTCCAACTGACCCCCCCTCCCCCGACTATATCATTGGGCGTATATGAGTACGATTTTGTTCCAACCTCTTTAAAGAGGTTAGATATTCCCGGTCTCTCTCACTGGTCCATTCCAAGGGTATGTTTGTCATTTCATACTGTTTATCATGGTGAAATGACTAAAAGCTCTCGATATGGACCAATGAGAGAGACCGGGAACATCCAACTTCTTTAAAGAGGTTAGAACAAAATCGTACTCGACGTATATATATGTATCAAATGAGTGACTTTAACCCCTATATATGTGTGGCCAAATATAAAGTGTCTTATAGCTAGGTGGGTTCCCACTATTGTGGAATCCTTATTCATGTTGCAGATTATGAGAGGAGTCCATGTATACCCCCTCTCCCGACTATATCATGGTGGCTGGGGTATATTTTTATGCCAAAATGGTGACTTTAACATTTACATATATGTAGTCAAAATATAAAGAGTCCCAAAGCTATGAGGGGTCCCACTATTATGGGAACTTATTCATATAGTAGATTATAATATAAGTCCAAGTGTCCCCCCCGACTATATCATGTGGTATATTTATATGGCAAAGGAGTGACTTTAACACCTGCTTGTGTGTGGCCAAAATATAATGATTCCTATAACTAGAAGGGGTCCCACTATTATCGGATCATTATTCATATAGCAGATTATAAAAGAAATCCATGTATCCCCCCTACATCATGGGGGTTACATCTATGTGTCAAATAGGTGACTTTAATACCCGCAAGTGTGTGACAAAAATATAAAGAGTCCTATAGCTAAAAAGGTCTTACTGCGGAATCCTTATTCATGTAGTAGATTATATATACCCTCCTTCCCCTGACTACATCATAGGGGGGTACATCTATGTGTCAAAGGGGTAAATTTAATATCTATTTTGTGTGACCAAAATATAAAAGGTCACATAGCTATGAGGGTTCCCACTATTATGGGATCCTTATTCATATAACAAATTATGAGAGGAGTCCAAGTATAACCCCCCGACTATATCATTGGGGGTACATTAATATGTCAAAGGTGTGACTTTAACACCAACGTAGGTGAGGCCAAAATATAAAGAATCACATAGCTATAAGGGGTCCCACTTCGTCATGTAATAGATTACATAGGATTCCAAGTATACCCCCCTCTACATCATGAGGGGTGCATCTTTGTGTCAAAGTATATTAACATCCGTATATGTGTAACAAAAATATAGTCTTATAGCTAAGAGTGGTCTCACTATTGTGGAATCCTTATCATGTAGTAGATTATAAGTGGACTTAAAGTGTGCCCCCTTCCCTGACTACATCTTGGGGGGTATATCTATGTGTTAAAGGGATGACTTTAACACCCATATATGTGGCCAAAATATAAGCAATAAGGGTTTCTATTATTATAGGATCCTTATCTATATAAAGTATTATAAGAGGAGTTTAAGTATACCCTCATAACAATACCATAGCTAGACAGGGTCCCACCATTGTGGGATCCTTATTCATGCAACCGATTAGGAAAGGAGTCCAAGTGTACCCCTCTGACAACATCATGGGTGGTGCATCTCTGTGTCTAAAGGGTGACTTTAACTCTGGTATATGTATGACCAAAAAATAAAATCCCAAAGCTAGAAGGGGTACCACTATTGTGGGATCTATATTCATGTAGCAGATTATAAGAGGAGTCCAAGTGTAACCCCCCCGACTATATTATGAGGGAGTACATCTATGTGTCAAAGTTGTGACTTTAATACATGCATATGTATGGATAAATTATAAATAGTTTCATAGCTAGGAAGGGTTCAACTATTGTGGGATCCATATTCATATAGCAGATGATAAGAGGAGTCTAAGTGTAAACCCCTAGACTACCTCATGGGAAAGTAGATCTATGTGTAAACCCCCCTGACTATATCTAAGAGGAGTCCCACTTTGTGGGATCCTTCTTAATATAGCAACTTGTTAGAGATATCTAAGTGTAAACCCCCCTGATTATTTCATGAAGGAGTACATCTATGTGTCAAAAGGGTAACTTTAACACTCACATGTATGTGGCCAAAATATAAAAAGTCTCATAGCTAGAAGGGGTCCCACTATTGTGGGATCCTTATTCATGTAACAGATTATGAGTGGAGTCAAAGTTTACCCCCCTGACTATATCTTGGGGGTGTATATTTCTGTGTTAAAGGGGTGACTTTAACTCTGGCATATGTATGGCCAAAATATAAACAGTCCTATAGCTAGAAGGGGTCCCATTATTATGGGATTCATACTCATATAGTAGATTATGAAATGAGTCGAAGTTTACCCCCCCATTACATTAAGGGGGAATATATCTATATGTCAAAGGGGTGACTTTAATATCATATGTGTGTGGTCAAAATATAAAATGTCCCACTTCTAGGACGGGTTCCATTATTGTGGGATCTATATTCATGTAGCAGATTATAAGAGGAGCCCAAATATAACCCCCCTGACTATATCATAGGGAGTACATCTATATGTGAAAGGGGTAACTTCAACACCCATATGTGTGTGACCAAAATATTAAGATTCTCATCACTAGGAGGGGTCCTACTATTGTTGGATCCATATTTATGTAGTAGATTATGATAAGAGTCTATGTGTAACCCCCCGAGTCAACATCACGAGGGTATATATTTCTATATAAAAAGGGTGACTTTAACACCAACATGTATGTGGCTAAAATATAAAGTGTTCCATATCTAGGAGGTGTCACAATATTTTTTTATATAGCAATTTATAAGAGGAGTCCAAGTAAAACCCCCCCTCGATAATATCTTGAGGGGTACATCTATATATCAAAGGGGTTACTTTAATACCTATATGTGTTTGGCCAAAATATAAAGAATCTCATAGCTAGGTGGGTTTCCACTATTGTGGGACCCCTATTTATTTAGCAGATTATAAGAAGAGTCCAAGTATATCCCCCGCTGACTGCATCATGAGAGTGTATATTTGTGTCAAAAAGGTAACTTTCACTTTAATATCCACATGTGTATGGCCAAAATATAAAGAGTTTCATATCTATAAGGGGTCCCACTATTATGAAAACTTTATTCATATAGCAGATTATAAGATGAGTACAAGTATATCCCCCCTAACTATATTATAGGGGGTGCATTTATGTGTCAAAATGGAGACTTTAACATCCGCATTTGTGTGGAAAAATTATATAGTCCTTTAGCTAGAAGGGGTCCCATAATCATGGGATTCATATTTATGTAGCAGATTATGACAGGATTACAAGTATACCCCCTTATATCATAGGAGTTATATCTATGTGTCAAAGGGTTGACATTAATACCCGCATATATATGGCAAAACTAAAAAGAGTCATATATCTAAGAGCAAACTCACTAATGTATAATCCTTATTCGTGTAGTAGATTGTAAAAGGACTCTAAGTGTACCCTCTTCCCCTAACTATATCATGAGGGATTATATCTGTTTGTCAAAGGGGTGACTTTAACATCTGTATTGTGTGACCAAAATGTAAAAGAGTCATATAGCTATGAGAGTTCCTATTATTATATGATTTTTATTCATATAGCGAGTTATAAGAGGAGTCCAAGTGTACTCCGCTGACTATATCAAGGGAGGGTACATCTATATGTTAAAAGGGTGATTTTAATACCCACATGTATGTTGCCAAAATATATAGAGTCCCATAGCAATGATGGTTCCTAATATTATTGGATTCTTATTCATATAGTTGATTATGAGAGGAGTCCAAGTATACCTCCCCCCCCCCCGACTACATCATGGAAGGGTATATTTATATATAAAATCGGTGATTTTAACACCCACATGTGCGTCGCCCAAATATAAAGAGGCCCATAATTATGAGGGTTTCCGCTATTGGGGAATCCTTATTCATGCTGCATATTATGACTAACCTCTGGTAAGTCGACCCTACCTTCTTTAGACCGAAGGACATAATATTATAGCAGTAGAGGCCTCTGCCTGTCATAAAGCAAATATTCTCTTGATCGTCTAAATATAGAGTGATTTGATCGGTAGTCTAAGTACTTGTCTATGAAAGATAGAAGCTCGTGCCTGACTGTGGCATCGATGAACCTATCTATCCTTGGCATGAGGAATGGGTTCTTCGGACAGGCCTTATTGAGGTTGGTGAAGTCGATGCAGACTCTGATCTTCCTGTTCTTTTTTGGGATGATGATGATATTAGAGATCCAAGTAGGGTACTCTTCTTCACAAATGAAGCATGTCGCAAGTAATTTATCTATTTCTTCTCGAATCGTGATCAGCTGCTTTGGCCGAATGGTTTGGGGCATCTGCTTGACTGTGCTTGCCCCTTTTTTGATGGTGAGTCGATGATATGCATCATCCAGACTAATCCCGGGCATGTCATCGAAGCTCCAAGCAAAAATATCATCGTTGGACTTGAGGAAGGATACCATGTCTTGCACTTCTGGAACGCTAAGACCAGTACTGATAAATATCTCTCGAGGAGAATCTCTATTGCTGATACCAATTCGGACGATCTTCTTGATCAAAGCTGGAGCCTCCTACTCCGCCGATGAAGGCTCTGGTATCGGAGGCTCCCTTAGTTGCTAGCTAGTTGAGGAGCCGTTTGCTGGAT
Organism: Chamaelirium japonicum; assembly: GCA_947650365.1. Lineage (NCBI taxonomy): Eukaryota > Viridiplantae > Streptophyta > Magnoliopsida > Liliales > Melanthiaceae > Chamaelirium > Chamaelirium japonicum. The sequence goes on along the minus strand of OX393550.1, from coordinate 12,214,875 downwards.
GGTTTGGCGATGTGAGATTTGCTCTCTGATCTGTCTTTGCTACAATAGCGCTGCATGAGTGTCCAGACTGTTGGTCCCCTTGGATGCATATGATGCCTTCCTATGTTGGGAATTTGAGAAGTTGGTGGTATAAAGAAGGGACTGCACTGATTTGATGGAGGAATGGTCACCCGAGGATAATGTTATAATTCAAGGTTCCCTCAACCACCGTGAATCTCACGAAAACTCGCATCTCTCTACTAAGATTGAGCATAAATCTCGCTTCTCCCATATTCATACTTAATTCGCCATTGAAGCCGGTGATGACTGTTAGGACAATATCCAGGCTTTTGTACTTATGTCCCAGACGTTTGAAGTAATTTGAGAACATGGTATCAATAGAGCTGCTGGTATCGATGAGTATTCGGTTGACTGTATTTTTCGTCAAGAGTGAGCCGCAATACTAAGGGATCTCGATGTGGGGTATGGACTCCTTAGGTCTTGATCGGTGAAAATGACGGACAGCCAGGTTAAGCCCTTGATTGGTTTTTCAACCCAATTCTTTTCTTTGCTAGCTAGTGATCGGACATTATGCATGTATATACCGAACTTGTTAATCGACCTCCTTTCCCGTTGGAAGCTGGTGGTGTAGAGTTCCGTGAATACCAAATACATTGGCTTGTATTCGTATTGGTGATGAGTACCGAGCGGACACAGTTTGAATCCAACATATCTCTTTTCCTTTGGCTGATGGGGAGGCATGTTGATTTTGCCTACTGATGGTGAACTTTTGGAAATGGCCTCCTTGCAAAAGGTCTTCCAAATGATAGTTCAGTCAAAAATATCTGATAGTTGAATGACCATGACTGCGATGTAAGTTGAAGTACACGGATTTATCAGCGGTGAGCTTGGTATCGGGTGGCAGAGGATTCGGTCGGTGAAGGAACTCCTCGTAATGAATCTAGTCTAGAATTTGGTCTATAAGGAGGTTCCAATCGGTAAACTTCATCCTCCTGGTGGGCAGAGATTTAAGACTACTATCCCTCGGTCTTTTGGTAGGGGTTAGCTCCAGTACCTCAGTGTTGTAAACTTTGGTCGTCAGTTTCGGCTCTCTTTACCGGACATTGTTTAATTTCTCATCCTTTTCAGGCTATTTGATCATCTTCTACTTCTAGTTCCCGCTGAATGCAATCAAATATTACGCCGAGATAGAGTGGTGGGTTACGGATGAAGTCATTAAAAATATGCAGGTTGTAGCGAAGGGCATTCTAAAATGCCAGCATGATGGCCTTATCGTCGTGCCATCCTGTAAGGGCCACATGCTCATTGTGAAACCTTCGCATTAAGTTTCCAAAATATAAAGAGGTGACTTTAACACCCATATATGTGTGGCCAAAATATAAAGAATCCCATAGCTAAAAGGGGTCCCACTATTGTGGGATCCTTATTCATGTCGTAGATTATGATAGGAGTCCAAGTATACCCCTTACACCATGGAGGATACATTTATATATCAAAAGGGTAACTTTAACACCCACATATATGTGGCAGAAGTCTAAAGAGTCCTATAACTAAGTACAGTCTCACTATTATAAAATCTTTATTCATATAGTAGATTATAAGAGGACTCCAAGTTTACACCCCCTTCCCTGACTATATCATGGGGGGATACATCTATGTATTAAAGGGATGACTTTAATATACACATGTATATGGACAAAATATAAAGAGTCCCATAGCTATGAGGGTTCTCTCTATTATGGGATTCTTATTCATGTAGCAGATTATGAGAGGTGTATAAATGTACCCCCCCTCCGATTACATCATAAATAGGTATATTTATATGTCAAAGGGGTGACTTTACCGCCAAAATATAAAGTGTTCAATATCTAGGAAGTGTTTGTCTATTATGAGATCCTTCTTTATATAGCAGTTAATGGGAAGTCCAAGTTAACCCCCCCCCCCCCCCCAACTACATCATGTGGAGTATATCTATATATCAAAGGGGTGACTTTAACACACATATATATATATATGTGGCCAAAATATAAAGTGTCTCATAGCTCAGTGGATTTATACTATTGAGGGATCCTTATTCATATAGCAGATCATAAGAGGAGTCCAATTATAACCCCCTAACTTTAACATAAGTGATACATCTATGTATAAAAGGGGTAACTTTAATACTCATATATGTGTGGCCAAAATATAAAGTGTCTCATAGCTATGAAGGGTCCCATTATTGTGGGAACCTTATTTATATACTAGATTATAAGAAGAGTCCAAGTGCCCCCTCTCCCCGACTAAATCATGCAGGGTATATTTGTGTTAATGTGGTGACTTTAACACTTGTATGTGTGTGACCAAAATATATAAAGTCCTATAGCTAGAAAGGGTTCTACTATTATGCGATCCTTATTCATATAGCAGATTATGATAGGAGTCCAAATATACACCCCCATTATATTAAGGGTGTATATCTATGTGTCAAAGGGGTGGCTTTAACACCCGCATCTGTGGTAAAAATATAAAGAGTCTCATAGCCACTATTATAGAATCCTTATTCATATCGTAGATTATAAGAGGACTTCAAGTGTACCCCCCTCATCTGACTACATCATAGGGGGGTACATCTATGTGTCAAAGGGGTGACTTTAATACCCGTATTGTGTGGCCATAATATAAAAGAGTCATATAGTTATAAGTCCAAGTGTACCCTACCACGATTACATCATAGGGGTATATTTATTTATTATAGGGGTAACGTTAACACCCGTATGTATGTGGCCAAAATATAAAGAGTCCTATAGCTAGAAGTGATCCCAAATTATGGGATATTCATCTAGCAGATTATGATAGGAATCCAATTATGCTCCCCCACTATATCATGGGTGGTATATCTATGTGTCAAAGGGGTAACTTTAACTGTATCATGGGCAGTCAAAGTATTATGGAATCCTTATTCATGTAGTAGATTATAGAAGGACTCCAAATATACCCGATCTCCCTCGACTATATCATGGGGGGCACATCGATGTGTCAAATTAGTGACTTTAATACTTATATGTGTGGTCAAAGTATAAAGAGTCCCATAGCTATGTGGCTTTCCACTATTATGGGTTATTTATTCATATAACAGATTATAATAGGAGTCCAAGTATACCCCCATACCGACCACATTTTTGGAGGGTACATCTATATGTTAAAGGGGCGACTTTAACACCCATATGTGTCTAGCAAAAATACAAAGAGAAGCTTGGAAAAGATCTACTATTGTGGGCTACTTATTTATGTAGAAGATTATAATAGGAGTTCAAATACATCCCCCCCGCCTCGACTAGATCATGGGCGGTACATCTATGTGCCAAAGATATGACTTTAACTCTGGCATATGTGTGGCCAAAATATAAAGAGTCTCATAGCTAGAAGGGGACCCATTAATGTAGGTTCCATATTCATATAGCAAATTATGAGAGTCCAAGTGTAACCACCCCACCTGACTATATATTGGGGGAGTATATCTATATATCAAAAGGGTGACATTAACACATGTATGTGTGTGTCCAAAATATAAAGAGTATCATAGCTATGAGGGGTCCACCTATTGTAGGATCTATATATATATAGTAGAGTACGATAGGAGTCCAAGTATAACCCCCCAGCCTACATCATGAGGGGGTAAATCAATGTATCAAAAGGTGATTATAACACTAGTATGTATGCTACCAAAATATAAAGTGTCTCATAGCTTGAAAGGGTCCCACTATCTATATGTTAAAGAGGTATATCTATGTGTCAAAGGGGTAACTTTAATATCCGAATTATGTGGCAATATATAAAAGAGTCACATAGCTATGAGGGTTCCCACTATTATGGGATTCTTATTTATATAGCAGATTATGATTGTATATGTGTGGCCAAAATAAAAATATTTCTATAGCTAGAAGGGGTCTCATTATTATAGGATCCTTATTTATATAGCAGATTATGGTAGGAGTCTAAGTATACCCCCTACAATATCATGGGGGTACATCTATGTGTTAAAGGGGTGATTTTAATACCCGCATGTGTGTGGAAAAATACAAAGAGTCTCATAGCTAAGAACAGTCTCACAATTGTGGAATCATTATTCATGTAGTAATTATAAGAGGACTCCAAGTATACCCCTCATCTATATTGTGGAGGGGTGTATCTATGTGTCAAATGGGTGAACTTAAACCATATATATGGCTAAACTATAAAGAGTCCCATAGCTATGAGGGTTCCCACTATTATTGAATGGTAATTATTATAGTAAATTATTAAAGGAGTCTAAGTATACCACCGCTACTACATGATGAGGGTATATCTATATATCAAAGGAGTGACTTTAATACCCATATGTGTGTGGCCAAAATATAAAGAGTACCCCTCTTACTATATCATGGGGGGTACATCTCTGTATCAAAGCAGTGACTTTAACTCGGGTATATATGTGGCCAAAATATAAAGAGTTTCATAGCTAGAAGGAAACCCATTATTGTGGGATCTATATTTATGTAGCATATTATTAGATGAGTCCAAGTATAACCCCTCTCCTACTATATCAATATAGTATATTATGAGATAACTCCATTATGAGGGAATACATCTATATGTCAAAGGGGTGACTTTAGCACCAGTATGTGTATGACTAAAATTTAAAAAATATTATAACTAGGAGGGGTCCCACTATTGTAGGATCTATATTCATATAGTAGAGTACAAGAGGAGTCCAAGTGTAACCCCAAGACTACATCATAAGAGAGTAAATCTATGTATCAAATGGTGATTATAACACCAGTATGTATGCTGCCAAAATATAAAGAGTCTCATAGCTTAGAGGGGTCCTACTATTATAAGATCCTTCTTAATATAACAGTTTATGAAAGTAGTCTAAATATAACCACCCCCCCCCCCCCCCCCCCCCCGACTATATCATAGGGGAGTACATCTATATATTAAAAGGGTGACTTTAACACTCACTTGTCTATGGCCAAAATATATAGAGTCTTATAGGTTAGATATGCCACTTTATTGTGGGATCTATATTCATGTAGCAGATTACGAGAGGAGTCCAAATACAACCCCCCTGACTGCATCATGGGGGAGTATATATTTGTGTCAAAAGGTTTACTTTAATACCCGTATTTATGTGGCCAAAATATAAAGAGTCATATACCTAGGAGGTATCTTACTATTGTGGGATCCTAGTTATATAGCAATTTATGAGACAAGTCCAAGTGAAACCCCCCTGGCAATATCATTTGGGATACATCTAAGTGACAAAAAGGTGACTTTTATACTTGTATATGTGTAGCCAGTCTCATAGCTAGTTAGGTTCCCACTATTGTTGGATCCCTATTAATATGCATATTATAAGAGGAGTCCAAGTATACCCTCCTTCCCCGACTAAATCATGGGTTGTGTATCTATGTGTCAAAGTGGTGAATTTAATACCTGTAGCTATAAGGGTTCCCACTATTATGGGATCCTTATTAATGTAGCAGATTATGAAACGAGTCCAAGTATACTCCCCTCTCGATTACTTCATAGGGGGGTACATCTATGTATTAAAGAGGTGACTTTTTTACCCGTATATGCATCGTTAAAAAAAACTCATATAGATATAAGAGGTCCCCCTATTAGGGGATCCTTATTCATGTAGCATATTATGAGAGGAGTCCAAGCCTATCTCTTTTTTTTTTTTTTTTGAAGGGTAAAAACTAATCTATTACTGGAAAATAAAGGCAATTACAGGACACGACTTGTCTCTGAATGAGCAAGCAGACCACACGACCATGGAGTCCACAGCAACAATAAAACCCTACCTCATCGCACAAGGAGCAGACCGACATGGTAGACCCAGGACTAGAGGAAACACACATCACTCAAGTTAAGAAAAAAAATAACACAAACACCTATCTCCTGACTGCATCATTGGGGGGTATATCTTATGATCAAAGGGTGACTTTAACACCTGTATGTATGTGGCCAAATTATAAAGGGTCCTATATCTAGGAGGTATCCCACTATTATGGTATCCTTCTTCATATAGCCAAAATATAAAAAGTCTCATAGTTATGTAGAATACATCTATGTCTCAAAATGATGACTCTAACACCAGATTATATATGGCCAAAATAAAAAGAGTCGTATCTAGTTGGGTTTCCACTATTGTAGGATCCTTATTCATGTAGTAGATTATGTGAGAAGTCCAAGTATACCCCCTAACTATATCATGGCAGGGTACATCTATATATCAAAGGAGTGATTTTAACATCCATATGTATGTGACCAAAATATAAAGAGTCGTATAGCTATGAGGCGTCCTACTTATGTGAGCGCTTATTTATATAGAAGATAATGAGATGTGTTCAAGTATTCCCTTCCCCAACTGCATTATGGGGGTATATTTATATGTCAATAGTGTGACTTTAACACCCGCATGTATGTGGCCAAAATATAAAGTCCTAAAGCTAGAATAGGGCCCACTATTGTGGGATCTATATTTATATAGCAAATTATCTTATGAGTCAAGGTATACCCAGCCCTACATCATCGGGTATATTTATATGTCAAATGGGTGACTTTAATAACTGCATGTGTGTGATAAATATAAAGTATCCCATGGCTAAGCATGGTCTCACTATTGTGGAATACTTATTCATGCAGTAGGCTATAAGAGGACTCCAAGTATGCCCCTCCCCTGACTTCATCATTGGGGGGTATATCTATGTGTTAAAGGGGTGACTTTAATACCGGAATTATATGGCAATATATAAAAGAGTCACATAGCTATGGGGGTTCTTACTATTATGAGATTCTTATTTATATAGCAGATTATAAGAGGAGTCCAAGTGTAACCCCCCTTTGCCGGAATCATTAGGGGGTACATTTATATGTCAAGGGGTATCTTTAACACCCGTATGCATGTGGTCAAAATAAAAATATTTCTTTAGCTAGAAGGGGTCTCACTATTTTGGGATCCTTATTTATATAGCAGATTATGATATGAGTCCAAATATACCCCCTACTATGTCATGGGGGTACATCTATATGTCAAAGAGGTAATTTTAACACCTGTATGTGTGTGGAAAAATATAAAGAGTCTCATAGCTAAGAGTAGTCTCACAATTGTAGAATCATTATTCATGTAGTAATTATAAGAGGACTCCAAGTATATTCCCTATCTACATCATGGAGGGGTGTATCTAGGTGTCAAATGGGTGAATTTAAACCCATATATGTGGCTAAACTATAAAGAGTCCCACTGCTATGAGGGTTCCCACTATTTTTGAATGGTAATTATTATAGAAGATTATTAAAGGAGTCCAAGTACACCACCGCTACTACATCATGGGGGGTATATATATATATATATATATATATATATATATATATATATATATATATATATATATATATATATATATATATATATATATATATATATATATATATATATATATATATATATATATATATATATATATATATATATATATATATATATATATATATATATATATATATATCAAAGGGGTGACATTAATACCCATATGTATATGGCCAAAATATAAAGAGTTCCATGGCTAGAAGGGTTTCTAATATTATAGGATCCTCATGCATATAGTAGATTATAAGAAAAGTCCAAGTATACCTCCTTGACTATATCATGGGGGGTATATCTCTGAATCAAAAAGGTGACTTTAACTTGGGTGTATGTGTGGCCAGAATATAAAGAGTCTCATAGCTAGAAGGAGACCCACTTTTGCGGGATCTATATTTATGTAGCGTATTATGAGATGAGTCCAAGTATAACCCCCCTCCTACTATATTTATTAAGCATATTATGAGATAACTACATTTTGGGGGAGTACATCTATATATCAAAGGTGTGACTTTAACACCAGTATGTGTATGGCTATAATATAAAAAGTATTATAGCAAGGAGGGGTCCCACTATTATAGAATAAATATTCATGTAGTAGAGTATGAGAGGAGTCCAAGTGTAACCCCCCAGACTACATCATGAGGGAGTAAATCTATGTATCAAAAGGTGATTATAACACCAGCATGTGTGCTACCAAAATATATTAATTCTTATAGCTTTGAGGGGTCCTACTATTGTGGAATCCTTATTAATGTACCATTTTATGAGAGGAGTCTAAGTATAACCCCCTCAACTATATCATAGGAAAGTACATCTACACGTTAAAAGGGTGACTTTAACACTCACTTGTCTGTGGCCAAAATATAAAGAGTCTCATAGCATGGAGGTGTCACTCTTTTGTGGGATCTATATTCATGTAGCAGATTATAAGAGGAGTCCAAGTGTAACCCCCCTGACTGCATCATGGAGGAGTATATCTTTGTGTCAAAAGGTTTATTTTAACACCCATATTTTTGTGGCCAAAATATAAAGAGTTATATATCTTAGAGGTATCTTACTATTGTGGGATCCTAGTTATGTTGTAATTTATGAGATGAGTCCAAGTGAAACCCCCCCGGCAATATCATTTGGGATACATTTATATGACAAAGGGGTGACTTTAATATTTGTATATATATGGCCAGTCTCATAGCAAGTTGGGTTCCTACTGTTGTTGGATCTCTATTAATATGCATATTATGAGAGGAGTCCAAATGTACCCCCCTCCCCCGACTATATCATGGGGTGTGTACCTATGTTTCAAAGTGGTAAATTTAACACCCGTATATATGTGGCTAAAATATAAAGAGTCTCATAGTTATAAATGGTCCTATAATTGTGGAAACCTCATTCATATAACAGATTATGAGATGAGTTTAAGTATACTCCCCCCGACTACATTTGAGGAGTATATTTATATGTCAAATAGATGACTTTAACACCCGTATATTTGTCGCCAAAATATAAAAAGTCACATAGCTGGAAGGGGTCCTATTATTGTAGGATCCTTATTCATGTGGCAGATTATGACGTAAGTCCAAGTATACCCCTCTACATCATTGAGGATACATCAATGTGGCAAAGGGGTGACTTTAACATCCGTATATATGTGAAAAATATATAAAGTGACCAATAACTAAGTGCGATATCTCTATTATGGAATCTTTATTCATGTAGTAGATAATAAGAGGACTCCATGAATAAGGATCCCCTAATAGTGGGACCCCTCCTTATTCATAGTAAGTATATTTTTGTGCTAAAGGGTAACTTTAATACCTGATTGTATGTGGGCAAAATATAAAGAGTTCCATAACTATAAGGGTTCCCGGCCACTATTATGGGATCCTTATTAACGTACCAGATTATGAGAGGAGTCCAAGTATACTCCCCTCCTGATTACATCATAGGGGGGTACATCTATATATCAAAGGGGTGACTTTTTCACTCGTATATGCATCGTTAAAATATAAACTCAAATAGATATGAGGGGTCCCATTATTAGCGGATCCTTATTCATGTAGCATATTATGAGAGGAGTCCAAGCCTACCCTCTGACTACATCATTGGGGGGTACATCTTATGGTCAAAGGGGTAACTTTAACATTTGTATGTATGTGGCCAAATTATAAAGAGTCCCAAATCTAGGAGGTATCCCACTATTATGGTATTTTTCTCCATATAGCCAAAATATAAAAAGTCTCATAGTTATGTAGGATACATCTATGTGTCAAAAGGATGACTCTAACACATGATTATATATGGCAAAAATTAAAAGAGTCTTGTATCTAGTTGGGTTCCCACTATTGTGAGATCCTTATTCATGTAGTAGATTATATGAGGTATCCAAGTATACCCCCCAACTATATCATGGTAGGGTACATCTATATATCAAAGGGGTGATTTTAATATCCATATGTGTGTGGCAAAAATATAAAGAGTCACATAGCTATGAGAGGTCCTACTATTGTGAAAGCTTATTTATATAGAAGATTATGAGATATGTTCAAGTGTCAAATGGGTGACTTTAACACCTGTATGTGTGTGGCAAAAATATAAAGTGTCCTATGGCTAAGAGTGGTCTCACTATTGTGGAATACTTATTTATAAAGTTGGCTATAAGAGGACTCCAAGTATACCCGCTCCCCCGACTTTATCATTGAGGGTACATCTATGTGTCAAAGGGGTGATTTTAACACCCGAATTATGTGGCAACATATAAAAGAGTCACATAGTTATAATGGTTCTCACTATTATGGAATTCTTATTTATATAACAGATTATAAGAGGAGTCCAAGTATAACCCCCCTCTGCCTATATTATTAGGGGGTATATTTATATGTCAAGAGTTATCTTTAACACCCGTATCTGTGTGGCCAAAATAAAAATATTTCTATAGCTAGAAGGGGTCTCACTATTTTGGGATCCTCATTTATATAGTAGATTATGATAGGAGTCCAAGTATACCCCCCACTATATCATGGGGGTACATCTATGTGTCAAAGGGGTGATTTTAACACCCGTATGTATGTGGAAAAATATAAAGAGTCTCATAGCTAAAAGCAATCTCATAATTGTGGAATCATTATTCATGAAGTAATTATAAAAGGACTCCAAGTATACCCCCCATCTACATCTGAAGGGGTGTATTTATGTGTCAAATGGGTGAACTTAAACCCATATATGTGGCTAAACTATAAAAAATCCTATAGCTATAAGCGTTCCCACTATTATTGAATGGTAATTATTATAGCATATTATTAATGGAGTCCAAGTGCACCACTGCTACTACATCATGGAGGGTATATCTATATATCAAAGGAGTGACTTTAATACCCTTATATGTGTTGCCAAAATATAAAGGGTTCCTTAGCTAGAAAGGTTTCTAATATTATAGGATCCTTATCCATATAGTAGATTATAAGAGAAGTCCAAGTGTACCCCCCTGACTATATCATGGGGGGTACATCTCTGTATCAAATGGGTGACTTTAACTCGGGTATTTATGTGGCCAAAATATAAAGAGTCTCATAGCTAGGAGGAGAGCCACTATTATGGGATCTATATTTATGTAGCGTATTATGAGATGAGTCCAAGTATAACGCCCCTGCTACTTTATTAATAAAGCATGTTATGAGATAACTACATTATGGGGGAGTATATCTATATGTCAAAGGGTGACATTAACACCAATATATGTATGGCTAAAATATAAAGAGTATCATAGCTAGGAGAGGTCCTACTATTGTAGGATCTATATTCATATAGTAGAGTACGAGAGGAGTCCAAGTATAACCCCCAGACTACATCATGGGAGAGTAAATCTATATACCAAAAGGTGATTATAACACCAGTATGTGTGCTACCAAAATATAAAGAGTTTCATAGCATGGAGGGGTGTCACTATTATGGGATCCTTCTTAATATAGCAGTTTATGAGAGGAGTCTAAGTGTAACCCCCCCTCGATTACATTATAGGGGAGTATATTTATGTGTTAAAGGGGTGACTTTAACACTCACTTGTCTATGGCCAAAATATAAAGAGTCTCATTGCTTGGCGGTGTCGCTCTATTGTGGGATCTATATTTATTTATCAGATTATGAGAGGAGTCCAAGTGTAACCTGTTGAGGTTGATGGAGTTATCCCTCTTCATGTACCCGCCCCATCCTCTAATCGGATTTCTTATGGAGATGATCCTTGATATCTTTGTGATTTTGGTAGGGAGTTATGAGGAGATCCCGTTGGTTGTGGAGGATGAAGAGCTGGTCTTAATTGTTGGTCAGTTAAGGAAAAAAATCAGCAATATTAATTGGGGGGACAACCATGCATGCGAAGATGGAAGGTAGATCTTGGTTGACACCCATGATTTCAGCAGCTCATAATGGGCGCTTGCAAAGATGGAAGGTAGACCTTGGATGGCACCTATGAATTCAGCAGCTCATAATAGGCGCTTGCAAAGATGGAAGGTAGACCTTGGATGGCACCCATAATTCCAGCAGCTCATTATGTGTGCACTTGAGTTTCTTTTTTTGTGAGAGAGGCTTGGTGCCTAAATAGGGGATGGGTGATGAGGGTTCGTGTGTGTGACCTTGTATCATTGTAACTTCATCTTGGTTATAGTGGATTTGTGCGGCGGTCGTGGACGTAGCCCTTATTCCCGGGGTGAACCACGTTAAATCCTTGTTGTTTCTTGTCGTGTATGTTGTGCTCGTGAATTTTTGTTTCTTGTTCTCAGGTTGCAATCCCAAGATCGTGGGTAGAAGGATTGCGGAGGCTATTCCCGTGATCTTCGACTCCTATCGACGAGCGTCCGTGTGTCGCTCGCTCGTCGTTACAGTGGTATCAGAGCGGGGTTCCTCGCCAAAGATTCGTTCCTTTGTCGAGTGGGAGCAATGGGAGACAAGATAAAGCTCAGCATGGACAAGTTTGATGGCAAAAACTTCAACCTTTGGAAGATGCAGATGGAAGACTACCTCTACCAAAAGGATCTGTTCCACCCGCTAGAGGAGAAGAAGCCTGCAAATATGGAAGAGCCCGACTGGAAGGTGCTCGATCGAAAGGCGTTAGGCGCTATCCGATTGTCCCTTGCACAGTCGGTCCTCTTCAACGTTTCCAAAGCGAAGACCACGTACGAGATGATGAAGACCCTCAGTGATATGTACGAGAAGCCATCCGCATCGAACAAGGTGCTTCTGATGAAGCAATTGTTTAGCCTGAAGATGAAGGAAGGGGGAAATGCAATCGAGCACGTCAACTCCTTCAACAACATCAAGACGCAGCTGGAGTCCCTGACCATCACGTTCGTCGATGAAGTCCAAGCCCTTCTCCTACTATCTAGTCTGCCTGATAGTTGGGAAGGCTTCGTGATGACGGTTAGCAATTCCTCCTCCAATGGCGTGCTGAAGTTCGATGATGTTGTTAGCGTCATCATCAATGAAGAATCACGGAGAAAGTACTCCGGATCTATTGAGGCATCTGGCAGTGTTCTCAATGTAGAGAACCGTGGGAGATCCCAAGGCCGGAACAACCGAAATCTGCATAGATCCAAATCAAAAAGGGGCAAGTCCCAGCAACCCAGCGATGCTAGCAAGGCCACCTACAAGTGCTACAACTGTGGCAAGCGAGGACACTTTGCAAAGGACTGTCGGGGGCCAAAACGACCTCAATCCGATGGCTACCAGTAAGACCAGGCGTGTGTCGCCACATCTAATAGTGATGATGATCTGTTGCTCCTGTCAGTCGACAACAAGATTGACACTTGGATCGTTGACTCCGGGGCATCGTTCCATGCCACCGGAGAGAAGGCCAAGATCCCCAGATATGAAAAGAAAAATCTGGGGAATGTCTACCTTGGTAATGACGAGAAGTGTAGCATCACCGGAAAGGGGAGCGGCAGTCTCAAGCTTAGTGCAGGGGCTTCTCTTCCACTGAAGGACATTCGTCACGTCCCTAGCTTGAAAAAAAATCTCATATCTGTTAGTCAGCTAACGGATCTAAACTACGACGTGCTCTTCACCAAGGACAACTGGAGAGTTAGCAAAGGTGCCATGACGGTGGCTCGTGGCAAACGTGAAGGCTCCCTCTATATTGCAAATGGTGAGATCTTGGACCTAGTAAATTCGGTTTCAGCTAACAGTATGTTTGTTGCTGCCTCACAGACAACTAGTGATGTCTGGCATCGTCGTCTGGGCCATATCAGTGAAAGAGGCCTACAGGCGGTGGCCAAGATGGGCAAACTGTCTGGCTTAACTGAGGTTAAGCTAGACTTCTGCGAAAGCTGTGTGCTCGGAAAGCAGAAGAGAGCCACGTTCAAGAAGCAAGGGAACACACCGATGGCAGAGCGGTTGGAGCTGGTCCATACAGATGTATGGGGACCAGCCTCTACTCCATCCCTTGGCAACTCCATCTACTTCCTCACGTTCATCGATGATGCTACCAGAAAGGTGTGGGTCTATTTCTTGAAAAAGAAATCAGACGTATTTGATGTGTTCAAGACCTGGAGAGCCTGTGCTGAGAAAGAGTCAGGGTGCCAGTTGAAGACTCTTCGCTCAGACAACGGAGGGGAGTTTTGCAGTGCAGAGTTCGAGGTCTACTGCAAGGAGCAAGGGATAAAGCGGCAGAAGACCATCCCCAGAACGCCTCAGCAGAATGGCGTTGCCGAGAGGATGAACCGGTCGCTGCTAGAGAGAGCTCGAAGTATGCGACTACACTCGGGTTTGCCCAAGTCATTCTGGGCGGATGCAGTTAGCACTGCCGCCTACACCATCAATCGGTCGCCATCTGTGCCGATCGATAATGAGATGCCAGAGGAGCTTTGGTCTGATAGAGAGGTGGATCTCACCCACCTTCGGGTTTTTGGGTGTACCACCTACACTTTGATCGATGGAGCCGACAGATCAAAGCTGGATTCCAAGTCAAAGAGGTGCACATTTATCGGCTATGGTGGCGACGAGTTTGGGTATCGTTTGTACGATCACCAAACTTGGAAGGTCATTCGGAGCCGAAATGTGATCTTCAGAGAAGAAGTCCTTTACAAGGACTGGGACAAGGACATCTCAGAGCAGGCGTCACCATCAGAAGTTGATCATCTTCTGATAGATCCAGTGCAAACATCTGCAAAAGGTTTCACGCCTTCTCAAGCAAATGAGGTGGCAGAACAAAATGAAGAAGCAGATCCTAATCAACTCGAGGTCCCAATTGCACTGAGGAAAGGAGAGAGAGACAGGAGATTGCCATCTCGATATCTTGAAACTCTGAACTACTTATTACTTACAGATAATGGTGAGCCGGAGAGTTATGATGAAGTTCAGAAATCCGATGCCAGAGTCAAGTGGGAGTCGGCGATTCAAGAGGAGATGAATTCTCTTCAAAAGAACCAGACATGGGATTTGGTTGCTCCTACTACAGGCAAGAAGGTGCTCCATAACCGATGGTTATTCAGAGAGAAGAAAGAGCCTAATGGGTCTATTAGGCATAAAACAAGGTTGGTAGTCAAGGGCTACGAACAACGAGCGGGGATCGACTTCCAAGAGATTTTTAGCTCGGTGGTAAAGCTAAATACCATCAGGGCTGTTCTGAGTTTGGTCGCTATCGACGACTTACACTTGGAACAAATGGATGTCAAAACAGCTTTCCTTCACGGTGATTTGGAGGAAGAGCTGTACATGTACCAGCCGGAAGGATTCTTGAAAAAGGGCAAAGAGCAGTATGTCTACAGGCTACGCAAGAGCCTTTATGGGCTAAAGCAAGCCCCCAGGCAATGGTACAGAAGGTTTGACGACTTCATGGTGGCTCAAAAGTTTGCTAAGTGCAAGACTGATCAGTGCTGCTATGTGAAGAGGATAGGAAGCTCGTTCGTGATACTATTGTTGTACGTTGACGATATGCTAATCGCTAGCCCTGACATGAAGATGATCAAGGATTTGAAGGCCAGTCTTTCTGGAGTCTTCGAGATGAAAGATCTAGGCCCAGCAAATCAAATCCTTGGTATGAGGATTTACAGAGATAGATCATCCAGGACACTTCGTCTCTCGCAGTCCGAGTATGTCAACAAGATTCTAAAGCGTTTTCACATGGAGAATGCCAAGCCTGTAAGCACGCCACTAGGGGCACACTTCAGATTATCAGCAGAGCAATCACCAACTACTGAAGAGGAGTTGAGCTACATGGATCAAGTCCCGTATGCATCAGCCGTAGGTAGCCTGATGTACGCTATGGTCTCTACCCGCCCCGACATAGCACATGTCGTAGGTGTCGTCAGTCGATACATGAGCAAGCCTGGCAAGCAACACTGGGAAGCAGTAAAGTGGATATTCAGATATCTCAGAGGGACTTCTACTCGTGCTATTGAGTTTGGCAGTAATAGCACGCAAATTGATGGTTTTGTTGACTCCGACATGGCTGGAGATCTTGATGGCAGAAGGAGTACCACGGGGTACGTCTTCACACTTGGTAGCGGAGCCGTTAGCTGGGTATCGTGCCTTCAGGACATCGTGGCATTGTCAACCACGGAGTCGGAATATATTGCAGTCACCGAGGCCTGCAAAGAAATGATCTGGATGAAAGGACTCTTGGGAGAACTTGGTCGTCAAGTAGAGTGTGTTCTCTATAGCGATAGTCAAAGCGCCATTCATCTGGCTAAGAATGGTGGTTTTCACTCCAGAACAAAGCATATCGACATCAGATATAGGTTCGTCCAGCAGAAGCTCGAAGACGGGGAGTTTGATCTTCGAAAAATTGACACCAAAGTCAACCCAGCTGACATGTTTACAAAGCACGTTCCACCCGATAAAGGGAAGCTGTGCGCAGCTTCCATTGGCCTAGTTGATTAAGCTAAAGGCCGCCGCCGCACAGAGATGATACTATACTCGGGATATCTCCAAGTGGGAGATTGTTGAGGTTGATGGAGTTATCCCTCTTCATGTACCCGCCCCATCCTCTAATCGGATTTCTTATGGAGATGATCCTTGATATCTTTGTGATTTTGGTAGGGAGTTATGAGGAGATCCCGTTGGTTGTGGAGGATGAAGAGCTGGTCTTAATTGTTGGTCAGTTAAGGAAAAAAATCAGCAATATTAATTGGGGGGACAACCATGCATGCGAAGATGGAAGGTAGATCTTGGTTGACACCCATGATTTCAGCAGCTCATAATGGGCGCTTGCAAAGATGGAAGGTAGACCTTGGATGGCACCTATGAATTCAGCAGCTCATAATAGGCGCTTGCAAAGATGGAAGGTAGACCTTGGATGGCACCCATAATTCTAGCAGCTCATTATGTGTGCACTTGAGTTTCTTTTTTTGTGAGAAAGGCTTGGTGCCTAAATAGGGGATGGGTGATGAGGGTTCGTGTGTGTGACCTTGTATCATTGTAACTTCATCTTGGTTATAGTGGATTTGTGCGGTGGTCGTGGACGTAGCCCTTATTCCCGGGGTGAACCACGTTAAATCCTTGTTGTTTCTTGTCGTGTATGTTGTGCTCGTGAATTTTTGTTTCTTGTTCTCAGGTTGCAATCCCAAGATCGTGGGTAGAAGGATTGCGGAGGCTATTCCCGTGATCTTCGACTCCTATCGACGAGCGTCCGTGTGTCGCTCGCTCGTCGTTTCATAACCCCCCTGACTGCATCATGGGGGAGTATATTTTTGTGTCAAAAGGTTTACTTTAATATCTGTATTTATGTGGCCAAAATATACTAAGTCATATATCTAGGAGGTATCTTACTATTGTGAGATCCTAATTATGTAGCAATTTATGAGATGAGTCCAAGTGAAACCCCTCAAACAACATCATTTGGGATATATTTATGTGACAAAGGGATAACTTTAATACTTGTATGTGTATGACCAGTCTCATAACTAGTTAGGTTCCCACTATTGTTGGATCCCTATTAATATGCATAGTATGAGAGGAGTCCAAGTATACCCGTCTCCCTTGACTATATCACGAGGTGTGCATCTATGTATTAAAGTGGTTAATTTAATACCCGTACGTATGTAGCTAAAATATAAAGAGTCTCATAGCTATAAAGGGTCCCATTATTATCGAAACCGTATTTATATAACAGATTATGAGATGCGTTCAAGTGTACTCCCCGATTACATCATACGGGGTATATTTATATGTTAAATTGGTGACTTTAATATCCATATATTTGTCACCAAAATATAAATAGTCATATAGCTAGAATGGGTCCCATTATTGTAGGATTCTTATTCATTTAGCAGATTATGATATAAGTCCAAGTATACCCTAATAGTGGGTCCCCTCCTTATTCATAGGAAGTATATTTTTGTGTCAAAGGGGTGACTTTTAACACCTGATTATATGTGGGAAAAATATAAAGAGTCCCATAGCTATAAGGGTTCCCACTATTATGGGATCTTTATTAATATAGCAGATTATAAGAGGAGACCAAGTGTACTCCCCTCCCGATTATAAATAAGGGAGTACATCTTTATATCAAAGGGGTGACTTTTTCACCCGTATATGCATCGTTAAAATACAAACTCACATAGATAGGAGGGGTCCCACTATTTAGGGATCCTTAATCATGTAGTATATTATGAGAGGAATCCAAGCCTACCCCTTGACAACATCATTGGGGGGTATATCTTATGATCAAAGGGGTGACTTTAACACTTGTATATATGTGGCCAAATTATAAAGAGTCCCATATCTAGGAGGTATCCCACTATTATAGTATCCTTCTCTATATAGCCTAAATATAAAGAGTCTCATAGTTATGTAGGATACATCTATGTGTCAAAATAATGACTAACACCTGATTATCTGTTACCAAAATAAAAATAGGCTCCTATCTAGTTGGGTTCCCACTATTGTTGGATCCTTATTCATATAGTAGATTATATAAGTAGTCCAAGTATACCCCCCAACTATATCATAGCAGGGTACATCTATGTATCAAAGGGGTGATTTTAATATCCGTATATGTGTGGCCAAAATATAAAGAGTCATATAGCTATGAGGGGTCCTACTAATATGAAAGCTTATTTATATAAAAGATTATGAGATGTGATCAAGTGTCCCCTCCCCCAACTGCATTATGGGGGTATATTTATGTGTCAAAGGGTGACTTTAACACCTGCATGTATATAGCCAAAATATAAAGTATCCCAAAGCTATAATGGGTCTCACTATTGTGGGATCTATATTTATATAACAGATTATCATATGAGTCCAGTTATACCCCCCACTACATCATGGGGGTATATTTATACATCAAAGGGGTGACTTTAACACTTGTATGTGTGTGAAAAAAATATAAAGTGTCCCATAGCTAAGAGTGGTCTCACTATTATGGAATATTTATTCATGTAGTAGGCTATAAGAGGACTCCAAGTATACCCCCTCCCCGACTACATCATGGGGGTACAATTATGTGTCAAAAGGGTGACTTTAAAACCCGAATTATGTGGCAACATATAAAAGAGTCACATAGCTATGAGGGTTTGCACTATTATGGGATTCTTATTTATATAGTAGATTATGAGAGGAGTCCAAGTGTAACCCCCCTCTGCCTGCATCATTTGGGGGTATATTTATATGTCATAAGGTATCTTTAACACCCATATGTATGTGGCAAAAATAAAAAAAATTATATAGCTAGAAGGGGTCTCACTATTATGGGATCCTCATTTATATAGCAGATTATGATAGGAGTCTAACTATACCCCCCACTATATCATGGGGGTATATCCATGTGTTAAAGGGGTGATTTTAACATGTATGCATGTGGAAAAATATAAAGAGTCTCATAACTAAGTGCAGTTTCATAATTATGGAATCATTATTTATGTTGTAATTATAAGAGGACTCCAAGTTTACCCCCCATCTACATCATGGAGGGGTAAATCTTTGTGTCAAATGGGTGAATTTAAACCCATATATATGGCTAAACTATAAGAGTCCCATAGTTATGAGGGTTCCAAATATTATTGAATGGTAATTATTATAACAAATTATTAAAGGAGTCCAAGTGCACCATCGCTACTATATCATAAAGAGTCTTATAGCAGATTCATACCCACATGTGTATAGGAAAATATAAAGAGTCTTATAGCTAAAAGCAGTCTCACAATTGTGGAATCATTATTCATGTAGTAATTATAAGAAGACTCCAAGAATACCCCCTATCTACATCATGGAGGGGTATATCTATGTGTCAAATGGGTGAATTTAAATCCATATATGTGGCTAAACTATAAAGAGTCCCACAGCTATGAGGGTTTCCACTATTATTGAATGGTAATTATTATAGCAGATTATTAAAGGAGTCCAAGTGCACCATTGCTACTATATCATAAGGGGTATATCTATATATCAAAGGGGTGACTTTAATACTCGTATGTATATAGCCAAAATATAAAGAGTTCCATGGCTTGAAGGGTTTCTAATATTATAGGATCCTTATGCATATAGTAGATTATAAGAAAAGTCCAAGTATACCCCCCTGACTATATCATTGGGGGTATATCTCTGAATCAAGGGGGTGACTTTAACTTTGGGGTATGTGTGGCCAAAATATAAAGAGTCTCATACCTAGGGGGAGGCTCACTTTTGTAGGATCCATATTTATATAGTGCATTATGAGATGAGTCCCAGTATAACCTCCCACCTACTATATTAATAAAGTATATTATGAGATAACTACATTGTAGGGATGTACATTTATATATTAAAGGGGTAGCTTTAACACCAGTATGTGTATGACTAAAATATAAAAAGTATTATAGCTAAGAGGGGTCCCACTATTATAGAATCTATATTCATGTAATAGAATACGAGAGGAATCTAAGTGTAACCCCCACGACTATATCATGAGGGAGCAAATCTATGTATCAAAAGGTGATTATAATATCAGCATGCTTGCTACCAAAATATAAAAAGTCTCATAGCTTTAAGGGATCCTACTATTGTGGGATCCTACTTAATGTAGTATTTTATGAGAGGAGTCTAAATATAACCCCCCCTCCGACTATATCATAAGGGAGTACATCTACGTATTAAAGGGGTGACTTTAACACTCACTTGTCTATGGCCAAAATATAAAGAGTCTCATAGCTTAGAGGTGTCACTCTATTGTGGGATCTATATTCATATAGCAGATTATAAGATGAGTCCAAGTGTAACCCCCCTGGCTACATCATGAGGGAGTATATCTTTGTATCAAAAGGTTTATTTTAACACCCATATTTTTATAGCCAAAATATAAATAGTCATATATCTAAGTGGTATCTTACTATTGTAGGATCCTAGTTATATCGCTATTTATGAGATGAGTCCAAGTGAAATCCCCCCGACAATATCATTTGGGATACATCTACGTAACAAAGGGGTGACTTTAACACTTGTATATGTATGGCTAGTCTCATAGCTAGTTGGGTTCCTACTATTTTTGAACCTCTATTGATATGCATATTATGAGAGGAGTCCAAGTGTACCCTCCTCCCCTGACTATATCATAGGGTGTGCATCTATGTGTCAAAGTGGTAAATTTAATACCCATATATATATGGCTAAAATATAAAGAGTCTCATAGCTATAATGGGTCCCATTATTGTGACGACCAAGATTCAATAGGCCAATAGCCAAGAGCCATGACTCCTGAGGCTGGGATGCCGAGATGGATGAGGTGCGGTGAGGTGAGGTGTACAAGGCCATGAGTTAGCCCCACATCGCTTGGAGAGAAGGAGATCCTGAGCTACTTATATAATTTTTTCTTCTAAACATAAAGACGTGTTTTAAAACCATGCGCCGCTACGGATTTTGTAAGAACTCCATAGTTAAGCGTGCTCGGGCGAGAGTAGTACTAGAATGGGTGACCACCCTGGGAAGTTCTCATGCAGGCATAGGCAAAGCGGACAAAATCTTATGTATTTGGGGCGGATGTTACAAAATGGTATCAGAGCCAGTTCTCCTCGCATTGGGGGGTCTAACCCTATACGATGACGTGTAGTCCTAAGGGAGGTGGATTGTGACGACCAAGATCCAATAGGCCAATAGCCAAGAGCTAAAACTCCTGAGGCTGGGATGCTAAGATGAATGAGGTGAGGTGAGGTGAGGTGTACAAGATCATGAGTTAGCCCCACATCGCTTGGAGAGAAGGAGATCCTGAGCTACTTATATAATTTTCCCTCCCAAACATAAAGATGCATTTTAAAACCGTGCGTCGCTACGGATTTCGTAAGAACTCCGTAGCTAAGTGTGCTCGGGCGAGAGTAGTACTAGGATGGGTGACCACCCTGGGAAGTTCTCATGTGGGCACGGGAAAAGCAGACAAAATCTTGTGTGTTTGAGGCGGATGTTACAATTACTATGGGAACCTTATTCATATAAAAGATTATGAGATGAGTTCAAGTGTACTCCATGGCTACATATGGGGAGTATATTTATATATCAAATGGGTGACATTAACACTCATATGTTTGTTGCCAAAATATAAAGAGTCATATAGCAAGTAGGGGTCCCATTATTGTAGGATCCTTATTCATGTGGCAGATTATGATATAAGTCCAAGTATACCCCTCTACATCATTGAGGATACATTAATGTATCAAAGGGGTGACTTTAACATCCGTAAATGTGTCAAAAATATATAAAAAGACCTACAGCCAAGTACGATCTCTCTATTATGGAATCCTTATTCATGTAGTAGATAATAAGATGACTCCATGAATAAGGATCAACTAATAGTGAGACCACTCCTTATTCGATCATGGAAAGTACATCTTTGTATCAAAGGGGTAACTTTAAAACCTGATTGTATGTGGCCAAAATATAAAGAGTCTCATAGCTATAAGGGTTCCTACTATTATGGGATCCTTATTAATATAGCAGATTATGAGAATAGTCCAAGTATACTCCCCTCCTGAATACATAATAGGGGGTACATTTATATATCAAAGGGGTGACTTTTTCACCCGTATATGCATCGTTAAAATATAAACTCATATTAATAGGAGGGGTCCCATTATTAGGGGATCCTTATTCATATAGTATATTATGAGAGGAGTCCAAGCCTACTCCCTGACTATATCATTGGGAGGTACATCTTATAGTCAAAGAGGTGACTTTAACACTTGTATGTATGTGGCCAAATTATAAAGAGTCTCATATCTAGGAGGTATCTTACTATTATGGTATTCTTCTCTATATAGCCAAAATATAAAGAGTCTCATAGTTATGTAGGATACATCAATGTGTTAATAGGATGACTCTAACACCTGATTATATGTGGCAATATTAAAAAGAGTCTCGTATCTAGTTGGGTTTCTACTATTATGGGATCCTTATTCATGTAGTAGATTATATAAGGAGTCCAAGTATACCCCCAACTATACCATGGTAGGGTAAATCTATATATCAAAGAGGTGATTTTAACATCCATATTTGTATGGCCAAAATATAAAGAATCGCATAGCTATGAGGGATCCTACTAATATGAGAGTTTATTTATATAGAAGATTATGAGATGTGTTCAAGTATCCCCCCCAATTTTATTATGGGGGTATAGTTATGTATCTATATATCAAAAGGGTAACTTTAACACTCGCATATATGTGGCCAAAATATAAAGAGTCCCAAAGCTAGAATGGGTCCCACTGTTGTGGGATCAGTATTTATATGGCAGATTATCATATGAGTCCAGGTATACCACCCACTACATCATGGGGGTATATTTATATGTCAAATAGGTGACTTTAACACCTGCATGTGTGGCAAAAATATAAGTGTCCCTTGGCTAAGAGTGGTCTCATTATTATGGAATACTTATTTATCTAGTAGGCTATAAGAGGACTCCAAGTAAGCCCGCTCCCCCGATTTCATAATGGGGGGGTATATCTATATGTCAAAGGGGTGACTTTAACACCCGAATTATGTGGCAATATATAAAAGAGTCACATAGCTATGAGGGTTCCCACTATTATGGAATTCTTATTTCTATAGCAGATTATGAGAGGAGTCCAAGTGTAACCCCCCTCCGCCTACATCATTAGGGGGTATATTTATATGTCAAGGGGTATCTTTAACACCCGTATCTATATGGCCAAAATAAAAAGTCTCATAGCTAAAAGCAATCTTATAATTGTTGAATCATTATTTATGTAGTAATTATAAGAGGACTCCAAGTATACCCCCCATCTATATTATGGAGGGGTGTATCTATGTGTAAAATAGGTGGATTTAAACCCATATATGGGTCTAAACTATAATGAGTCCCATAGCTATGAGGGTTCCCACTATTATTGAATGGTAATTATTATAGCAGATTATTAAAAGAGTCCAAGTGCACCACCGCTACTACATCATGGGGGGTATATCTATATATCAAAGGGGTGACTTTTAAACCCGTATGTGTGTGGCCAAAATATAAAGAGTTCCATGGATAGAAGGGTTTCTAATATTATAGGATCCTTATCCATATAATAAATTATTAAAGAAGTCCAAGTGTACCCCCCTGACTATATTATGGGGTGTATATCTCTGAATCAAAGTGGTGACTTTAACTCGGGTATATGTGTAGCCAATATATAAAGAGTCTTATAGCTAAGAGGAGACCCACTATTGTGGGATCCATATTTATATAGCGTATTATGAGATGAGTCCAAGTATAATCCCCCCTCCTACTATATTAATAAATCATGTTATGAGATAACTACAATATGGGGGAGTACATCTATGTGTTAAAAAGGTGACTTTAACACCAGTATATGTATGGCTAAAATATAAAGAGTATCATAGCTAGGAAGGGTCCTACTATTGTAGGATCTATATTCATGTAGTAGAGTACGAGAGGAGTCCAAATGTAACCTCCCAGACTACATCATTAGAGAGTAAATCTATGTACCAAAAGGTGATTATAACACAACATGTATGCTGCCAAAATATAAAGAGTCTCATTACATGGAGGGGTCCCACTATTATGGGATCCTTCTTAATGTAGCAGTTTATAAGAGGAGTCTAAGTATAACCCCCCTTGATTACATCATAGGGGAGTATATCTATGTGTTAAAGGGGTGACTTTAACACTCACTTGTCAATGGCCAAAATATAAGGAGTCTCATAGCTTGGCGGTATCACTCTATTGTGGGATCTATATTCATTTAGCAGATTATGAGAGGAGTCCAAGTGTAACCCCTTGACTGTATCAAGGTGGAGTATATCTTTGTGTCAAAAGGTTTACTTTAACACTCGTATATATGTGGCTAAAATATAAAGAGTCATATATCTAGGAGGTATCTTACTATAGTGGGATCCTAGTTATGTAGCAATTTTTGAGACGAGTCCAAGTGAAACCCTCTTGGAAACATCATTTAGGATACATCTATATAACAAATGGGTAACTTTAAAACTTGTATGTGTGTGGCCAGTCTCATAGCAAGTTGGGTTCCCAATATTTTTGGATCCCTATTAATATGCGTAGTATTAAAGGAGTCCAAGTGTACCCACCTCCCCAGACTATATCATGGGGTGTGCATCTATGTGTCAAAATAGTCAATTTAACACCAGTATATATGTGGCTAAAATATAAAGAGTCTCATAGCTATAAAGGGTCCCATTATTATTGAAACCGCATTCATATAACAGATTATGAGATGCATTCAAGTATACTCCCCGACTTCATCATGGGAGGTATATTTATATATCAAATGGGTGAATTTAACACCCGTATATTTATCGCCAAAATATAAAGAATCATATAGCTAGAATGGGTCCCATTATTATAGGATTCTTATTTATTTAGCATATTATGATATAAGTCCAAGTATACCCCTCTATATCATGCTGGATACTGTTGTAGCTCATGTGTCCTGAGCGTGGATTTTCTGTATTAACATTAATAAAGATGACTTTGGTTATTGCTTTAATTAGAATACTACTTTGGTATATATTAATACACATATAATAAAGGAACCTAGGGAACACAGTAGGCCACTGAGGCGCATGGTGGATCCATGCTTGGAAGACCCAGTGGACCAGTTGTATGTAAACCTAGAACTAGTTCACAGCTTAGGTGATGCCAGTCGCTTCACCGAGAATAAGCTGTTGGCAGGTAGAGGATGTGGTGAAGTCTCTACCACGAGAACATGGAATTCCTATTCACCTGACCAAGCACGATGATCGTATTGAATAGGAACCAAGATGGTGCACAGTTCAGTGATTCAGACACTGGTGCATAAACTGTCTTACTACTATAGATAATATGTCCTTAATCCTGAGGGACCATGTTCACTAGGCCAACCAGTTGTGTGGTGCTTTGATGTGCTAACGTATGCAGACCTTCCATAGTCCAATACCACGGTACGTTGGGTTACTCGACTGGTGCGTGAATGACATGTAATATCCCTACAGGTTATCCGACGTCCAGTATTGGATGGGTGCGTTTTGATGAGTCAATCTGTCCACACAGTTAACCCATGCCTGGTGGTTGTCAGTATGCCTAACGATGTTCCGGATGCAAGGCACAGTACTGAAATATTTGTGGTGTTATAGATGACAAGTTATCAATTCCTAGTCAGATGATCGATCGAGATCTAACGGTGCTCCCCACCGCCCGAGTCGCATCATGGCATCAGTAATAGGAGGGACTAAGGATTATCAGAGTATAGTAGAGAACAGGGTTACGAGGGAGTAACATAAGTTTAGGATCACTAGAGTTCAACTCGCGTCGCACTCTGGGTGGCTATACGGGTTAATCAGATTAGGGCTGATTAACGGAACTTTCGGTGTATCACAAGAACAGTTAATCAGGGATCCGGTTGGAGCTAGAGATCCCGAACCCTGAAGGTTCCACCTGTCGTTGTGTATAGGAATTGTTCCCCGACCTGGTTGGATACGTTGGATGCGAAGTAGCGCGATGGAGCGCAAGCCGGGAGCCTAAGAACCTAATTCACATGTGTTAGGGGCCATAAGGGTATTTTGGTAAATACTGAAATATGGCTCAGAACATATTGAATATGGATCTTAAAATCAGCGGAATAATTCCAAGAGCTCATAGGCGCTGACGGAACTCGATTCCGAGTAGCGAACCTCACTCAATCTCTCTTTCAGTTTTTCACTGTTCGTGAAGGATGTTTTCGTCCAGGCTTCACGATAGAGCTGTGGAAACCCTGAAAACCGCCCCCCCCCCCCCTCATCCCTATCCATCTAGGACCAGCCCTAGCTTGCTTGTAGCACTAGGGGGCCGGCCCTATAAGAGGAATAGAGAGGGAGGGGCCGGCCCTAGCTGTTGGAATTGGATCCGCTTATCAGAGTCGCAGCGGAAGCAAAAGATAGATCCGAAGATCATACGGTGTATGTTTCATTACAATTAATTCTACAAAACAATCTACATGCAAATCTATGATCTTAGCATATGTGCGGACACCTTAGAGGCATACTACGATCTACGGAAGACATGTATGCATCTAGTTAGGTGTTTAGAACCATCATACCTTATGGATCTATGATCCGGAGATGATGGAACGATGAAGAACCACACTTGAATCGCAAGAGAAAGTATCGGATAGCACCTTGTCCTTTGCGAATTGAAGAATCCTCGAAATTCCGTCTCTGAGTGCAAGGATTACGAGCCGACGGAGGAATCCGTTGCGAAGACGATAGCGAGCCGCGAGATTTTCTCCTCCTCTTTCACTTTTCTTCCTTCTCCCTTCTTCTTCCTCTCTTTTCCTTGGCTGAAACCACAAAGGAGGAGCAAAGGAGGGGGTTCGGATTTTGGAAGAGAGAAGCCACACAGGGCCGGTCCCTCCCTCTTCCTATTCTCTTATAGGGCCGGTCTCCCATGGCTTCAAGGAAGCTAGGGCCGGCCCTAATAGGATTAGGATGAGGGGGGGGCTTGTTTTTAGGGATTTCTAATGTCTATCGTGAAACTTGGACGAAAACGCCCTTCATGAAAAATAGAAAACTGAAAGAGAGACTGAGTGAGGTGCGCTACTCGGAATCGAGTTCCGTCAGCGCCTGTGAGCTCCTGGAATTATTCCGCTCATTCTAAGATCCATATTCAATGTGTTCTGAGCTATATTTCAGTATTTACCAAAATACCCCTACGGCTCGTAACACATGTGAATTAGGTTCTTTGGCTCCGGGCTTGCGCTCCATCGTGCTACTTCGCATCCAACGTATCCAACCATATCGGGGAACAATTTCTATACGCAACAACAGGGTGGAACCTTCATGGTTCGGGATCTCTAGCTCCAATCGGATCCCTGATTAACTGTTCCGGTGACACACCGAAAGTTTCGTTAATCAGCCCTAATCCGATTAACCCGCGTAGCCACCCAGAGTGCAACGCGAGTTGAACTCTAGTGATCCTAAACTTATGTTACTCCCTCGTAACTATGTTCTCTACTATACTCCGATAATCCTTAGTCCCTCCTATTACTGGTGCCATGATACGACTCGGGCGATGGGGAGCACCGTCAGATCTCGATCGATCATCTGACTAGGGTTTGATGACTTGTCATCTATAACACCACACACCTTTCGGTACTATGCCTAGCATCCAGAACATCGTCAGTTATACTGACAACCACCATACCTGGGTTAACTGTGTGGACAGATTGACTCATCAAAACGCACCCATCCAACACTGGACGTCGGATAGCCTGTAGGGATTACATGTCACTCAAGCGCCAACCGGGTAACCCAACGCATCGTGGTATTGGACTATAGAAGGTCCACACACGTTGGCACATCAAAGCACCACACAACTGGTTGGCCCAGTGAACATGGTCCCTCAGGGTTAAGGACAGATTATCTATAGTAGTAAGACGGTTTATGCACCAGTATCTGAATCACTGAACTGTGCACCGTCTTGGTTCCTGTTCAACACAATCGTCGTACTTGGTCAGGTGAATGGGAATCCCACGTTCCCGTGGTGGAGACTTTATCACATCCTTTACCTGCCAACAGCTTGTTCTCGATGAAGCGACCGACATCACCTAAGCTGTGAACTAGTTCTAGGTCTACACAGAACTGGTCCACTGGGTCTCCCAAGCATGGATCCACCATGCGCCTCAGTGGCCTACTGTGTTCCCTAGGGTCCTTTTATTATATGAGTATTATCATATACCATAGCAGTATTCTAATTAAAGCAATAACCAAAGGCATCTTTATTAATGTTAATACAGAAAATCCACGCTAAGGACACACGAGCTACAACAATCTCCCACTTGGCCTAGCGGGGAACAACAGTCTTAACTCCTATGGCATCCACGTGCTTCTCAAAAGCCTTGGTCGGTAACGCCTTTGTGAAAGGGTTCGCCATGTTATCTGCAGACGCCACCTGAGTCACTGCAACCTCCCCTCGCTTCTGCAAGTCTCGGATAATGTAGTATTTCTGCTCGATATGCTTGCTCTTCTAGTGATATCTTGGCTCCTTGGATTGTGCTACCGCTCCACTATTGTCACAGTAAAGGACAATAGGATCTTGAGCTCCCGGTACGCATCCTAAGTCCGTGAGGAACTTCTTGAGCCACACCACCTCCTTAGCTGCTTCGCACACCGCAACGTACTCAGCCTTTGTCGTCGAATCTGCGATGCATCCCTGCTTCATGCTCTTCCAACTGACAGCTCCTCCTCCTAATGAAAACACAAGCCCTGATGTCGATCTCTTGGATTCCGGATCTGACGCAAAGTCAGAATCCGTATATCCAATCGGTATCAGTTCCTGTGAAGAGTAAACTAACTCATAATCTTTCGTCCTACGGAGATATTTGAGTATACTTTTCACAGCAGTCTAGTGCCCTGGACCCGGATTTGACTGATACCTGCCCATCATGCCTACTGCATAGCATATATCTGGTCTCGTGCACTACATAGCATACATCAGACTCCCTACAGCCGAAGCATAAGGTATCTTCTGCATCTCTACCCTCTCCTCAGGAGTCTTAGGACCCTAATCCTTGGATAACTTCATTCCATGTCTGAATGGAACCAGTCCCTTCTTGGAGTTGTGCATGCTGAATCTGACCAAGATAGTATCTATGTTGGCTGACTGTGACAGCGAGAGAGTCTTGTTCTGGCGATCTCGAGTTACCTTGATCCCTAGAACATAACTCGTTTTACCCAGGTCTTTCATGTCAAATTGAGAGGATAACCACACCTTCACTGGAGACAACATTCCAACATCGTTTCCAATGAGCAGGATATCATCTACGTAAAGCACTAGAAAGACTACTGCAGTCTTATCGCTCCTTTTATAAACACATGGTTCATCCACGTTCTGCTCAAATCCATCAGACTGGATAGCCTGATCAAAACACATGTTCCAACTTCTGGATGCTTGCTTCAGTCCATAAATGGACCTTTGTAACTTGCATAACAGACTTTCCTGACCTTTTACGATAAAGCCTGGAGGCTGGGACATATATATGTCTTCTTCCAAATCTCCGTTGAGGAATGCGGTCTTGACGTCCATTTGCCAGATCTCCCAATCATAATGGATTGCAATGGATAAGAGAATCCGAATAAACTTAAGCATAGCCACTGGCGAAAAGGTTTCATCATTGTCGATCCCTTCTCGCTGGGTATAACCCTTAGCGACTAGTCTAGCTTTGTAAGTCTCAACGGTACCATCCGGACCTCTTTTTCTTTTGTACACCCACTTATACCCAACAGGTTTAATGTTGTGAGGCGGTGTTACAAGTGTCCAGACCGAGTTTTAGGACATCGATGTCAGTTCTGCCTCCATGGCTTCCTGCCATGCTGCATGGTCAGAGGATACCATCGCTTCGTCATAGTTCAGAGGATCATCCTACTGAACTCTGGATCCACCATAAAGGCTTCTCCAATGTATCTATCAGGAGCACTTGTGGTCCTCCCACTGTGAAGAGCCTGCGATGGTTCTATATATAGGAGTCGATTCTACAGTACCGTTTGTCTCAGTAGTATCGGCTCCCACTACGTTTTCTGTCTGCGTACTCCCATCAGTACCAAGTAATTCTTCAAGAACTACTTTACTGGTGGGCTTATGGTCTATTAAATAATCCTGCTCCAGGAATACGGCGTTCGTCGAAACAACAACCTTCTATCCTCAGGATCATAAAATAAACCACCCTTTATCCCTTTTGGATACCCAACGAACAGACATACCTTAGTTTTTGACTCCATCTTATCTCGCTTGTCCTTCCTCACATGTGCTAGACAACCCCAAATCCTAAAGTGTTGTAGGCTTGACTTTCACTTCAACCACAGCTCCTAAGGAGTTAGGGGTACTGACTTTGATGGAACAAAGTTCAAAGTATATGTTGCCGTCTTTAGGGCATATCCCCAAAAACTAGGTGACAATGTTGCATAACTCATCATAGTCCGAACCATGTCTAACAAAGTTCGGTTTCTCCTCTCAGATACACTGTTTTGTTATGGTGTCCCCGATGCAGTCAACTGGGATACAATCCCATGCTCACGCAAGTATCCAATAAATTGATCTGATAGGTATTCGCCTCCTCGATCCGATCGAAGAGACTTGATACTTTTACCAGTCTGCTTTTCTGCTTCAGCTCTGAACTCCTTGAATTTATCAAAGGATTCAGACTTCCGCCGTATTAGGTATATGTATCCAAACCTCGAGTGATCATCTGTAAAGGTGATGAAATACTCGAAGCCTCCTATAGCACGGACACTTATGGGCCCACATACATCGATGTGTACCAACTCTAATACCTCCTTAGATCTGCTACATTTGGCTCGGAAAGATCTTTTAGTCATCTTGCCTTCCAGGCAAGACTCACACGTCGGTAGGCTTTCGGAAACATCTGGACTTAAGAGTCCTACCTTAACCAACCTGTGAATCATGTCTGAGGCTATGTGTCCAAGCCTTAGATGCCAAAGGAGTGTTGGATTATCTGAAGGATTTTTCCTTTTAGATGAATTTACCACACAAGCTTCAGTTATGTTATCATGCTTATGGTTGGAGTTAATTACATAGAGACCGTTCTGTATCTTTCCCTTACAAACAAAGGAACCATTCAATTTAATTGACACACCAGAAGCATCAAATAAAACTGAAAAACCTTCATTATTCAATAAGGAAATAAAAATTAAGTATGGAGGCAAGGGGGTCGAGCTTGGTCATGATTTCTATAAACAATATGGTTCAAAGCAAAATTAGGGTTTACTATAATCTATTTTTTGGAATTTAGAAATAGATAATGTTTACTCCAGCCGCTATGTCTTCACTACCTCAAGTGGAGACATCCAGGAATTTAAATTCCCTGGGCTCGAGCACTGAGACTATCGGCCTTGAATTAGAGACAGCATCTCGGTGAGAGCATGCAACCGCTTCTGCCAACGGGGTTTTTATGACCCAGTCTTCATCAGAATTACCCATGGTAAACTGAAAGACCTCCCAGTCTCCTTTAGGCCAGCTTTATGTGACCCGCGTGCGCAGCAACGGCGGCTTCACATAAGCTTTCGGATGCTTCCCATAAATCTAGGTGGTGTCGGCAGGGGGGTTCATAGGCTCCCGTGGTGCAGGAAAAAACCATCACCCACTGCCACTGGCATCCTCTATATCTCGTAGGAAACCACTAGGCGAACCAGCATGGAAGGAAACACAGCTCTCACCCGGTGGGAATATCGAACTGCGTACCTCCCACCTAGACCCTTAGCCGGTTGATTATGAAGGTCAGGGGCTCCCCTTTAGAGGGAATCACTTACACATCCCTTCTTTATGAGGTTTTATGCATATCTAGAAAGGTCACGACCTCCTAGACTTAGACCCTGGTCTATCGTGCTCCCACTAGGATTACAAACCTTCCCGCAAAGCATTAGTATCCTCGGAAAATATCATAGTCCCTACCTTGAATACTCAACTTTCGCCTTTCTCGCAAGGATCACATTACATAGATTCCAAGGATCTCGATACTTCACTAGTTTGCCCATAATCCTAAGATCTGGAGCCTAGCCTAAGGTCAACGTGGAAAGGACTCCCACTACGATGATGCCTCGTTCACAATTTGATGCCTGATGTTATAGTAGACCTTATCTCATTATAGGTTTCGATGCTGGCCAAATAGGGACATCCGACAACCTCTACCGGAACTCAACCTAATGGTGGCATAACCAAATCATGATGAGTTCATACTATCATCAAACGATATCTAGAAACGGGTATCACACAGTGAAATCCTAACCTAACTTGGTCGCTAGGACCACATGGGGAAAGGGCATCCCACTAGGGTTATCATACTTCTTATGGAGACATTAGTTAATTATCTCTAAACAAATCTAACAAATCGTCTATCTCGATGCACAATACTTAGCTACCTGAACTACCACGAGGGCGGTTACCACCTTTCCTTTTAGCTAGCCACCGGATTCGCACGTGTTAGAACCATATAGAGACACCAATAAATCCATAAGTTTAGTACTAACCCTAAGCCTGATCTAGAGACAAACTCACAAGCAAGATAGATAATCACAATATCATCGGGGTTCTCTAAATACTAAATAAAGAGAAACAACAGAAAAACATCCAAACTGAATCAAGTCCAGGGTCCGACCCCTGAATCTGAATAGCACAGCCAAGATATCATGCTCTTCCATTCTACACGATCTCTGACGACGATCCCCATCATCGCCAACGTGCACGCTTTTGCCGGGTCTTTGCATGCAATGGTACCGCTTGCCCGAACCGTGGATGAAGCATCATCTCCTTCTTTCTATGACCGAAAAACTAACACGCTCCGAGCAAGTGCTCGTTCGTGTACAATTTCGCTAGAAAGAAAAGAAGACAATCTTAGAAACATGGCCAGGGAATCGAGGATGGTCAACCCTCACCCTCGTCCATCTAGAGCCTTAAAATCCACAAGCACAATAATAATCAATGCAAAAATTAAATCCGGGGTCTGACCCCCGGAAGAATGCAATCACAGATTACTATTCAGCGCGGCACCTACAAAAATACGATACATAGCACAATCCATATGCATGATCTACGCCGAACCCCGATGAAAATATATTCCATCATATATTCATATGATGTTTTCACGAATTCATGCATGAAACATACACCAAATCGTGCTCTGATACAAATTGTTGGAATTAGATCCGCTTATCAGAGTCACAGCGGAAGCAAAAGATAGATCCGAAGATCATACGGTGTATGTTTCATTATAATTAATTCTAAAAAACAATCTACATTCAAATCTATGATCTTAGCATATGTGCGGACACCCTAGAGGCATACTACGATCTACGGAAGACATGCATGCATCTAGTTAGGTGTTTAGAATCATCATACCTTATGGATCTATGATTCAGAGATGATGGAACGATGAAGAACCGTACTTGAATCGCAAGGGAAACTGTCGGATAGCACCTTGTCCTTTGTGAATTGAAGAATCCTCGAAATTCCGTCTCTGAGTGCAAGGATTACGAGCCGACGGAGGAATCTGTTGCGAAGACGATAGCGAGCCACGAGATTTTCTCCTCCTCTTTCTCCTTTCTTCCTTCTCCTTCCTTCCTCTTTTTTCTCCCTTCTTCTTCCTCTCTTTTTCTTGGCCGAAACCACAAAGGAGGAGCAAAGGAGGGGGTTCGGATTTTGGAGGAGAGGAGCCACACGGGGTCGGCCCCTCCCTCTCCCTATTCTCTTATAAGGCCAATCTCTCATGGATTCAAGGAAGCTAGGGCTGGCCCTAATAGGATTAGGATGAGGGGGGGCTTGTTTTTAGGGATTTCCAATGTCTATCGTGAAACCTGGGCGAAAACGCCCTTCACGAAAAGTGGAAAACTAAAAGAGAGACTGAGTGAGGTGCGCTACTCGGAATCGAGTTCCGTCAGCACCTGTGAGCTCCTGGAATTATTTCGCTCATTCTAAGATTCATATTAAATATGTTCTGAACCATATTTCAATATTTACCAAAATACCCCCTACGGCCCGTGACACATGTGAATTAGGTTCTTTGGCTCTGGGCTTGCGCTCCATCGCACTACTTCGCATCCAACGTATCCAACCATATCGTGAAACAATTCCTATACGCAATGACAGGGTAGAACCTTCAGGGTTCGGGATCTCTAGCTCCAATCGGATCCCTGATTAACTATTCTGGTGACACACCGAAAGTTCCGTTAATCAGCCTTAATCCGATTAACCCACGTAGCCACCCAAAGTGTGACGCGAGTTGAACTCTAGTGATCCTAAACTTATGTTACTCCCTCGTAACCATGTTCTCTACTATACTCCGATAATCCTTAGTCCCTCCTATTACTGGTACCATGATACGACTCGGGCGGTGGGGAGCACCGTCAGATCCCGATCGATCATCTGACTAGGGTTTGATGACTTGTCATCTATAACACCACATACCTTCCGGTGCTATGCCTAGCATCCGAAACATCGTCAGTTATACTGACAACCACCAGGTCTGGGTTAACTGTGTGGACAGATTGACTCATCAAAACGCACCCATCCAACACTGGACGTCGGATAACCTGTAGGGATTACATGTCACTCAAGCGCCAGCCGGGTAACCCAACACACCGTGGTATTGGACTATGGAAGGTCCGCACACGTTGGCACATCAAAGCACCACACAACTGGTTGGCCCAGTGAACATGGTCCCTCAGGGTTAAGGACAGATTATCTATAGTAGTAAGACGGTTTATACACCAGTGTCTGAATCACTGAACTGTGCACCATCTTGGTTTTTGTTCAACACGATCATCGTGCTTGGTCAGGTGAATGGGAATCCCACGTTCCCGTGGTGGAGACTTCACCACATCCTCTACCTGCCAACAGCTTGTTCTCGGTGAAGCGACCGGCATCACCTAAGCTGTGAACTAGTTCTAGGTCTATACAGAACTGGTCCACTGGGTCTCCCAAGCATGGATCCACCATGCGCCTCAGTGGCCTACTGTGTTCCCTAGGGTCCTTTTATTATATGAGTATTATCATATACCATATCAGTATTCTAATTAAAGCAATAACCAAAGGCATCTTTATTAATATTAATACAGAAAATTCACGCTAATGACACACGAGCTACAACACTAGTCTCTCCCCTCTCTAAAAATCCGAACCCCCTCTCCCTTTCTCCCTCTCTAAGGTTTCGGCCAAGGAAGAAAGAGGGAGAAGAAGGAAAAAGAAGGAGAAAGGAAGAAGAAAGAAAGAGAAGGAGGAGATCTACAGGCACCTCGTCGTCTTCGCAACGAATTCCTCTGTCGGCTCGTAGTCCTTGCATTCAGAGATAGGAGTTCGAGGATTCCTCAATTAGCAAAGGACAAGGTGCTATCCGATAGCTTCCCTTGCGATTCAAGTGCGGTTCATCATCGTTCTGTTCTCTCCGGATCATAGATCCACAAGGTATAATGGTTCTAAACACCTAACTAGATGCATGCATGTCTTCCGTAGATCGTAGTATGCCTCTAGGGAGTCTGCACATATGCTAAGATCATATATTTGCATGTAGATTATTTTATAGAATTAATTATAATGAAACATACACCGTATGATCGTCGGATCTATCTTTTGCTTCCACTGTGACTCTGATAAGCGGATCCAATTCCAATAATTGGTATCAGAGCACGCTTTGGTGTGTGTTTCATGCATGAATTCGTAAAAACATCATGTGAATATATGATGGCATATGTTTTTCTCGGGGTTCGACGTAGATCATGTATATGGATTATGCTATGTATCGTCTTTTTGTAGGTGCCGGCTGAATAGTAATATGTGATTGCATGCCTCCGGGGGTCAGACCCCGGATTTAATTTTGTATTGATTATTATTGTGCTTGTGGATTTTAAGGCTCTAGATGGGCTGGGGTGGAGGTTGACCACGCTCGGTTCCTTGGCTATGTTTTATAGGATTGTTTTCTTTTCTTTTTAGCGAAATTGTACACGAACGAGTACTTGCTCGGAGCGTGTTAGTTTTTCGGTCACATGAAGAAGGAGATGATGCTACATCCATGGTTCGGGCAAGCGGTACCATGGAGTGCAAAGACCCAGTGAAAGCGTGCACGTTGGCGATGATCGGGATCATCGTCGAAGATCGTACAGAAAGGAAGAACAGGATATCTTGGCTGTGCTATTCAAGTTCAGGGGTCAGATCCTGGACTTGATTCAGTTTGGATGTTTTTCTGTTGTTCTCTTTCTTAGTGTTTAGAGAACCCCGGTGATAATTTAATTATCTATCTTGTTTGTGAGTTTGTCTCTAGATCAGACTTAGGGTTAGTACTAAGCTTATGGATTCATCGGTGTCTCTATATGGTTCTAACACGTGCAAATTCGGTGGCTAACTAAAAGGAAAGGTGGTAACTGCCCTCGTGGTAGTTCAGGTAGCCAAGTACTGTGCACCGAGATAGACGCAGTGTTAGATTTGTTTAGAGATAACTAATGACTCTATATGAAGTATGATAACCCTAGTGGGATACCTTTTCCCTACATGGTCCTAGCGACCAAGTTAGGTTAGGATTTTACTAAGTGATACCCGTTTCTAGTTGACGTTTGATGGTAGTGTGAATTCATCACGATTTGGTTATACCACCATTAGGTTGAGGTCCGGCAGAGGTTGACGGATATCCCTATTTGGCCAGCATCGAAACCTATAATGAGATGAGGTCTACTATGACATCAGGTATCAAATTGTGAACGAGGCATCATTCTAGTGGGAGTCCTTTCCACGTTGACCTTAGGCTAGGCTCCAGATCTTAGGATTATGGGCAAACTAGTAAGGTATCGGGATCCATGGAATCTATATAATGCGATCCTTGCAAGAAAGGCAAAAACTGAGTATTCGTGGTAGGGACTATGATATTTTCCAAGGATACTAATGCTTTACGGAAAGATTTGTAATCCTAGTGGGAATGCGGTAGACCAAGGTCTAAGTCTAGGAGGTCGTAACCTTTCTAGATATGCATAAAATCTCATAAAAAAGGGATGTGTAAGAGGTTCCCTCCAAAGGGGAGCCCTTGGCCGCCATAATCAACCGGCTAAGGGTCTGGGTGGGAGGTACGCAGTTTGATATTTCCACCGGGTGAGAGTTGTGTTTCCTTCTATGCTGGTTCACCTAGTAGTTTCCTTCGGAACATGGAGGATGCCGGTGGCAGTGGGTGACAGTTTTTTTCCTACACCACGGGAGCCTATGAACCCCCCTACCGACACTATCTAGATTTATGAGAAGCATCCAAAAGCTTGTGTGAAGCCACCGTTGCTGCGCACGCGGGCCACATAAAGCTGGCCAAAAGGAGACTGGGATGTCTTTCAGTTTGCCATGGGTAATTCTGATGAAGACTGGGTCATAAAAAACCCGTTGGCAGAAGCAGTTACATGCTCTCACCGAGATGCTGTCTCTAATTCAAGACCGATAGTCTCAGTGCTCGAGCCCAGGGAATTTAGATTCCTGGATGTCTCCACTTGAGGTAGTGAAGACATAGCGGCTGGAGTAAATATTATCTATTTTTAAATTCTATAAAATAGATTGTGGTAGACCCTAATTTTTGCTTTAAACTATTATTTACAGAAATCATGACCAAGCTTGACCCCCTTGCCTCCATCCTTAATGATAACAAACTTACGGGACCAAACTACGAGGACTGGAAGCGTAACCTGATGCTCATCCTAAGGGTTGGCAAATACACAATTGCTCTAAGCACCCCTCAACCGGCCATGCCGAGACCAAGTACTACTGAGGCTCAATTGAAGGAATGGAAAGACTGGCTAGATACTGATGAGATGTGCAAGTGCTACATAGTGGTATCCTTGCAGACCGTCCTTCAGAAGCAAGTCGAAGACATGGGCTTCGCTTCAGACATGATGCTCTATTTAAAGGAAATATTCGAGGGTCGTAGTCGGGTAACTCGTTACTTGACCATCAAGAAATTGGTGTCCATGAAGATGGCAGAGGAGACTTTAGTTCGGGATCATATGCTAAAATTGTTTAGCTATGTGAATGAGCTTGGTTCCTTCGATGTCATCTTGGATACAGAGATCCAGACCGATATTTTTCTCGTGTCTCTATCAGGAGCGTTTGAGGGCTTCGTTACCAACTTTAACCTTAACCAGTTAGAGATATCTAACACAAAGCCCCTAGCGGCGCTCCAAGCAGCAGAGAACGGGATGAGGGTAAGAGCCCAATCCCTAAACATAGAGCGGAAGTCTTCTCTGAAAGCCAAAGGCAAGTTTCAGAAAAGAAAGTCTAAGAAGCCCGTGAAGATGGGCCAGGTGCAGTCGTAGGTTCCTAAGTAGGATGGTCCGGCGAAGGCCAAAGGAAAATATTTCTGATGCGGCAAGAAGGGGTACTGGAAGGGCGACTGCCGTGCAGCTCCCAAGAAGGCTAAGACAGGTATATCTCAAATCCACATAGTGGAATCCCTTGTAGCATCCAGTTGTTCTCCAGTTTTATGGATTATGGATTCTGGTTCCACTAACCATGCTTGCAATAATTTGCAGGGATTCAAGGAGACAAGAAAACTAGGTGATGGGGAGATAATCCTAAGCATAGGAACTGAGGCCGTGGCAAAGGCTGAAGCAGTTGGAGATGTCGTCTTGCAGTTTTTAATGGAAGAAGTTTATTACTTAGAGACATACTTTATGTACCGTCCTTGAGACAAAATTTAATTTTTATTTCCTTATTAAATAATGAAGGTTTTTTTCAATTTTATTTGATGCTTCTGGTATGTCAATTAAATTGAATGGTTCCTTTGTTTGTAAGGGAAAGACACAGAATGATCTCTATATAATTAACTCCAATCATAAGTAGGATAACATAACTGAAGTCTGTGTGGTTAATTCATCTAAAAGAAAAAATCCCTCAGATAATCCAATACTCCTTTGGCATCTAAGGCTTGGACACATAGCCTCAGACAGGATTCACAGGTTGGTTAAGGTAGGACTTTTAAGTCCAGATATTTCAGAAAGCCTACCAATATATGAGTCTTGCCTGAAAGGCAAAATGACTAAAAGATCTTTCCGAGCCAAAGGTAGCAGATCTCAGGAGGTATTAGAGTTGGTATACACTGATGTATGTAGGCCCATAAGTGTTCGTGCCATAGGAGGCTTCGAGTATTTCATCACCTTCACAGATGATCACTCGAGGTTTGGATACATATACCTAATGCGGCGGAAGTCTGAATCCTTTGATAAGTTCAAGGAGTTCAGAGCTGAAGCAGAAAAGCAGATGGGTAAAAGTATCAAGTCTCTTCGATCGGATCGAGGAGGCGAATACCTATCGGATGAATTTATTGGGTACCTATGTGAGCATAGGATCGTATCCCAGTTGACTGCACCAGGGACACCGCAACAAAATGGTGTATCTGAGAGGAGAAATCGAACTTTGTTAGACATGATTCGGATTATGATGAGTTATGCAATATTGCCATCTAGTTTTTGGGGATATGCCCTAGAGACAGCAGCATATACTTTGAAGTTTGTTCCATCAAAGTCAGTACCTCTAACTCCTTGGTAGCTGTGGTTGAAGCGAAAACCAAGCCTACAGCACATTAGGATTTAGGATTGTCCAGCACATATGCGGAAGGATAAGCGAGATAAGATGGAGTCAAAGATTAAGGTATGTCTGTTCGTTGGGTATCCAAAAGGGACAAATGATGGTTTATTTTATGATCCTGAGGATATAAAGGTTATCGTCTCGACGAACGCCGTATTCCTGGAGCAGGATTATTTAATAGACCATAAGTCCACCAGTAAAGTAGTTCTTGAAGAATTGCTTGGTACTGATAGGAGTACGCAGACAAAAAACATAGTGGGAGCCGATACCACTAAGATAAACGATACTGTAGAATCAACTCCTATGGAACCACCGCAGGCTCGTCGCAGTAGGAGGACCACAAGTGCTCCTGATAGATACATTAGAGAAGCCTTCATGGTAGATCCAGAGTTTCAGGAGGATGATCCTCTGAACTATGACGAAGCGATGGTATCCTCTGACCATGCAGCATGACAGAAAGCCATGGAGGTAGAACTGACATCGATGTCCCAAAACTCGGTCTGGACACTTATAACACCGCCTCACAATATTAAATATGTTGGGTGTAAGTGGGTGTACAAAAGAAATAGAGGTCCGGATGGTACCGTTGAGACTTACAAAGCTAGACTAGTCGCTAAGGGTTATACCCAGCGATAAGGGATCGACTATGACGAAACCTTTTTGCCAGTGGCTATGCTTAAGTCAATCCAGATTCTCTTATCCATTGCAGCCCATTATGATTGGGAGATCTGACAAATGGACGTCAAGACCGCATTCCTCAATGGGGATTTGGAAGAAGACATCTATATGTCCCAGCCTCCAGGCTTTGTCGCAAAAGGTCAGGAAAGCCTGGTGTGTAAGTTGCAAAGGTCCATTTATGGACTGAAGCAAGCATCCAGAAGTTGGAATATGCATTTTGATCAAGCTATCCAATCTTATGGATTTGAACAGAATGTGGATGAACTATGTGTTTATAAAAGGAGCGATAAGACTATAGTAGTTTTTCTGGTACTTTATGTGGACAATATCCTTCTCATTGGAAATGATATTGGAACATTGTCTACAGTGAAGGTATAGTTATCCTCTCAATTTGACATGAAAGACCTGGTTGAAACGAGTTATATTCTGGGGATTAAGGTAACTTGAGATCGCCAGAATAAGACTCTTTCACTGTCACAGTCAGCCTACATAGATACTATTTTGGTCAGATTCAGTATGCACAACTCCAATAAGGGACTGGTTCTATTCAGACATGGAATGAAATTGTCCAAGGATCAGGGTCCTAAGACTCTTGAGGAGAGGGCAAAAATACAGAAGATACCTTATGCTTCGGCTGTAGGAAGTCTGATATATGCTATGCAGTGCACGAGACCAGATATATGCTATGCAGTAGGCATGATGGCAGGTATCAGTCAAATCCGGGTCCAGGGTACTGGACTGCTGTGAAAAGTATACTCAAGTATCTCCGTAGGATAAGAGATTATGAGTTAGTTTACTCTTCACAGGAACTGATGCCGATTGGGTATACGGATTCTGACTTTGTATTAGATCCGGAATCCAAGAGATCGACGTCAAGGTTTGTATTTTCATTGGGAGGAGGAGCTGTCAGTTGGAGGAGCGTGAAGCAGGGATGCATCGTGGATTCGACGATAGAGGCTGAGTACGTTGCGGTATGCGAAGCAGCCAAGGAGGCGGTGTGGCTCAAGAAGTTCCTTACGGACTTAGGATATATACCAGGAGCTCAAGATCCGATTGTCCTTTACTACAATAATAGTGGAGCGGTAGCACAATCCAAGGAGCCAAGGTATCACCAGAAGAGTAAGCATATCGAGCAGAAATACTACATTATCTGGGACTTGCAGAAGCAATGGAAGGTTGCAGTAACTCAGGTTGCGTCTGCAGATAACATGGCGGTTTCACAAAGGCGTTACCGACCAAGGCTTTTGAGAAGCACGTGGATGCCATGGGAGTTAAGACTGTTGTTCCCCGCTTGGCCAAGTAGGAGATTATTGTAGCTCGTGTGTCATAAGCGTGGATTTTCTGTATTAACATTAATAAAGATGACTTTGGTTATTGCTTTAATTAGAATACTACTTTGGTATATGTTAATACACATATAATAAAGGACCCTAGGGAATACAGTAGACTATTGAGGCGTATGGTGGATCCATGCTTGGGAGACCCAGTGGACCAGTTGTGTGTAAACCTAGAACTAGTTCATAACTTAGGTGATGCCAGTCGCTTCACCAAGAATAAGCTGTTGGCAGGTAGAGGATGTGGTGAAGTCTCCACCACGGGAATGTGGAATTCCCATTCACCTGACCAAGCACGATGATCGTGTTAAACAAGAACCAAGACGGTGCACAGTTTAGTGATTCAGACACTGGTGCATAAACTGTCTTACTATTATAGATAATATGTCCTTAACCCTGAGGGACCATATTCACTGGGCTAACCAGTTGTATGGTGCTTTGATGTGCCAATGTGTGCGGACCTTCCATAGTCCAATACCACTGTATGTTGGGTTACCCGGCTGGCGCTTTAGTGACATGTAATCCCTACAGGTTATTCGACGTCCAGTGTTGGATGGGTGTGTTTTGATGAGTCAATCTGTCCACACAGTTAACCCAGGCCTGGTGGTTGTCAGTATGACTGACGATGTTCCGGATACTAGGCATAGCACCGGAAGGTATGCGGTGTTATAGATGACAAGTCATCAATTCCTAGTCAGATGATTGATCAGGATCTGACGGTGCTCCCCATCGCCCGAGTCACATCATGACACCAGTAATAGGAGGGACTAAGGATTATCAGAGTATAGTAGAGAACAGGGTTACGAGGGAGTAACATAAGTTTAGGATCACTAGAGTTCAACTCGCATCGCACTCTGGGTAGCTATGCGGGTTAATCGGATTAGGGCTGATTAACGAAACTTTCGGTGTGTCACCGGAACAGTTAATTAGGGATCCGGTTAGAACTAGAGATCCCGAACCCTGAAGGTTCCACCCTGTCATTGCGTATAGGAATTGTTTCCTGACCTAGTTGGATACGTTGGATGTGAAGTAGCACGATGGAGCGCAAGCCCGGAGCCTAAGAACCTAATTTATATGTGTTAGGGGCTATAGGGGTATTTTGGTAAATACTAAATATAGCTCAGAATATATTAAATATGGATCTTAAAATAAGTGGAATAATTCCAGAAGCTCATAGGTGCTGACGGAACTCGATTCCGAGTAACGCACCTCACTCAATCTCTCTTTCAGTTTTTCACTGTTCGTGAAGGGCATTTTCGTCCAGGCTTCACGATAGAGCTGTGGAAACCCTAAAAACCGCCCCCCCTCATCCCTATCCATCTAGGGCCGACCCTAGCTTGCTTGTAGCACTAGGGGGCGTCCCTATAAGAGGAATAGAAAGGAAAGGCCGGCCATAGCCTCTCCCCTCTCCAAAAATCCGAACCCCCTCTTCCTTTCTCCCTCTCTGAGGTTTCGGCCAAGGAAGAAAGAGAAAGGAGAAGGAAGAAGATGGAGGAAGGAAGGAGAAGAAAGAAGAGAGAAAGAGAAGGAGGAGATCTATCGGTACGTCGTCGTCTTCGCAACAAATTCCTCCATCGGCTCGTAGTCCTTGCACTCAGAGATAGGACTTCGAGGATTCCTCAATTCGCAAAGGATAAGGTGCTATCCGACAGCTTCCTTTGCGATTCAAGTGTGGTTCATCATCATTCCGTTCTTTTCGGATCATAGATCCATAAGGTATGATGGTTCTAAACACCTAACTAGATGCATGCATGTCTTCCTTAGATCGTAGTATGCCTCTAGGGTGTCCGCACATATGCTAAGATCATAGATTTGCATGTAGATTGTTTTATAGAATTAATTATAATGAAACATACACCGTATGATCTTCGGATCTATCTTTTGCTTCCGCTGTGACTCTAATAAGCGGATCCAAT
Source organism: Chamaelirium japonicum (assembly GCA_947650365.1). Lineage (NCBI taxonomy): Eukaryota > Viridiplantae > Streptophyta > Magnoliopsida > Liliales > Melanthiaceae > Chamaelirium > Chamaelirium japonicum. Next base: position 12,171,054 of record OX393550.1, on the reverse strand, counting down.
TCCAACAAATATATCAATATGTCAAAGGGGTAACTTTAACATCCATATATATGTAAAAATATATATAAAAAGACCTATAGCTAAAAGTGATCTTTCTATTATGGAATCCTTGTTCATGTAGTAGATTATAAGAGGACTCCATGAATAAGGATCCCCAAATAGTGGGACCCCTCCTTATTCATGGGAAGTATATCTTTGTGTCAAAGGGGTGACTTTAACACCTGATTGTATGTAAGAAAAATATAAAGAATCTCATAGCTATAAGGGTTCCCACTATTATGGGATCCTTATTAATGTAGCAGATTATAAAAGAAGTCCAAATGTACTTCCCTCCCGATTACATCGTAGGAGGGTACATCTATGTATCAAAGGGGTAACTTTTTCACCCGTATATGCATCGTTAAAAAATAAACTCATATAGATAGGTGGGGACCCACTCTTTGGGGATCCTTATTCATGTAGAATATTATAAGAGGAATCAAAACCTACGCCCTAACAACATCATTAGGGGGTACATCTTATGGTCAAAGGGGTGACTTTAACACCTGTATGTATGTGGCCAAATTATAAAGAATCTCATATCTAGGAGGTATCCCACTATTATGGTATTCTTTTCCATATAGCCAAAATATAAAGAGTCCCATAGTTATGTAGGATACATCTATGTGTCAAAATAATGACTCTAACACCTGATTATCTATGGCCAAAATAAAAAGAATCTCTTGTCTAGTTGGGTTACTACTATTGTTGGATCCTTATTCATATAGTATATTATGTGAGGAGTCCAAGTATACTCCCCAACTATATCATGGCAGGGTACATCTATATATCAAAGGGGTGATTTTAACATCTGTATGTGTGTGGCCAAAATAATAAGAGTCGCATAGCTATAAGGTGGTCCTACTAATGTGAAAGTTTATTTATATAAAAGATTATGAGATGTGTTCAGGTGTCCCCTCCCCCAACTATATTATGGGGGTATATTTATGTGTTAAAGGAGTGATTTTAACACTTGCATGTATATAGCTAAAATATAAACTATCCCAAAGCTAGAATGGGTCCCACTATTATGGGATCAGTATTTATATAGCAGATTATCATTTGAGTCCAGTTATACCCCCCACTACATAATGGGGTATATTTATATATTAAAAGGGTAACTTTAACACTTGTATGTATGTGGCAAAAATATAAAGTATCCCATGGCTAAGAGTGGTCTCAATATTGTGGAATACTTATTCATGTAGTAGGCTATAAGGAGACTCCAAGTATATCCACTCTCTCGACTTCATCATGGGGGGTACAATTATGTGTCAAAAGGGTAGCTTTAACACCCGAATTATATGGCAAAATATAAAAGAGTCACATAGTTATGAGGGTTCGCACTATTATGGGATTCTTATTTATATAGTAGATTATGACAGGAGTCCAAGTGTAACCTCCCTCTTCCTGCATTATTAGGGGGTATATTTATATATCAAGGGGTATCTTTAACACCCGTATGTTTGTGGCAAAAATAAAAATATTTCTATAGCTAGAAGTGGTTTTACTATTATGGGATCCTCATTTATATAACAGATTATGATAGGAGCCCAAGTATACCCCCCACTATATCATAGGTTTACATCTATATGTCAAATGGGTGATTTTAACATGCATGTATGTGGAAAAATATAAAGAGTCTCATAGCTAAGAGCAATCTCACAATTGTGGAATCATTATTCATGTTGTAATTATAAGAGGACTCCAATTTACCCTCCATCTACAATATGGAGGGGTGTATCTATGTGTCAAGTGGGTGAATTTAAACCCATATATATGGTTAAACTATAAGAGTCCCATAGCTGTGAGGGTTCCTAATATTATTGAATGGTAATTATTAAAATAGATTATTAAAAGAGTCCAAGTGCACAACCGCTACTAAATCATGGGAGGTATATCTATATAACAAAGCGGTAACTTTAATACTCGTATGTGTGTAGCTAAAATATAAAGAGTTCCATGGCAAGAAGGGTTTCTAATATTATAGGATTCTTATTCATATAGTAGATTATAAGAGAAGTCCAAGTGTCCCCTCCTGACTATATCATGGGGGGCACATCTCTATATCAAAGGGGTGACTTTAACTCAGGTATATGTGTAGCCAAAATAAAAAGGGTCTCATAGCTAGGAGCAGACCCACTATTATGGGATCCATATTTATGTAGCGTATTATGAGATGAGTCCAAGTATAACCCCCCATCCTACTATATTAATATAGTATATTATGAGATAACTATATTATAGGGGAGTATATTTATGTACCAAAGGGGTGACTTTAACACCAGTATGTATATGACTAAAATTTAAAGAGTATCATAGCTAGGAGGGGTCCCACTATTGTAGGATCTATATTCATGTAGTAGAGTACTAGAGGAGTCTAACTGTAACCCCCAGACTATATCATGAGGGAATAAATTTATGTATCAAAAGGTGATTATAACACTAATATGTGTATTGCCAAAATATAAAGAATCTCATAGCTTGGATGGGTCCCACTATTGTGGCATCCTTCTTAATGTAGCAGTTTATGAGAAGAGTCTAAGTGTAACCCCCCGACTATATCATAGGGGAGTACATCTATGTGTTTAATGGATGACTTTAACACTCACTTGTCTGTGGCCAAAATATAAACAGTCTCATAGCTTGGAGGTATCACTCTATTATGGGATCTATATTCATGTAGTAGATTATACAAGGAGTTCAAATATAACCCCCTGATTGCATTATGGGGGATTATATCTGTGTGTCAAAAGGTTTACTTTAACACCCATATTTATGTGGCCAAAATATAAAGAGTCACATATCTATGAGGTCTCTTACTATTGTTGGATCCTAGTTATGTAGCAATTTATGAGATGACTCCAAGTGAAACCCCTACGGTAATATTATTTGGGATACATCTATGTTATAAAGGAGTGACTTTAACACTTATATATGTGTGACCAGTCCCATAGCTAGATGGGTTCCCACTATTGTTGGATCCCTATTAATATGCATATTATGATAGGAGTCCAAGTGTAGCCCCCTCCCCCGACTATAGCACAGGGTGTGCATTTATGTGTCAAAGTGGTGAATTTAACAACCGTATGTATATGGCCAAAATATAAAGAGTCCCATTGCTATAAAAGATCCCATTATTGTGTAAACCTCTTTCATATAACAGATATTGAGATGAGTTCAGTATACTCCCCGACTACATCATAGCTAGGGGGTATATTTATATATCAAATAGGTGACTTTAACACCCGTATATTTATCACCAAAATATAAAGAGACATATAGCTAGAAGGGGTCCCAATATTGAAGGATCCTTATTCATATAGCAGATTATGATAAATTCTAGGTATACCCCTATACATCATGGAGGATGCATCAATGTGTCAAAGGGGTGACTTTAATATCCATATATGTATGAAAAATATATAAAGAGTCCTATAATGAAGAGCGATCTCTCTATTATGGAATCCTTATTCATGTAGTAGATTATAAGAGGACTCCACGAATAAGGATCCCCTAAGAGTGGGATCCCTTCTTATTCATGGGAAGTACATCTTTGTATCAAAATGGTGACTTTAATACCTGATTATATGTGGGCAAAATATAAAGAGTCCCACATCTATAAGGGTTCCCACTATTATGGGATCATTTTTAATATAGAAGATTATAAGAGAAGTTCAAGTGTACTCCCCTCCCGATTATATCATAGGGGGGTATATTTATATATCAAAGAGGTGACATTTTTATCCATATATGTATCATTAAATTATAAACTCACATAGATAGGAGGGGTCCTACTATTAGGGGATCCTTATTCATATACCATATTATGAGAGGAGTCAAGGCATACCCTCTGACTACATCATTAGGGGGTACATCTTATAGTCAAATAGGTGATTTTAATAACTGTATATATTTGGCTAAATTATAAAAAGTCACATATTTAGGAGGTATCCTACTATTATGGTGTCCTTCTCTATATAGCCAAAATATTAAGAGTCTCATAGTTTTGAGAGATACATCTATGTATTAAAATAATGACTCTAACACCTGATTATTTATGGCCAAAATAAAAAGAGTCTCGTATATAGTTGGGTTTCCACTATTGTAGGATCCTTATTCATGTACTAGATTATGTGAGAAGTCCAAGTATACCCCCCAACTATATAATGGCAGGGTACATCTATATAACAAAGGGGTGATTTTAACATCCGTATGCATGTGGCAAAAATATAAAAAGTCTCATAGCTATGAGGGGTTCTACTAATGTGAGAGCTTATTTATATAGAAGATTATAGGATATGTTCAAGTGTCCTCTTCCCCAACTGCATTATGAGTGAATATTTATATTTCAAAGGGGTGACTTTAACACCCGCTATTATAAAGAGTCCCAAAGGAAAAATGGGTCCCACTATTATGGGATTTGTATTTATATAGCAGATTATCATATGAGTCTAGGTATACCCCAACTACATCATTAGGGTAAATTTATATGTCAAGTGTGTGACTTTAACACCTGCATATGTGTGGCAAAAATATAAAGTGTCATATGGCTAAGAGTGGTCTCACTATTATGGAATACTTATATATATAGTAGGCTATAAGAGGACTCCAAGTATACCCCCTCCCCCGACTTCATCATGGAGGGTAAATCTATGCGTCAAAGGGGTGATTTTAATACCCAAATTATATAGCACCATATAAAAGAGTCACATATCTATGAGGGTCCCCACTATTATGAGATTCTTATTTATATAGCAGATTATGAGAGGAGTCCAAGAGTAACCCCCCTTTGCTTGAATCATTAGGGGGTATATTGATATGTCAACAGATATCTTTAACACCAGTATATGTGTGGCCAAAATAAAAATATTTCTATAGCTAGAAGGTGTCTCACTATTTTGGGATTCTCATTTGTATAATAGATTACGATAGAAGTCCAAGTATATACCTCTACATTATGGAGGGTACATCAATGTATCAAAGGGTGCCTTTAATATCTGTATATGTGTGAAAAATATATAAAGAGACGTATAGCTAAGATCAATCTCTCTATTATGAAATCCTTATTTATATAGTAGATTATAAGAGGACTCTATGAATATGGATCCCCTAATAGTAGGACCCCTCCGTATTCATGGGAAATACATCTTTGTGTCAAATAGGTAACCTTAACACCTACATGTGTGTGGCAAAAATATAAAGTATCCCATAGCTAAGAGTGGTCTCACTATTATGGAGTACTTATTCATGTAGTAGTCTATAAAAGGACTCCAAGTATACCCCCTCCCTCGACTTTATCATTGGGGGTACATCTATGTGTCAAAAAGGTGACTTTAACACCCGAATTATATGGCAACATATAAAAGAGTCACACAGTTATTAGGGTTCCCACTATTATAGGATTCTTATTTATATAGCAGATTATAAGAGAAGTCCAAGTGTAACCCCCCTCCGCCTGCATTATTAGGGGATATATTTATATATCAAGGGGTATTTTTAGCAAACGTATATGTATGGCCAAAATTAAAATATTTCTATCACTCGAAAGGGTCTCCCTATTATGGGATCCTTATTTATATAGCAGATTATGATAGGAGTCCAAGTATACCCCCTACTATATCATGGGGGTATATCTATGTATCAAAGGGGTGATTTTAATACCCGTATGTATGTAAAAAAATATAAAGAGCCTCATAGCTAAGAGTAGTCTCACAATTATAGAATCATTATTAATATAGTAATTATAAAAGGACTCCAAGTGTGCCCCTCATCTACATCATGGAGGGGTGTATATATGTGTCAAATGGGTGAATTTAAACCCATGTATTTGGCTAAACTATAAAGAGTCCCATAGCTATCAGGGTTCCTACTATTATTAAATGGTAATTATTATAGCAGATTATTAAAGGAGCCCAAGTGCACTACTGCTACTACATCATGGGGGGTATATCTATATATCAAAGAGGTGATTTTAATACCCGTATGTGTGTGGCTAAAATATAAAGAGTTCCATGGTCAGGGTGTACCCCCCTGACCATATCATGGGGGTACATCTCTATATCAAAGCAAATACTTTAACTCGGAAATATATGTGACTAAAATATAAAGAGTCTCATAGATAGGAGGAGACCTACTATTGTAGGATCCATATTTATATAGCGTATTATGAGATGAGTCTAAATATAACCCCCCCTCCTACTATATTAATGAAGCATATTATGAGATAACTACATTATGGGGGAGTACATATATGTGTCAAAGGGGTGACTTTAATACCAGTATTTGTATGACTAAAATTTAAAGAGTATCATAGATAGGATGGGTCCCACTATTGTAGGATCTAAATTCATGTGTAGAGTACGAGAGGAGTCCAAGTATAACCCCCCAGGCTATATCATGAGGGAGTAAATCTATGTATCAAATGGTGATTATAACACCAACATATGTACTGCCAAAATATAAAGAGTCTCATAGCTTGTAGGGGTCCCACTATTATGAGATCCTTCTTAATGTAGCAGTTTATGAGAGGAGTCTAAGTGTAACCTCCCTCTCCCCCGACTACATCATAGAGGAGTACATCTATGTGTTAAAGTGGTGACTTTAACACTCTTGTTTATGGCCAAAATATAAAGAGTCTCATAGCTTAGAGGTATCATTCTATTATGGGATCTATATTCTTGCAGCAGATTATGAGAGGAGTCTAAGTGTAACCCCCCTGACTGCATCATGGGGGAGTATATCCTTGTGTCAAAAGGTTTTCTTTAACACCCGTATTTATGAAACCAAAATATAAAGAGTCATATATCTAAGAGGTATCTTACTATTGTGGGATCTTAGTTATGTTTCAATTTATGAGATGAGTCAATGTGAAACCCCCCTGGCAACATCATTTGGGATACATCTAAATGACAAATGGGTGACTTTAATACTTGTATATATGTGGCCAATCTCATAGCTAATTGGGCTCCCGCTATTGTTGGATCCCTATTAATATATATATATTATAAGAGGAGTCCAAGTGTACCCTTCTCCCTCGACTATATCAAGGGGTATGCATCTATATGTCAAAGTGTTGAATTTAACACCTGTAGTTATAAGGGTTCCCACTATTATGGGATCCATATTAATATAGCATATTATGAGAGGAGTCTAAGTGTACTCCCCTCCCGATTACATCATAGGGGGGTACATCTATGTATTAAAGAGGTAACTTTTTCACCCGTATATGTATCGTTAAAATATAAACTCATATATAAAAGAGGTCCCACTATTAGGGGATCCTTATTCATGTAGCATATTATGAGAGGAGTCGAAGCCTACCTCCTGACTACATCATTGGGGGGTACATCTTATGGTCAAAGGGGTGACTTTAACACCTGTATGTATATGGCCAAATTATAAAGAGTCCCATATCTAGGAGGTATCCCACTATTATGGTATCCTCCTCCATATAGCCAAAATATAAAGAGTCACATAGTTATGTAGGATACATCTATGTGTCAAAATAATGACTCTAACACTTGATTATATATGGCCAAGATAAAAAGAGTCTCGTATCTAGTTGGGTTCCCTCTATTGTGGGATCCTTATTCATGTAGTAGATTATATAAAATGTCCAAGTATACCCCCCAACTATATCATAGTAGGGTACATCTATATATCAAAGGGGTGATTTTAATATCCGTATGTGTGTGACTAAAATATAAAGGGTCATATAGCTATGAGGGTCCTACTAATATGAGAGCTTATTTATATAGAAGATTATAAGATGTGTTCAAGTGTCCCCTTCCCCAACTGCATTATGGGGGTATATATATGGGTCAAAGAGGTGACGTTAACACCCGCATATATGTGGCCAAAATATATAGAGTCCCAAAGCTAAAATAGGTCCTACTATTGTGGGATCTGTATTTATATAGCAAATTATCATATAAGTCCTAGTATACCCCCCACTACATCATAAGGGTAAATTTATATGTCAAATGACTTTAACACCTGCATATATGTGGCAAAAATATAAATTATCCCATGGCTAAGAGTGGTCTCACTATTATGGAATACTTATTCATGTAGTAGGCTATAAGAAGTCTCCAAGTATACCCCCTCCCTCGACTTCATAATGGGGGGTACATCTATGTGTCAAAGGGGTGACTTTAACACCCAAATTATATGGCAACATATAAAAGAGTCACATAGCTATGAGGGTTTCCACTATTATGGGATTCCTATTTATATAGCAGATTATGAGAGGAGTTCAAATGTAACCCCCCTTTGCTTGCATCATTAGGTTGTAGATTTTTATATCAAGGGGTATCTTTAACACCCGTATGTATGTGGCCAAAATAAAACATTTCTATAGCTAGAAGGGGTCTCACTACGTTGGGATCCTCATTTATATAGCAGATTATGATAAAAGTCCAAGTAAACCCTCCACTATATCATAGGGATACATCTATGTGTCAAAAAGGTAATTTTAACACCCGCATATGTGTGAAAAAATATAAAGAGTCTTATAGCTAAGAGTTGTCTTATAATTGTGGAATCATTATTCATATAATAATTATAAGATGACTCCAAGTATACCCCCCATTTACATCATGGTGGGGTGTATCTATGTGTCAAATGGGTGAATTTAAACCCATATATGTGGCTAAACTATAAAGAGTCTCATAGCTATTAGGGTTCCCACTATTATTGACTGGTAATTATTATAGCAGATTATTATGCACTATCGTTACTACAACATGGGGGTATATCTATATATCAAAGGGGTAACTTTAATACCCGTATATATGTGGCCAAAATATAAAGGGTTCTATAGCTAGAAGGGTTTCTAATATTATAGGATCCTTATGCATATAGTAGATTATAAGAAAAGTCCAAGTATACCCCCTGATTATGTTATATGGGGTATATTTCGGTATCAAAGGGGTGACTTTAACTTGGGTGTATGTGTGGCCAAAATATAAAGAGTCTCATAGCTAGAAGGAGACCCATAATTATGGGATCTATATTTATGTAGTGTATTATGAGATGAGTCCAAATATAACCCCCCCTCCTACTATATTAATATAATATATTATGAGATAACAACATTATAGGGGAGTACATCTATGTGTCAACGGGGCGGCTTTAACACCAGTATATATATGGCTAAAACATAAAAAGTATCATACCTAGGAAGGGTCCCACTATTGTAGGATCTATATTCATGTAGTAGAGTATGAGAGGAGTCCATGTATAACCCCAGACTACATCATGACGGAGTAAATCTATATATCAAAAGGTGATTATAACAACATCATATGTCCTGCCAAAATATAAAGAGTATAATAGCTTAGAGGGGTCCTACTATTGTGGGATCCTTCTTAATGTAGCAGTTTATCAGAACAGTCTAAGTATAACCCACCACCCCCACCCCGACTACATCATAGGGAAATACTATGTCTTAAAGGGGTGACTTTAACACTCACTTGTCTATGGCCAAAATATAAAGAGTCTCACAGCTTTGAGGTGTCACTCTATTGTGGGATCTATATTTATATAGCTGATTATGAGAGGAGTCCAACTGTAACCCCCCTGACTGCATCATGAGAGAGTATATCTTTGTGTCAAACGGTTTATTTTAACACCTATATTTTTGTGGCCAAAATATATAGAGTCATGTATCTAAGAGGTATCTTACTATTGTAGGATCCTAGTTATGTTGTAATTTATAAGATGAGACCAAGTAAACCCCCCCCCCCCCCCCCCGGCAATATCATTTGGGATACATCTATGCGATAAAGGGGTGACCTTAACACTTATATGTGTGTGGCCAGTCTCATAGCTAATTAGGTTCATACTATTATTGGATCCTAATTAATATGCATTTTATAATAGGAGTCTAAGTGTACCCCCATCCCCAGACTATATCATGGGGTGTGCATCTATGTGTCAAAGTGGTAAATTTAACACCCTTATATATGTAGCCAAATTATAAAGAATCTCATAGAATAAAGGGTCCCATTATTATGGAAACCTCATTCATATAACAGATTATGAGATGAGTTCAAGTGTGCTCCCCGACTACATCATGAGGAGTACATTTATATGTCAAATGGGTAACTTTAATATCCATATGTTTAGCACCAAAATATAAAGAGTCATATAGCTAGAAGGGGTCCTATTATTGTAGGATCCTTATTCATGCAGCAGATTATAATATAACTCCAAGTATACCCCTCTATATCCTTGAGGATACATCAATGTATCAAAGGGGTGACTTTAACATCCGTATATGTCTGAAAAATATTTAAAAATACCTATAACTAAGAGCGATCTCTCTATTGTGGAATACTTATTCATATAGTAGATTATAAGAGGACTCCATGAATAAGGATCCCTTAATAGTGGGACCCCTCCTTATTCATGGGAAGTACATCTTTGTGTAAAAGGGATAACTTTAACACCTGATTGTATATGGGCAAAATATAAAAAGTCCTATAGCTATAAGGGTTCCTACTATTATGGGATCCTTATTAATGTAGCAGGTTATGAGAGCAGTCCAAGTATACTCCCCTCCCGATTACATAATAGGGGGGTATATCTATGTATCAGAGGTGTGACTTTTTTACCCGTATATGCATCATTAAAATATAAACTCATATAGATAGGAGGGGTCTCACTATTAGGGGATCGTTATTCATGTAGCATATTACGAGAGAAGTCCAAGCCTACCCCTGACTATATTATTGGGGGGTACATCTTATTGTCAAAGGGGTGATTTTAACATCCGTATGTGTGTGGCCAAAATATAAAGAGTCACATAGTTATGAGGGGTTCTACTAATGTGGGAGCTTATTTATATAGAAAATTATGAGATATGTTCAAGTATCCCCTTCCTCACTTGCATTATGGGGGTATATTTTATGTATCAAATGGGTGACTTTAACACCCGTATGTATGTGGCCAAAATATAAAGAGTCTCAATGCTAGAATGGGTCCCATTTTTATGGAATGTGCATTTATATTGCAGATTATCATATGAGTCCAAGTATACCCCCCACTACATCATGGGGGTATATTTATATATCAAATGGGTGACTTTAACACCAGCATGTGTATGGCAAAAATATAAAGTGTCCAATGGCTAAGAGTGATCTCACTATTATGGAATACTTATTCATATAGTAGGTTATAAGAGGATTATGTGTATACCCCTCCCCAACTTCATCATGGGGGGTATATTTATGTGTCAAAGGGGTAACTTTAATACCCGAATTATGTGGCAATATATAAAAGAGTCACATAGTTATGAGGGTTCCTACTATTATGGGATTCTTATTTATATGGCAGATTATGAGAGGAGTCCCCCTCTCCGTTTGTATCATTAGGAGGTATATTTATATATCAAAGGGTATCTTTAACACACGTATGTGTGTGGCCAAAATAAAATTATTTCTATAGCTAGAAGGGGTCTCACTATTATGGGATCCTTATTTATATAACAGATTATGATAGGAGTCCAAGTATACCCCCTACTATATCATGGGGGCACATCTATATATCAAAGGGGTGATTTTAACACCCGCATATATATGGAAAAATATAAAGATTCTCATAGCTAAGAGCAGTCTCATAATTATGGAATCATTATTCATGTAGTAATTGTAAAAGGACTCCAAGTATACCCCCCATCTACATCATGGAGAGGTGTATCTATGTGTCAAATGGGTGAATTTAAACCCATATATGTGGCTAAACTATAAAGAGACCCATAGCTATGAGGGTTCCCATTATTATTGAATGGTAATTATTATAGCAGATTATTAAAAAAGTCCAAGTGGACCACTGCTACTATATCATGAGTGTTATATCTATATTTCAAAGGGGTGACTTTAATACCTATATCTGTATGGCAAAAATATAAAGAGTTCCATGTCTAGAAGGGTTTCTAATATTATAGGATCCTTATCCATATAGTAGATTATACGAGAAATCCAAGTGTACCCCCCTGACTATATTATGGGGGGTACATCTCTGTATCAAAAGGGTGACTATATTATGGGGAGTACATCTATGTATCTAAAGGGTGACTTTAACTCGAGTATATGTATGGCCAAAAATATAAATAGTCCCATAGCTAGAAGTAGACCCATTATTGTGGGATCCATATTTATGTAGTGTATTATGAGATGAGTCTGAGTATAACCCCCCCTCCTACTATATTAATGAAGCATGTTATAAGATAACTATATTATGGGGGAGTACATCTATGTGTCAAAGGGGTGACTTTAACACCAGTATATGTGTGGCTAAAATATAAATATTATTATAGCTAGGAGGAATCCCACTATTGTAGGATCTATATTCATATAGTAGAGTATGAGAGAAGTCCAAGTGTAACCCCAGACTACATCATGAGGGAGTAAATCGATATACCAAAAGGTGATTATACACCAGTATGTGTGCTGCCAATATATAAAGAGTCTCATAACTTTAAGGGGTCCCACTAGTGTGGGATCTTTCTTAATGTAGCAGTTTATGAGAGGAGTCTAATTGTAACCCCCCCTCAACTATATCATAGGGGAGTACATCTATGTGTTAAAGGGGTTACGTTAATACTCACTTATTTGTGACCAAAATATAAAGAGTCTCATAGCTTAGAGGTGTTACTCTATTATGGGATTTATATTCATATAGTAGATTATGAGAGGAGTCCAAATGTAACCCCCTCTGACTGTATCATGGGGGAGTACATCTTTGTGTCAAAATGTTTACTTTAACACCCATATTTATATGGCCAAAATATAAAGAGTCATATATCTAGGAGGTATCTATCTATTGTGGGATCTTAGTTATGTTGCAATTTATGAGGTGAGTCCAAGTAAAACCAATCCGACAATTTCATTTGGGATACATCTATGTGACAAAGGGGTTACTTTAACACTTGTATGTGTATGGCCAGTCTTATAGCTAGTTGGGTTCCCACTATTATTGGATCTCTATTAATATGCATATTATAAGAGGAGTCCAAGTGTACCCCCCTCCCCCAACTATATCATAGGTATGTATCTATGTGTCAAAGTGGTAAATTTAATACCCGTATATATGGCTAAAATATAAAGAGTCTTATAGCTATAAAGGATCCCATTATTGTGAAAACCACATTCATATAACAGATTATGAGATGAGGTCAAGTGTACTCCCCGACTACATCATGGGGGGTATATTTATATATCAAATGGGTTACTTTCACACCCATATGTTTGTCGCCAAAATATAAAGTCATATAACTAGAAGAGGTCCCATTATTATAGGATCCTTATTAATTTAGCAGATTATAATATAAGTCCAAGTATACCCCTTTACATCATGGAGGATACATTAATGTATCAAAAGGGTAACTTTAATATCCGTATAAGTGTGAAAAATATATAAAGAGACCTATAGTTAAGAGTTATCTCTCTATTTTGGAATCCTTATTTATATAGTAGATTATAAGAGGACTCCAAGAGTAAAGATCCCCTAATAGTGGGACCCCTCCTTATTCATGTGAAATACATCTTTGTATCAAAGAGTGACTTTAATACCTGATTGTATGTGGGCAAAATATAAAGAGTCCCATAGCTATAAGGGTTCCCACTATTATGGGATTCTTATTAATGTAGCAGATTATGAGAGGAGTTCAGGTGTACTCCCCTTCCGATTATATCATAGGGGGGTACATCTATGTATCAAAGGGGTGACTTTTTTACCCATATATGCATTGTTAAAATATAAACTCATATAGATAAGAGGGGTCCTACTATTAAGGGATCCTTATTCATATAGCATATTATAAGAGGAGTTCAAGCTTCTTCCTGACTACATCTTTGGGAAGTACATCTTATGATTAAAGGGGTGACTTTAATACCTATATGTATGTGGTAAGATTATGAAGAGTCTCATATCTAAAAGGTATCCTTCTCTATATAGCCAAAATATAAAGAGTCTCATAGTTATGTACGATACATCTATGTATCAAAATAATGACTTTAATACCTAATTATCTAAGGTCAAAATAAAAAGAGTCTCCTATCTAGTTGGGTTCCCACTATTATTGGATCCTTATTCATATAGTAGATTATGTGAAGAATCCAAGTATGCCCCCCAACTATATCATGGCAGGGTACATCTATATATCAAATGGGTGATTTTAACATCCGTATATGTGTGGCCAAAATATAAAGAGTCGCATAGCTATGAGTGGTCAGACTAATGCGAAAGCTTATTTATATAGAAGATTATGAGATGTATTCAAGTGTCTCATTTCCCAACTGCATTATGGGGTATATATCAAAGGGGTAACTTTAACACCAGTATGTATATGGCCAAAATATAAAGTGTCCCAAAGCTAGAATGGGTCCCACTATTATGGGATCTATATTTATATAGCAGATTATCATATGAGTCCAGGTATACCTCCCACTACATCATAGGAGTATATTTATATATCAAAGGTGTGACTTTAACACCTGTATGTGTATGGCAAAAAAATAAAGTATCACATGGCTAAGAGTGGTCTCACTATTGTGGAATTCTTATTTATGTAAAAGGTTATAAGAGGACTCCAAGTAGACCTCCTTTCCCAACTTCATCATGGGTGGTACATTTATGTGTCAAAGGGATGACTTTAACACCCGAATTATGAGGCAACATATAAAAGAGTCACATAGCTATAAGGGTTCCCACTATTATGGGATTCTTATTTATATAGCAGATTATAAGATAAGACCAAGTATAACCTCCTCCGCCTGTATCATTTGGGGGTATATTTAAATGTCAAGGGGTATCTTTAACACCCGTATGTATGTAGCTAAAATAAAAATATTTCTATAACTAGAAGGGGTCTCACTATTATAGAATCCTTATTTATATAGCAGATTATGATAAGAGTCCAAGTATACCCCCCACTATATCATGGGGGTACATCTATATTTCAAAGAGGTGATTTTAATACCTACATGTGTGTGGAAAAATATAAAGAGTCGCATAGCTAAGAGCAGTCTCACAATTATGAAATCATTATTCATGTAGTAATTATAAAAGGACTCCAAGTTTACCCCCATCTATATCATGGAGGTGTGTATCTATATGTTAAGTGGATGAATTTAAACCCATAAATGTGGCTAAACTATAAAGATTCTATTAGCTATGAAGGTTTCCACTATTATTGAATGGTAATTATTATAGCAGATTATTAAAGGAGTCCAGGTACACCACCGTTACTACATCATGGTAGGTATATCTATATATCAAAGGGGCGATTTTAATACCCGTATGTGTGTGGTCAAAATATAAAGAGTTCCATGGCTATAAGGGTTTTTAATATTATAGGATCCTTATTCATATAGTAGATTATAAAAGAAGTCCAAGTGTACCCCCCTGATTATATCATGGGGGGTACATCTTTGTATCAAAGGGGTGACTTTAACTCGGGTATATATATGGCTAAAATATAAAGAGTCTCACAACTAGGAGGAGACCCACTTTTATGAGATGAGTCCAAGTATAACCCCCCTCCTACTATATTAATGTAGCATATTATGAGATAACTATATTATGGGGAAGTACATTTATGTGTCAAAGGAGTGACTTTAACATCAGTATATGTATGACTAAATTTAAAAAGTATCATAGCTCGAAGGGGTCCCACTATTGTAGGATCTATATTCATGTAGTAGAGTGCGAGAGGAGTCCAAATATAACCCCCAGATTATATCATGAGGGAGTAAATCTATGTATCAAAATATGATTATAACACCAGCATGTGTGCTGCTAAAATATAAAGAGTCGCATAGCTTGGATAAGTTCCACTATTGTGGAATCCTTCTTAATGTAGCAGTTTATGAGATGAGGTTAAGTGTAACCCCCCCGATTACATCATAGAGGAGTACATTTATATATTAAAGGGGTGACTTTAACACTTACTTGTCTAAGGCCAAAATATAAAGTCTCATAGCATGGAGGTATCACTCTACTGTGGGATCTATATTCATATAGCTGGTTATAAGATGAGTCCAAAATAACCCCCAGACTGTATCATGGGAAAGTATATCTTTGTGTCAAAAGGTTTACTATTGTGGGATCCTAGTTATGTAGCAATTTATGAGACGAGTCCAAGTAAAACTATTATGGAAAGCATATCTTTATGTCAAAAGGTTTCCTATAGGTTGATCCCTATTAAAATACATATTATGATATGAGTCCAAGTGTACCCCCTTCCCCCGATTATATCATGGGGTATGCATCTATGTGTCAAAATGGTGGATTTAACACCCATATGTATGTGGCCAAAATATAAAGAGTCTCATTACTATAAAGGGTCCTATTATTATGGAAATCTTATTCATATAAGAGATTATGAGATGAGTTCAAGTGTATTCCCCGACTACATCACGCGTGGTACATTTATTTGTCAAATGGGTGACTTTAATACCCGTATATATTTTCGTCAAAATATAAAGAGTCATATATAGCTAGAAGGGGTCCCAATATTGTATGATTCTTATTCATGTAGCAGATTATGATATAAGTCCAAGGATACCCCTATACATCATGGAGGATACATTAATGTGTCAAAGGGGTATCTTTAACATCCATATATGTGTGAAAATTACATAAAGATACCAATAGCTAAGTGCGATCTCTATATTATAGAATCCTTATTCATGTAATAGATTATAAGAGGACTCTATGAATAAAGATCCCCTAAAAGTGGGACCCCTCCTTATTCATGGGACTTTAACACCTTATTACATAAGGGCAAAATATAAAGAGTCACATATCTATAAGGGTTCCCACTATTATGGGATCCTTATTAATGTAGCTGATTATGAGAGGAGAACAAGTGTATTCCCTTATCGATTACATCATACGACGTACATCTATGTATCAAAGGGGTGATATTTTTATCTGTATATACATCGTTAAAATATAAACTCACATAAATAGGAGGGGTCCTACTATTAGGGGATCCTTATTCATGTACCATACTATGAGAGGAGTCTAAACCTACCCCCTTACTACAATATTGGTTGGTACATCTTATAGTCAAAGGGGTTATTTTAACACCTGTATATATGTGGCCAAATTATAAAAAGTCTCATATCTAGGAGGTATCCTATTATTATAGTATCCTTCTCCATATAGCCAAAATATAAAGAGCTCATAGTTATGTAGGATACATCTATATGTCAAATTGATGACTCTAATACCTGATTATATGTGGCCAAAATAAAAAGAGTCATATCTAGTTGGGTTCCCACTATTGTGAGATCCTTATTCATGTAGTAGATAATGTGAAGAGTCCAAGTATACCCCCCCAACTATATCATGGCAGGGTATATTTATATATCAAAGGGATGATTTTAACATCCGTATGTGTGTGGCCAAAATATAAAGAGTCGTATAGCTATGAGGGGTCCTACTAATATGAGAGCTTATTTATATAGAAGATTATGAGATGTGTTCAAGTGTCCCCTTTTCCAACTGCATTATGGGGGTATATTTATAGGTCAAAGGGGTGACTTTAACACCCGCATATATATGGCCAAAATATAAAGAATCCTAAAGCTAGAATGGGTCCCACTATTGTGGGATCTGTATTTATATAGCAGATTATCATATAAGTCCTGGTATACCCCCCATTATATTATAAGGGTAAATTTATATGTCAAATAACTTTAACACCTGCATATGTGTGGCAAAAATATAAAGTGTCCCATGGCTAAGAGTGGTCTCATTATTGTGGAATACTTATTCTTGTAGTACGCTATAAGAGGACTCCAAGTATACCCCCTCCCCAAACTTTATCATGGGGGGTACATCTATATATCAAATTGGTAACTTTAACACCCGAATTATATGGCAATATATAAAAGAGTTACATAGCTATGAGGGTTTCCACTATTATGAGATTCTTATTTATTTAGCAGATTATGAGAGGAGTTAAAGTGTAACCCCCCTTCACCTGCATCATTAGGTTGTATATTTATATATCAAGGGGTATCTTTAACACCCATATGTGTGTGGCCAAAATAAAAACATTTCTATAGCTAGAAGGGGTCTCATTGTTTTGGGATCCTTATTTATATAGCAGATTATGATAGGAGTCCAAGTATACCCCCACTATATTATGGGGATACATCTATGTGTCAAAGGGGTGATTTTAACACCGACATATATGTGAAAAAATATAAAGAGTCTTATAGCTAAGAGTAGTCTCATAATTTTAGAATCATTATTCATATAGTAATTACAAGAGGACTCCAAATATACCCCCCATTTACGTCATGGAGGGGTGTATCTATATGTCAAATGTGTGAATTTAAACCCTTATATGTGGCTAAACTATAAAGAGCCTCATAGCTATGAGGGTTCCCACTATTATATATTGAATGGTAATTATTATATCAGATTATTAAAGAAGTCCAAGTACACCACCACAACTACATCATGGGGGTATATCTATATATCAAAGGGGTGGCTTTAATACCCATATAGAAGTGACCAAAATATAAAACGTTCCATGGCTATAAAGGTTTCTAATATTATACCCCCATGACTATATCATTCGGGGGTTCATCTCTGTATCAAAGGGGTGATTTTAACTTGGATGTTTGTAGGGCCAAAATATAAAGAGTCTCAGAGCTGTGAGGAGACCCACTATTATGGGATCCATATTTATGTAGTGTATTAAGAGATGAGTGCATATATAACCTCCTACTATATTAATGAAGCATATTATGAGGTAATTATATTATGGGGGAGTACATCTATGTGTCAAACGGGTGACTTTAATACTAGTATGTATATGGTTAAAATATAAGAAGTATCATAGCTAGGAAGGGTCCTACTATTGTAGGATCTATATTCATAAAGTAGAGTACGAGAGGAGTCCAAGTGTAACCCCCTGACTAAATCATGAGGGAGTAAATCTATATATCAAAAGGTTATTATAACACCAGCATGTGGGTTGCCAAAATATAAAGAGTTTCATAGCTTGGAGGGGTCCTACTATTGTGGGATCCTTCTTAATTGAGCAGTTTATGAGAGGAGTCTAAGTATAACCCCTCCTCCCCCCTGACTACATCATAGGGGAGTACATCTATGTGTTAAGGAGATGACTTTAATACTCATTTGGCTGTAGCCAAAATATAAAGAGTCTCCTAGCTTGGAGGTGTCACTCTATTGTGGGATCTATATTCATATAGCAGATTATTAGAAGAGTCCAAGTGTAACCCCCCTGACTGTATCATGAGGGTGTATATCTTTGTGTCAAAAGATTTATTTTAACACCCATATTTTTGTAGCTAAAATATAAAGAGTCATATATCTAGGAGTTATCTTACTATTGTGGGATCCTAGTTATGTAGCAAGTGAAACCCCCCCCCCCCCCCCACCCCCGACAACATCATTTGGGATACATCTATGTGACAAACGGGTGACTTTAACCCTTCTATATGTGTGGCCAGTCTCATAGCTAGTTGGGTTCCCACTATTGTTGGATCCTAATTAATATGCATATTATGAGAGGAGTCCAAGTGTACCCCCCTCCCCCGACTATATCATGGGGTGTGCATCTATGTGTCAAAGTTGTGAATTTAATACCCGTATGTTTGTGGCCAAAATATAAAGAGTCTCATTGCTATAAAGGGTCTTATTATTATAGAAACCTTATTTATATAACAGATTATGAGATGAGTTCAAGTGTACTCCCTGACTATATCATGGGGGGTATATTTCTATATCAAATGGGTGACTTTAACACCCGTATGTTTGTCGCCAAAATATAAATATTCATATAGCTAGAAGGGGTCCCATTATTATAGGATCCTAATTCATATAGCAAATTATGATATAAGTCCAAGTATACCCCTCTACATCATAGAGGATATATCAATGTGTTAAAGGGGTGACTTTAACATCCGTATATGTGTGAAAAATATATAAAGAGACCTAAAGCTAAGAGCGATCTCTCTATTATGGAATTCTTATTTATGTTGTAGATTATAAGAGTATTATATGAATAAATATCCCCTAATAGTGGGACCCCTCTTTATTCATCGGAAGTAAATCTTTGTGTCAAAAGAGTGATTTTAACACCAGATTGTATGAGGGCAAAATATAAAGAGTCTCATAGCTATAAGGGTTCCCACTATTTTGGGACCCTTATTAATCTAGCAAATTATGAGAGGAGTCCAAGTGTACTCCCCTTCCGATTACATTATAGGGGGGTATATCTATGTATCAAAGGGGTGACTTTTTTACCCATATATACATCACTAAAATATAAACTCATAACGATAAGAGAGATCCCACTATTAGAGGATCCTTATTCATGTAGTATATTATGAGTGGCGTCCAAGCCTACCCCCTAACTACATTATTGAGGGGTATATCTTATTGTCAAAGGGGTGACTATAACACGAGTATATATGTGGCAAAATTATAAAGAGTCCCCTATCTCGGAGGTATCCTACTATTATGGTATCCTTCTCTATATAGCCAAAATATAAAGAGTCTCATAGTTATGTAGGATACATTATTGTGTCAAAATAATAACTCTAATACCTGATTATATGTGGCCAAAATTAAAAGAGTCTCGTATCTAGTTAGGTTCCCACTATTATGGGATCCTTATTCATGTTGTTGATTATATGAGGAGTCCAAGTATACCCCCCAACTATATAATGGCAGGGTACATCTATATATCAAAGGGGTGATTTTAACATTCATAGTTGTGTGGCCAAAATATAAAGAGTCGCATAGCTATAAGGGGTCCTAATAATATGAGAGCTTATTTATATAGAAGATTATGAGATGTGTTCAAGTGTCCCCTTTCCTAACTGTATATTGAGGGTATATTTATGTATCAAAGAGGTGTCTTTAATACCTGCATGTATGTGGCCAAAATATAACGAGTCCTAAAGCTAGAATGGGTCCCACTATTGTGGGATCTGTATTTATATAACAGAATATCATATGAGTCCAGGTATACCCCCGACTATATCATTGGTATATTTATATGTTAAATGGGTAACTTTAACACCTATATGTGTGTGGCAAAAATATAAAGTATCCCATGGCTAAGAGTGGTCCTACTATTGTGGAATACTTATTCATGTAGTAGGCTATAAGAGGACTCCAAGTATACCCCCTCCCCCGACTTTATCATGGGGGGTACATCTATGTATCAAAGGGGTGACTTTAATACCCTAATTATGTGGCAACATATAAAAGAGTCACATAGCTAGGAGGGTTCCCACTATTATGGGATTCTTATTTATATAGCAGATTATGAGAGAAGTCTAAGTATAATTCCCCTTCGCCTACATCATTAGGGGGTATATTTATATATCATGAGATATCTTTAACACCCGTATATATATGCCCAAAATAAAAAATTTCTATAGCTAGAAGGGGTTTCACTATTTTGGGATCCTCATTTATATAGCAGATTATGATAGGAGTCCAAGTATAGCCCCCACTATATCATGGGGGTACATCTATATGTCAAAGGGGTGATTTTAACACCCGCATGTGTGTAAAAAAATATAAAGAGTATCCTAGCTAAGAGCAGTCTCATAATTATGGAATCATTATTCTTTTTTTTTTTAAGGGTAAAAACTAATCTATTACTGAAAAATAAAGGCAGTTACAGGACACGGCTTGTCTCTGAGTGAGCAAGCAGACCACACGACCTAAGGGTCAAAACAACAAGAAAACCCTACCTCTTCGCACGGAGAGCAGACCGACATGGTAGCCCCCAGTCTTGAGGCAACACTCACCTAAGACTATCTCAATAGTATAATGAACCAGAGTCCTAACTACACTAAGTGGCCCCCTGCTCCTCGTAACCCTATCAGACTGACCCCTAGGCCAAGGTTCTTTAGCTCGGGTCTGAAGCTCTGGATTCGGCATAGTAAGGAACGTGGGACAGTTGGCAAGATGAGGAGGCACCTTCTTGTACTAATCAAAAGAAACCATGGGGGCCTGGTCCTCTCGATCTAGAGCCTCCCTATTCTGAGCAGGATCCTGAAAAACCCCTGAAGCCGGTTCTTCAGCAAGCCCCGCCGTATCCTGCCTATGGAATCATTATTCATGTAGTAATTATAAGAGGACTCCAAGTATACCCCCCATCTACATCATAAAGGGGTGTATCTATATGTCAAATGGGTGAATTTAAACCCATATATGTGGCTAAACTATAAAGAGTCTTATAGCTATGAGGGTTCCCACTATTATTGAATGGTAGTTATTATAGTAGATTATTAAAGAAGTCCAAGTGCACTACCGCTACTACATCATGAGGGGTATATCTATATATCAAATGGGTGACTTTAATACCCGTATGCATGTGGCCAAAATATAAAGAGTTCCACGGCTAGAAGGGTTTCTAATATTATAGGATCCTTATTCATATAGTAGATTATAGGAAAAGTCCAAGTATACCCCCTAGACTATATCATTGGGGGTACATCTCTGTATCAAAGGGGTGACTTTAACTTGGGTGTATGTGTGGCCAAAATATAAAAAGATGAGTCCAAGTATAACCCCCCTACTTACTATATTAATGAAGCATATTACGAGATAACTATATTATAGGGGAGTACAACTATGTGTCAAAGGGGTAACTTTAATGCCAGTATGTGTATGGCTAAAATATAAAAAGTATTAGCTAGGAGGGATCCCACTATTGTAGGATCTATATTCATATAGTAGAGTACGAAAGAAGTCTAAGTGTAACCCCAGACTACAATATGAGGGACTAAATCTAGGTAGTGATTATAATACCAGCATGTATACTGCCAAAATATAAAGAGTCTCATAGCTTGGAGGAGTCCCACTATTGTAGGATTCTTCTTAATGTAGCATTTTATGAGAGGAGTCTAAGTTTAACCCCCACTCCCCGATAACATCATAGGGGAGTATATCTGTGTTAAAGGGGTTACTTTAACACTAATTTGTCGGTGGCCAAAATATAAAGAGTCTCATAGCTTGGAGGTGTCACTCTATTATAGGATCTATATTCATGTAGTAGATTATGAGAGAAGTCCAAGTTTAACCCCCCTAATTGCATCATGGGGGAGTATATCTTGGTGTCAAAAGGTTTATTTTAACACCTGTATTTTTGTAGTAAAATATAAAGAGTCATATATGAGACGAGTCCAAGTGAAACCCCCTGGTAATATCATTTGGGATATATCTATGTGACAAAGGGGTGACTATAACACTTGTATGTGTGTGGCTAATCTCATAGCTAGTTGGGTTCCCACTATTGTTGGATCCTTATTAATATGCATATTATTAGAGGAGTCCAAGTGTAACCCCCTCTTCCGACTATATCATGGGCTGTGTATCTATGTGTGAAAGTGGTAAATTTAACACCCATATATATGTGACCAAAATATAAAGAGTCTCCTAGCTATAAAGGGTCCCATTATTATGGAAACCTTATTTATATAACAGATTATAAGATGAGTTCAAGTGAACTCCCTGACTATATCATAGGGAGTATATTTATATGTCAAATAGGTGACTTTAACACCCGTATGTTTGTCGCCAAAATATAAAAAGTCATATAACTAGAAAGGGTCCCATTATTATAAGATCCTTATTCATGTAGTAGATTATAATATAAGTCCAAATATACCCATCTACATCATGGAGAATACATCAATGTGTCAAAGGGGTGACTTTAGCATCCGTAAATATGTGAAAAATATATAAAGAGACCTATAGCTAAGAGCGATCTATCTATTATGGAATCCTTATTCATGTAATAGAACATTAGAGGACTCCATGATTAAGGATTCCCTAATAGTGGGACCCCTCCTTATTCATGGAAAGTACATCTTTGTGTCAAAGGGGTAGCTTTAACAAATGATTGTATGTGGGTAAAATATAAAGAGTCTCATAGCTATAAGGGTTTCCACTATTATGGGATCCTTATTAATGTAGCAGATTATAAGAGGAGTCCAATTGTACTCCCCACCCGATTACATCATAGGGGGGTACATCTATATATCAAATGGCCAAAACATAGAGCTCCATGGCTAGAAGGGTTTCTAATATTATAAGATCCTTATTTATATAGAAGATTATAAGATCCATATTTATGTAGCGTATATGTATCAAAGGGGTTACTTTAACTCGGGTATATGTATGGCCAAAATATAAAGAGTCATAGCTAGGAGGAGACCCACTATTATGGGATCCATATTTATGTAGCGTATTATGAGATGAGTCCAAGTATAACCCCCCCTCCTACTATATTAATGTAGCATATTATGAGATAACTACATTATGGGGGAGTACGTCTATGAGTCAAAGGGGTGACTTTAATACCAATATATGTATGACTAAATTTAAAGAGTATCATAGCTCGGAAAGGTCCCATTATTGTAGGGTCTATATTCATGTAGTAGAGTACAAGAGGAGTCCAAGTATAACGCCTAGACTACATCATGAGGGAGTAAATCTATGTATCAAAAGGTGATTTTAACACCAACATGTGTACTGCTAAAATATTAAGAGTCTCATAGCTTGGATGGGTCCCACTATTATGGGATCCTTCTTAATATAGCAGTTTATGAGAGGAGTCTAAGTGTAACCCCCCCCCCCCTTGACTACATTATAGGGGAGTACATCTATATGTTAAAGAGGTGGCTTTAACACTCACTTGTCTGTGGCCAAAATATAAAGAGTCTCATATCTTGGAGGTATCACTCTATTGTGGGATCTATATTCATGTAGCAGATTATGAGAGGAGTCCAAATATAAACCCCCTGACTGCATCAAGTGAAAGTACATCTTTGTGTCAAAAGGTTTACTATTATGGGATCCTATTTATATAGTCTAGATTGTACGCTCTGACTGACCATCCGTCTGTGGGTGGTAGGCTGTGCTGAAGTGGAGCTTCGTGTTCATGGCCTCGTGTAAGCTTCCCTAGAATTATGAGATAAACCGAGGGTCTCTATCTGAAACAATAGTGATGGGGACTCCATGGAGCTTCACAATCTCTCTCAGATATAGCTCACTATAATCCTTCTGCGTCATCGTCTTGCGAATAGGGAGGAAGTGCGCTGACTTCGTCAACCGATCAACTATTACCCAGATCAAGTCATGGCCCTTCCGAGTAGCAGGTAAACCGGAGACGAAATCCATCGTGATGTGCTCCTACTTCCACTCCGCTACTGGTAGAGGCTGCAAGAGTCCGACTAGCCTCTAATGCTCCGCATTGACCTGTTGACAGGTCAAACAATGAGAAACAAACTCTGCTACGTCCCTCTTCATGCCACTCCACCAAAACTGCCTCTTCAGGTCTCGATACATCTTGGTGGCTCCAGGATGTACCATAAACCGAGAATGATGAGCTTCGGTCAGAACCTCCAAGATGAGCTCCCGATCTGTAGAAAGCCATAACCTCCCTTGATACCTCAAGCCAGTATCTGCACCTATGAACCAACCATCTACTACATCTCCCTGCCTCAGACCAGCTCGAATATCCTTCAATTTTACATCATTTCTCTGAAAGCTGATCACCCTCTGGAACAAAGAAGGCTGAGCTCGGATACTACATAGGATAGTGTGAGAAGGCTCCTTATGAACACGCAAGTCAAAACCCTCAACCATCACAAGAAACTCCTGTCGATCTGCCATCAAACAAGCCAACCTGCTATGAGACTTCCTGCTGAGTGCATCTACAACCATATTGGTCTTCCTGGGATGGTAGAAGAATTCGTAGTTGTAGTCCGTCAGGACCTTAACCCATCTCCTCTACCTCTGGTTCAGATCATTCTGAGAGTGGATGTACTTCAGGATCTTGTGATCGTAGTACATCTCGAAGTCCTCGTCATAGAGGTAGTGCCTCCATATCTTTAGCACGAACACAACTGCTGCAAGCTCCAAGTCGTGTGTGGGATAATTCTTCTCGTGAGGCTTCAACTGCCATGAGGTATAAGCCACCACTTTACCATCTTGTATCAGTACTGCACCAAGACCTGCTAAAGAGGCATCAATGTACACAACATAGCTCCGACCGGTAACGGGAACGGTAAGCACTAGTGCAGTAGTAAGGCGCTTCTTCAACTCCTGGAAAGATGCCTCGCACTCATCTGTCCACTCAAATTGAACTCCCTTCTTCGTCAGCTGAGTCAGAGGACCTGCTAGACTAGAGAAGCCCTCAACAAACCTTCGATAATACCCCGCCAGACCCAGGAAGCTCCGGATCTCAAAGACGTTCTTGGGCTGCTCCCAATCCAAGACTGTCTCGATCTTTGCAGGATCCACTGAAATCCCATCCTTCAAAACAACATGCCCAAGGAATTTCACTTCCTGCATCCAAAACTCGCATTTACTGAGCTTGGCATACAGTTGGTGATCCCTCAGGATCTGCAGTGCCTTTCGCAAATGCTCCTCGTGCTCATCCTCTGACTTGGAGTAAATAAGAACATCATCTATAAATATAAAAATGAACTGGTCAAGGTGCTCTCAAAAGACTCGAATCATCAAGTCCATGAAGGTTGTGGAGGCGTTTGTCAGACCGAACGACATCACCAAGAACTCATAGTGGCCGTAGCGTGTCCGAAATGTCAACTTCTTGATGTCTTCTGCCCTT
This sequence comes from Chamaelirium japonicum, assembly GCA_947650365.1. Lineage (NCBI taxonomy): Eukaryota > Viridiplantae > Streptophyta > Magnoliopsida > Liliales > Melanthiaceae > Chamaelirium > Chamaelirium japonicum. The sequence goes on along the minus strand of OX393550.1, from coordinate 12,144,365 downwards.
ACTCTTAGCTGATGGTAGCCCATTCTTAGGTTGATCTTTGAGAAACAACAGGCTCCCTGCAATTGGTCGAACAGATCATCTATTTGGGAAAGAGGATACTGGTTCTTCACAGTCACAACATTCAACTTCCGGTAGTCGATGCAGAGCCTCTTCGACCCATCCTTCTTCTGAGCAAACAACACTGGGAACCCCAGGGAGAAATACTAGGGCGGATGAATCCCAATGTAGTAAGTTCCTCTAGCTGAGTCTTCAACTCCCTTAGCTCAGTTGGAGCCATCCGGTAAGGTGTCACCGAAATAGGGGCGGTGCTTGGTACCAACTCAATACATAAATCAACTTCCCTAGCTGGAGGCAAGCCAGGAAGTTCCTTGGGGAAGACATTGAAAAAGTCTCTCACAACTGGTGCCAACTCTAGGGACGCTCCATCGTCTGCTGCACTCGAGAGTCGAGCTAAGAGACTAAGACTAAATCGCTCCATAGGAGGCGGACATAGAATCGCTATCCGATCTCCAACGAAAGAGGACATCGGGACTCCTGGCGGGCGCAATGTCACCTTCTTGGAATAGCAATCCAGAGAAGCGTGATATGCTGCTAACCAGTCCATACTCAAAAGGACGTCAAACTCGTCCAAATCCAACACGATCAAATCCGCTAACAACTCCCGGTCTCCAACTCGAATAATGCACCTCCTACAGATGCAGTCTACAACAATACTGGTCCCTAGGAGTGAGATCACTGATAAGGCATGGTCCAATGGTTCGGTCTCTATCCCTAGGATAGATATGAATCTCAGTACAATATAAGAGTGTATGGAACCAGTGTCAAGCATCATATGAGCTAAGGTGAAAAAGATAAGAAGACTACCTTCAATAGCGGCTGTCGAAGCTTCTGCATCCCGGTCCACCAATGCATATGCCCTGCCCTGAGCACGCTGACCACTACCACCCTGGTGAGTCGGAGGCCTCTGTTAAAGTGGCTGAAGGGCACGGTACTACTGAGCGCTATGCTGCTGCTGTCGGTGCTGCTGCTGCTGGGGCTGTGGCTGCGGCTGGGGGTGGTACGTCAGTACCGGGCGGGGAGGTGGTGGTGGAAGTAGTCTAACCTATGGGCTGTACCTCCGAATGTGGCCAGCAGCACCACACTCAAAGCACCGCACCATCTGAGACCCAGTTGACGGAGGACCACGAGGAGGCTGGTGTTGTGGACATGCATCTGAGGTCTTATGCTTTTTCCAGAAGTTCTGACGAGACCCTCCATGGCTGCTGCTGCCCTTCTCTGTGATCTTACGTGTCTCCTCCATCACACGCTCTGCCACTAACGCCCTCGTCACTACATCTGCATAGGTCTCCAACATCAAAACCTCTATTCGACTCCGGATGCCAGGCCTCAAGCCCTGCTCAAATCGTTTGGCTCTCAAGTCCTTTGTCGCCACCAAGTATGGAGCATATCGGGAAAGCTCCTCAAACTTTGCCTCGTATTGTGCAACAGTAAAGGTCCCCTGGACTAGAGCCAAGAACTCTGCGTGCAAGCTGCTACGAACGCTAACTGGGAAGTATTTATCTCGGAACACCCGCTCGAACTCCTCCCAGGTCCAAGCTGGCTGGTCAGCTCCTCGGGACCTCTGAACAATATCCCACCAATAGTCAGCCTCAGCCTCAAACTGGTAAGAGGCTAAGGTAACCCGTTGCTCTCCAGTCACCTCTAGTGCGTCCAAGACCTTCCCGATCTGCTTCAGCCAACGATCGACCTACATGGGGTCTGGCTCTCCTTTGAAAATAGGGGGCTTCATGCCCTTGAATTCCTTCATCCTACCAACTTGTCTGCCACTATCCTCTCTCCTCTGTCCTGGTGGAGCATGAGGTGGCACCTGAGCCTGAGCTAGTACAGCCTGAAGCAGCTCAACCTGCTACCGCTGAGTAGTTTCCAGTTGCAGCCTAGCAGCCTCCTGCTGCTGCTGAGCAGCCGTCTGCTGCTGCTGGATCGTGGCCTGCTACTGACGAACCATATCTTCCAGCCCATGGATCATCTCTGTCGTACTCTCGGGCCTAGAGGAAGAGGTGTCATTATTGCCGTTCCTTGTAGTCACCATCTGTATAAATGACTACGCAGATCAGACAATAATAACTTGATCCTAACCTAAATCCCTAGAATCATATCCCCGCTCTGATACCAAGTTGTCACGCCCCGAATTCTTGACTAAGAAGAAAGAGTCCAAAACTCGAGGGTGATATTTTAAAATAGAGGGAAATATAATTACAGAGATAGCACAACGCGGAAGCAAAACTAATACTTAAATACCAATTCCACCAACAATGTTCATACATCTATAGTCTAGGTACAATAACAAGAAATAGAAAATAACTAAACAACGGTAGCTGGCACTCCTACCCTTGCAAATCCGGTGATGAACTACTATTCCAACTGAAACTGTCATAGAGCTCCTAACGCTCCACCTGAGAGAAAGAACCTGGGGGAGAGGAAAAACAACAAAACAACTCTCCCTGAGTATAAAACTCAGTAGTTTTAAAGAACAAGTCGGAGAACGCGAGAAATATATAAAGCAGCAATATACTTCTACGGTAAAGTAAAACTGCAAACATAATTGAGTAACCAATAGAAGAAACTACTACTACCACAAGTATATACTAAGTGATCTATTCTACTATATCCAGTAATCACATGTTATACGTTCAATGTCCTAACCGACAATTCCCTCATGAGACGTCCCATTCCACTTCATGAGAGAACCCACTTTCTAGGTTGTGCATAGTGGTGCTAGACCCTAGGCTAAGGAGAAGAAAGGAAAGAAAAAGGAGAATGAGAAAACAAGTGTGAACCCCAAGTTTGAGCTAGGTTCCCGACTTGGTGGCGTTACTATTGGGTTCCTTTTTCGCAACAGGGAAACCACTACGTTCCTTATACTCGGGATACAGCCTCGAGACATACTACCCTAGTGGCCAAAAAGGGGGCTTGGTCTTTCACCACGGGGCACTCACACCCAACTTGCTTTCTATGGGGTCTAAACCCCAGGATTAGACCACTCTGCCTCAATTTCCTGCAGGAAACAACCCGTGACCTAACCCTCTGATCGTCCCTACTCGTTTCGGTCTGTACACAGCTAGGGGTTCACTTACCTACGATGTGCACGCGGATCTATACCGAGAGCCAGTCGGACAACTAGGTTGCCACAACGCCAAGACATTTCAGAAGTTGATACAAACCCCATAAAATCATACAAATCAAATGCTCTCCTAATCGATCAGTCTCTAAACAATTTATATTTTAAATAAATAGAACAAACGGATAATATCTACCAACTTGACAAATCAAAAGATATATGCCCATGATCTATAATTAAGCATGCAACGTATCAAGAGAATAATTTATTTTTAATTAAAATATCTACATGCAGTACGACTAACCTGTTGGAGCGTGAATACGAACCAAGAGTCGCTCCGCTACAAACTCAATCATGGTCTGGAGTACATACAAAAGAACTATAAAAACTATTTCAACTGGATCGTTGGGTTTAGTGAGTATCAGTGCTCGAGCCTCTAGGGACCTAATGGTCCCGAGTCAAACGAAGGATCGATAAGACCGATAAAGTCAAGCTAACTCCCCAGAAAATCAAGAAGTATCTACACACTAAAATCATGGTATTTGGTAGGGATCGGAAACACGAATCTAATAGATCCAATTTCATTGAAATTCGATATCGGACGAAGGAGTTATAGTTGAACCAAAATCTTCAGGTTCAGTGGTCTGGTTCATGTGAATCAAATTGGCTCCCTATACAATACAAAGTCGGGTTGGGTTCGAATAGTATAAACGGCTCGAATCTACCCCTTATATGATTTCCAAGAGTACCCCCAAGGGCCCCAACTATTCTAACATAGCTGCTCAATACAGCCAACTTATTTTATAATAAAGAACTTATAATTATAAAAGAACCTTGATGAAATATATAAATATAGATATTATCCCCATCTTCTCCAACAAAACAAAACCAGAGGAAGGGAGAGGTACCCAACCCTAACCGATCATGGAATGGCGTACAAGATTCAAAATCCGACTAGGGTGGTCGGAAGGTATCCTCGCATTACCGCCGAGCGGCGACTCCGGAGGGAGGTGGCGGTTTGGTATTGTAAGAGCCCGAACCCCGGCCAACCAAGAATGGCCGCTCATGGGGGAACTTGGCTGGGTTTCTGGGTGCGCCGGTGTCGGTTAAGGGTCATCGGGATTCGGAGGAGCGGTGAGGAGTTGCTACGGCCAGGCATGGCCGCGGGCAAGAAAGGAGGAGGTAGGGTCTGGTGGTTAGTGTGAGGGGTTTCTGGAGGTATTTTCCGAAGGTGAAGCCGGGGTTGGATCACAGCTGGGTTGGTCGGTGGGGGTGCACAAAAGAGAGGAAAAGGAGGAGGAGAGGGGCACTCACTGGAGTGGGGAGATCGGGGGCTGCCACTACCGATGGCCGCCATGCGTGCAAGGGGGATGATTCTGCCCTTCTTCTTTGTTTTCTCCTTCTTCTCTCTCCTTACCTCTCTCTATCTTCTCTCTCTTCGAGAACTAAAAAGGAAAAAGGGTTGCCGCTGTTAAGCAATTTAGAAAGGGAGAGGGGGCCCATGGGGATCTTAAAGGGAGAAACCCTAATTAGTTGGGTCGGGTTCGTGGTCGAATCCGTAACGCGGATCGGATTTGACTATCCTATGGTATTGAAAACTTTGAAAAAACATAACTCCCGAACCATTGGTCCAAAAATCATCTAAAAATAGGCGTTGGAATCGGGACGACAACACACATGCAATCATCAATTTATTTTGGATATTCTATAGGCTGATCTCTACTGAAATTCACACATGCTTGTTGACTCTTCATGATTCAACTGGTTGCACCTAAGTTCCTACACGCGGCTCGCATTAATGCATGTGGACTGACCCCGCTTGGAATATATCACTCAAAATTTTAGAATATATCAGGGTATTACAACCTACCCCTCTTAAAAGAATTTTGTCCCGAAATTACACCACTAGCTATTCACACTGGTTGCACATGCAAGAGTAATTCAGTTCAAAACAATTCACAACACCAACCCGCAATAAAAATCAACTACCATTACTCAGGACAAGACAAAAAGGTTCACACGAGCTCGAACATGCGAGCAGTCCACATAAAATAAGTTATAAATAAATTGCCAGAGGTGCTACAGGTCCCACTATTGTAGGATCTATATTCATGTAGTAGAGTACTAGAGGAGTCTAAGTGTAACCCCCAGACTACATCATGAGGGAGTAAATTTATGTATCAAAAGGTAATTATAACACTAGTATGTGTATTGCCAAAATATAAAGAATCTCATAGCTTTGAGGGGTCCCAATATTGTGGCATCCTTCTTAATATAGCAGTTTATGAGAAGAGTCTAAGTGTAACCCCCCGACTATATCATAAGAGAGTACATCTATGTGTTAAATGGATGACTTTAACACTCACTTATCTGTGGCCAAAATATAAAGAGTCTCATAGCTTGGAGGTATCACTCTATTGTGGGATCTATATTCATATAGTAGATTATACGAGGAGTCCAAATATAACCCCTTGATTGCATCATGGGGGATTATATCTGTGTATCAAAAGGTTTACTTTAACACTCGTATTTATGTGGCCAAAATATAAAGAGTCATATATCTAGGAGGTATCTTACAATTCTTGGGTCCTAGTTATATAGCAATTTATAAAATGAGTCCAAGTGAAACCCCTACGGCAATATCATTTGGGATACATCTATGTGACAAATAGGTGACTTTAATGTATGTGTGTGGCCAGTCCCATAGCTAGATGGGTTCCCACTATTGTTGGATCCCTATTAATAGCATATTATGATAGGAGTCCAAGTGTACCCTCCCCCGACTATAGCATAGGGTGTGCATTTATGTATCAAAGTGGTGAATTTAACAACCGTATGTATGTAGCCAAAATATAAAGAGTCTCATTGCTATAAAAGGTCCCATTATTGTGTAAACCTCTTTCATATAACAGATTATAAGATGAGTTCAAGTATACTCTCCGACTACATCATGGGGGGTACATTTATATATCAAATGGGTAAGTTTAATACCCATATGTTTGTCACCAAAATATAAAGAGTCATATAACTAGAAGGGGTCCCAATACTATAGGATCCTTATTCATGTAGCAAATTATAATAAAGTCCAGGTATACCTCTCTACATCATGGAGGATACATCAATGTGCAAAAGGGGTGACTTTAACATCCATATATATGTGAAAAATATATGAAGAGATCTATAACTAAGAGCGATCTCTCTATTATGGAATCCTTATTCATATAGTAGATTATAAGAGGACTCCACGAATAAGGATCCCCTAATAGTGGGACCCCTTCTTATTCATAGGAAGTACATCTTTGTATCAAAATTGTGACTTTAACACCTGATTGTATGTGGGCAAAATATAAAGAGTCCCACAGCTATAAGGGTTCTTATAATTATGGGATCTTTATTAATATAGAAGATTATGAGAGGAGTCCAAGTGTACTCCCCTCCCGTTTATATCATAGGGGGGTACATCTATATATCAAAGAGGTGATATTTTTATCCGTATATACATCGTTAAATTATAAACTCACATAGATAGGAGGGGTCCTACTATTAGGGGATCCTTATTTATATAGCATATTATTAGAGGAGTCCAAGCCTACTTCCTGACTACATCATTGGGGGGTACATCTTATAGTCAAATGAGTGATTTTAATACCTGTATGTATGTGGCTAAATTATAAAAAGTAACATATTTAGGAGGTATCCTACTATTATAGTATCCTTCTCTATATAGCCAAAATATTAAGAGTCTCATAGTTTTGAGAGATACATCTATGTGTCAAAAAATGACTCTAACACCTGATTATATGTGGCCAAAACAAAAAGAGTGTCGTATCTAGTTGGGTTTCCACTATTGTGGGATCCTTATTCATGTAGTAGATTAAGTGAGGAGTCCAAGTATACCCCCCCAACTATATTATGGCAGGGTACATCTATATATCAAGGGGGTAATTTTAACATCCGTATATTTGTGGCCAAAATATAAAGAGTCGCATAGCTATAAGGGGTCCTACTAATATGCGAGCTTATTTATATCGAAGAGTATGAGATATGTTCAAGTGTCCCTTCCCTAACTGCATTATAAGGAAATATTTATGTTTCAAAGGGGTAACTTTAACACCCGTATGTATATGGCCAAATTATAAAGAGTCCCAAAGCAAGAATGGGTCCCACTATTATGGGATCTGTATTTATATAGCAGATTATCATATGAGTCTAATTATACCCCCACTGCATCATAGGGGTAAATTTATATGTCAAATGGGTGACTTTAACACCTGCATATATGTGGCTAAAATATAAAGTGTCCCATGGCTAAGAGTGGTCTCACTATTATGGAATACTTATTCATATAGTAGGCTATAAGAGGACTCCAAGTATACCCCCTCCCCCGACTTCATCATGGAGGGTACATCTATGTGTCAAAGGGGTGATTTTAATACCCGAATTATGTGGCACCATATAAAAGAGTCACATATCTATGAGGGTTCCCACTATTATGGGATTCTTATTTATAAAGCAGATTATGAGAGGAGTCCAAGTTTAACCCCCTTTCACTTGCATAATTAGCGGGTATATTTATATATCAACGGGTATCTTTAACACCCGGTGTGTGGCCAAAATAAAAATATTTCAATAGCTAGAAGGGGTCTCACTATTTTGGGGTTCTTATTTATATAACAGATAATGATAGAAGTGCAAATATACCCCCCACTATATCATTAGGGTATATCTATGTGTCAAAGGGGTGATTTTAACAACCGCATATGTATGGAAAAATATAAAGAGTCTAATAGCTAAGAGCAGTCTCACAATTATGGAATCATTATTCATGTCGTAATTATAAGAGAACTCCAAGTATACCCTGCATCTACATCATTGAGGGGTGTATCTATGTGTCAAATGTATAAATTTAAACCTATATAAGTGGCTAAACTATAAAGAGTCCCATAGCTATGAAGGTTCCCACTATTATTGAATAGTAATTATTATAGCAGATTATTAAAGGAGTCTAAGTGCACTACCGCTACCACATCATGGGGGTATATCTATATATCAAAGGAGTGACTTTAATACCCGTATGTGTATGGCCAAAATATAAGGAGTTCTATGGCTAGAAGGGTTTCTAATATTATAGAATTATTATTCTTATAGTAGATTATAAGAAAAGGCCAAGTATACCCTCCTGACTATATCATGGGGGTTATATCTCTGTATCAAAGGGGTGACTTTAACTTGGTTGTATGTGTGGCCAAAATATAAAGAGTCTCGTAGCTAGGAGGAGACCCACTATTGCGGAATCTATATTTATATAGCGTATTATGATATGAGTCCAAGTATAACTCCCCTCCTACTATATTAATGAACCATATTATGAGATAACTATATTATGGGGGAGTACATCTATATGTTATAGGGGTGACTTTAATACCAGTATGTATATTACTAGAATATAAAAAGTATCATAGCTATGAGGGGTCCCATTATTGTAGGTTCTATATTCATATAGCAAATTATAAAAGTCCAAGTATAACCACCCCACCTGACTATATATTAGGGGAGTACATCTATATATCAAAGGGGTGACATTAACACCTATATGTGTATGGCCAAAATATAAAGAGTATCATAGCTAGGAGGTGTCCCACTATTATAGGATAAATATTCATGTAGTAGAGTACGAGAGGAGTTTAAGTGTAACCCGCCAGACTACAATATGAGGGAGTAAATCTATGTATTAAAAGGTGATTATAATACTAGTATGTGTGCTGCCAAAATATAAAAAGTCTCATAGCTTGGAGAGGTTCTATTATCCTGGGATCCTTCTTAATATAGCAGTTTATAAAAGGAGCCTAAGTGTAACCCCCCCCCCCTGACTACATTATAGGGCCGTACATCTATGTATTAAAGGGGTTACTTTAACACTCATTTGTCTGAGGCCAAAATATAAAGAGTCTCATAGCTTGGAGGTTTCACTCTATTATGGGATCTATATTTATGTAGCAGATTATTAGAGGAGTCCAAGTATAACCCCCCTGACTACAACATAGGGGAGTATATCTTTACGTCAAAAGGTTTACTTTAACACCCGTATTTATGTAGCCAAAATATAAAGAGCCATATATCTATGAGGTATCTTACTATTGTGAGATCCTAGTTATGTATCAATTTAGGAGACGAGTACAAGTAAAACCCCCCAGCAATATCATTTGGGATACATCTATGTGACAAAGGGGTGACTTTAATACTTGTATGTGTGTGGCCAGTCTTAAAGCTAGTATGGTTCCCACTATTGTTGGATCCCTATTAATATGCATATTATGAGAGGAGTCCAAGTGTACCCCCCTCCCCCGACTATATCATAAGGTGTGCATCTATGTGTTAAAGTGGTGAATTTAAAACCCGTATGTATATATGGCTAAAATATAAAGAGTCTCAAAGCTATAAAGGGTTCCATTATTGTGGAAACCACATTCATATAGCAGATTATGAGATGAGGTCAAGTGTACTCCTCGACTACATCATGGGGGGTATATTTATATATCAAATGGGTAACTTTAATACCCGTATGTTTATCATAAAAATATAAAAAGTTATATAGCTAGAAGAGGTCCCATAATTGTAGGATCCTTATTCATGTAGCAGATTATGATATAAGTCCAAGTATACGCCTCTACATCATTGAGGATAGATACATCAATGTATCAAAGGGGTAACTTTAACATCTGCTATATGTGTGAAAAATATATAAAGAGACCTATAGCTACGATCGATCTCTCTATTATGGAATCCTTATTCATGTAGTAGATTATAAGAGGACTCCATGAATATGGAACCCCTAATAGTGGGACCCCTCCGTATTCATTGGAAATACATATTTGTGTCAAATGGGTGACTTTAATACGTGCATGTGTGTGGCAAAAATATAAAGTATCCCATGGCTAAGAGTGGTCTCACTATTATGGAGTACTTATTCATGTAGTAGGCTATAAGAGGACTCCAAGTATACCCCCTCCCCCGACTTCATCATTGGGGGTACATCTATATGTCAAAGGGGTGACTTTAACGCCTGAATTATGTGGCAACATATAAAAGAGTCACATAGCTATTAGGTTTCCCACTATTATAGGATTCTTATTTATATAGTTGATTATGAGAGGAGTCCAAGTGTAACCCCCCTCTGCCTGCATTATTAGGGGATATATTTATATATCAAGGGGTATCTTTAACACACGTATGTTTGTGGCCAAAATAAAAATATTTCTATTGCTCGAAAGAGTCTTCCTTTTATGGGATCCTTATTTATATAGCAGATTATGATAGGAGTCCAAATATACCCCCTATTATATTATGGGGGTACATCTATGTGTCAAAGGGGTGATTTTAATACCCGTATGTGTGTGAAAAAATATAAAGAGTCTCATAGCTAAGAGTAGTCTCACAATTGTGAAATCATTAGTAATGTAGTAATTATAAGAGGACTCCAAGTATACCCTTCATCTACATCATAGAGGGGTGTATATATATGTCAAATGGGTGAATTTAAACCCATACATGTGGCTAAACTATAAAGAGTCCCATAGCTATCAGGGTTCTCTCTCTCTAGAACTAGAGCTTCTATCTCTAGGAACTTGGGAGAACTTGGCAACCTTCCCTTTCTTCCCCTTTGGGGACGGAGATGAAGGCCCCCGAAGCCTCGGATCCCAGTCGGTTTCTGGGAGAGACGACAGGGAAGGATGCAAGAGGTTCAGTTCCTACGGAGGACCCTTGCAGGCTTAGTAGAGGCTCAGATTCTTGGGCTACTCGAGGATTGGGAGAGGTGGTCGGAGGAGCTTCTCCTCCCCCCGGTGTCTCCAGATCAGGGTCGGGAGTAGCCATACAGGGTGGGCGTTCTTCATTTCTACACCAGGATGGTCGTTTAGAAGGTGAAGATGTGGAATCTGCTGGTGCGACTCTTGGATACCCACCCCCTTGTGCTTTGGTGAGCGAATTTGTGGAGGCTGCAGCCTCTCGGGTGGGTGTGAAGGCTGCTGATTCTGGATCGGGTGTCAGAACAACAGCTGATGGGTTAGTTTTAGCTCCCTCGGGTCGGGTGGTGGAGAGGAATTTGGGTTCGGATATTCGTATTCCTCCGGAGGAGGAGTTTCCACCTCTCCAATTCACCCAGCACAGTCCTCGTTGCAGTGCACCAAAGGTATTTGATGAAATTCCTGGATCATCCTTGATTGGAGATCAGCCAGCTCCTAATAGCGCACATCAAGTGTTTGATGTAACGCTTGGCCCAGACCAGCCAGTGAATCCAGGGCGTTTTTTAGCAGCTCAGAGATCTGGAGTTCAGCAGGGGCTCTCTTATTCGTCTCTCAACTCTGCAGGACTTGAAGGGGGTCAAGTTAGAGGTGTAGAGCCTATTGCGAGGAGTCCCAAGTTGCGGTACATCGCCCCTAAGCTGATTGGAACCAAAAAGGTGGCTATATGTCCAGATGAGGAAGTGAAAAAGAATCAGAAAAGGTGAGAGTTTTCCCTGGTTGGCTACGTTTTTGGCAGAAGACCCTACTACGTGCACCTGAAGGAGATACTCATAAAGCGATGGAAGCCCACTGGATCTTTGGAGATTTTCTCAAGAGAGAACAGAATCTTCTTATTCTGATTTGGGGTAGAGGAAGACTTTACTAAGGCCCTGGAGGGTGGTCCTTGGTATTTTGAAGGAAGGCCCTTGGTTTTGAAAAAATGGGTGCAGGGAATGAACTGTGAGAGGGATCTTATTACCCATGTCCCTATATGGGTTAGATTTCCTAATTTATTAGTCGATCTTTGGTCTGAGGAGCTCCTTAGTAGGATGGGTAGCACTTTTGGGACACAATTGTATATGGATCAGGCAACTACGGCCCAGCTCCGTGTGAGTTATGCTAGGTTGTGTGTAGATATTAATGTAGAAGATCCTCTCCCGGAGGTGGTGGAAGCCAGGGATAGTAAAGACAATCTCTTGTCTTTGCAACCTGTTATTTACGATTGGATCCCATAGCGATGTCGAGCGTGCAAATCCTTTGACCACGGTGAAAAGTTATGCACCAAGCACCAGACGATTGGTGGGAATTGGAAGAACTTTGGTGCAAAGTTGGGTCAGGGTCGGACCGTGAGTGCTTAGAGGCCAGTTGGTCAGAAGAGTTTCCCTTCAGCTCCTTTAGTTGGTCGATCTAAGGTGAGCAAGGATGGGTGGACTCAGGTGGCCCCTGCTGTTCGTAGACATGGGAAGGAACCTGCTAGCTCTAGCTCGGTCCCTCCTGACCTTGTAAATTCTTATCCTCCTTTTGGGGAGAAGTTAGGTGGAGCATCTCCTTCCCAACCGACTCCCAATCAATGGATCCATGTAGGATCAAATGAGAAAACCCCAAAAGTAGGGGCATCCTCTTCTCGAACAAATGGATCAAGGTTTACGGTGTTGAGTAGCTGCTGTGAGGAAGGTGGTGAGCAAGGTGAAGTTGTTGGTATTGCTAATGGTTTGCAGTCTGTAGGTGATGTTACGCATCCTGGAGCTGAGGCTGATTGTGATGTTATGCTTCCTGGAGCTGAGGCTGATTGTGATGTTACAGTGGTAGCTGCTGATGTTTTCAATACACCAGGCAGAGTGAAGGGGGCTGTAACAGAGATAGCTGAGGATAGTCAGAGGGTTGGTATGGTGGGGGACGATGAAGCTCTTGGCTTTGGTGCGGTAGCTGCAGTAATGGCTGATGTTACACAGGCTTCTGGCTGTGTAACAGTGGGTGATGTTGCAGATAATCAGGAAGTAGATCATCCTATTACGTAATCTGGGTGTTATAAACAGGCTGATACTGCTGTAACACAGTTTGTGGGTGTCGTTACACAAACTGTGGGTGAGCCTGATGTTACGCTGCTTGTAGTGATTGAGGGTGGTGCTGGTTTGCAGGAAGGGGGAACAAAAGCTTATGTTACGCAGAGAGCTGCGGGAGCAAAAGCAGATGTTACGCAGCATGGAGCGGCAGGAGCAAAAGTTGATGTTACGCAGCATGGGGATGGATCTGAGGTAGCTAGTACTGATGCCTTGGCAGACCACTCTGTTGCAGTAGGTGCGGTCAGTGAAGGGGCTCAGAAGTACTCTGGTCGGCGAAGCCAACGCGAACGAGAGGGAAGCCCCAGCCTTATTATTCCTGCTCTTCAACGATATCGTCGGAAGAAGGCTTTGGGGCTCGAGTTTGGCAGGATATGGCGGGGCTATCTGATGACTCGACATCAGGGGGTTTTTAGGATCTTAGTGCTGAATCTGGGTTGGCTCGAGTGGAGTAGGCAGGAGTTGATCATCCTATGGATTCATTTGATCAGTGCAAAAAGTTGCCTCCTTATCTTGCCAATTGCCCCACTTTCCTTACCATACCGAATCCAGAGATTCAGTCCCGAGCTAAGGAATCTAGGCCTAAGGGTCAGTCTGATAGGGTTACGAGGAGCAAGGGGGCTAGTTAGTGATATCAGGACTCTGTCTTATTGTGTTATTGTGATAGTCTTAGTTGAGTGTTGTGTATTTCCTCTAGTCCGGGGGCTACCATGTCGGTCTGCTGCTCGTGCGATGAGGTAGGGTTTTCTTGTGATGTGGCATATCTGGTCATGTGGTCTGCTTGTTCATTCAGAGACAAGCTGTGTCCAGTAATTGCCTTTATTTTCCAGTAATATATTAGTTTTTTACCCTTCAAAAAAAATTATTATAGCATATTATTAAAGGAGTCCAAGTGCACCACCGCTACTACATCATGGGGGGTATATCTATATATCAAAGGGGTGACTTTAATACCCGTATGTGTGTGGCTAAAATATAAAGAGTTCCATGGCTAAAAGGGTTTCTAATATTATAGGATCTTTATTCATATAGTAGATTATAAGAGAAGTTCAAGTGTACCCCCCTGACCATATCATGGGGGGTACATCTTTATATCAAAGCAGTGACTTTAACTCGGGTATATGTGTGGCTAAAATATAAAGAGTCTCATAGCTAGGAGGAGACCTACTATTGTAGGATCCATATTTATGTAGCATATTATGAGATGAGTCCAAGTATAACCCCCCTCCTACTATATTAATATAGCATATTATGAGATAGCTACATTATGGGGGAGTACATATATGTATCAAAGGGGTGACTTTAATACCAGTATGTGTATGACTAAAATTTAAAGAGTATCATAGATAGGATGGGTCCCACTATTGTAGGATCTATATTCATGTAGTAGAGTACGAGAGGAATCCAAGTGTAAACCCTAAGGCTACATCATGAAAGAGTAAATATATGTATGAAATGGTGATTATAACACCAATATATGTGCTGCCAAAATATAAAGAGTCTCATAGCTTATATGGGTCCCACTATTATGAGATCTTTCTTAATATAACAGTTTATGAGAGGAGTCTAAGTGTAACTCCCCCTCCCCCGACTACATCATAGAGGAGTACATCTATGTGTTAAAGGGGTGACTTTAACACTCACTTGTCTATGGCCAAAATATAAAGAGTCTCATAGCTTAGAGGTGTCACTCTATTGTGGGATCTATATTCTTGTAGCAGATTATGAGAGGAGTCCAAGTGTAACCCCTCTAACTGCATCATAGGGGAGTATATCTTTGTGTCAAAAGGTTTTCTTTAATATCCGTATTTATGAGACCAAAATATAAAGAGTCATATGTCTAGGAGGTATCTTACTATTGTGGGATCCTAGTTATATTTCAATTTATGAGATGAGTCAACGAGAAACCCCCCTGGCAACATAATTTGGGATACATCTATGTGACAAAGGGGTAACTTTAATACTTGTATGTGTGTGACCAGTCTCATAGCTAGTTGGGCTTCCGCTATTATTGGATCCCTATTAATATGCATATTATAAGAGGAGTCCAAGTGTACCATCCTCCCTCGACTATATCATGGGGTATGCATCTATGTGTCAAAGTGTTGAATTTAACACCTATAGTTATAAGTGTTCCCACTATTATGGGATCCATATTAATATAGCATATTATGAGAGGAGTCTAAGTGCCCTCCCTTCTCGATTACATTATAGGGGGGTATATCTATGTATCAAAGGGGTGACTTTTTCACCCGTGTATGTATCGTTAAAATATAAACTCATATATATATGAGGGGTCCCACTATTAGGGGATCCTTACTCATGTAGCATATTATGAGAGGAGTCCAAGCCTACCCCCTGACTATATCATTGGGGGGTATATCTTATGGTCAAAGGGGTGACTTTAACATCTGTATATATATGGCCAAATTATAAAGAGTCCCATATCTAGGAGGTATCCCACTATTATGGCATCCTCCTCCATATAACCAAAATATAAAGAGTCACATAGTTATATAGTATACATCTATGTGTCAAAATGATGACTCTAACACTTGATTATATGAGGCTAAAATAAAAAGAGTTTCGTATCTAGTTGGGTTCCCTCTATTATGGGATCCTTATTCATGTAGTAGATTATGTGAGAAGTCCAAGTACACCCCCCAACTATATCATGGTATGGTACATCTATATATCAAAGGGGTGATTTTAACATCCGTATATATGTGGCTAAAATATAAAGAGTCACAAAGCTATAAGGCACGTACTAATATGAGAGCTTATTTATATAGAAGATTATAAGATGTGTTCAAGTGTCCCCTTCCCCCACTGTTTTATGGGGGTATATTTATGGGTCAAAGAGGTGACTTTAACACCCGCATGTATGTGGCCAAAATATAAAGAGTCCCAAAGCTAAAATGGGTCCCACTATTATGGGATCTGTATTTATATAGCAGATTATCATAAAAGTCCTCGTATACCCCCCACTATATCATAAGGGTAAATTTATATGTCAAATAACTTTAACACCTACATATGTATGGCAAAAATATAAAGTATCCCATGGCTAAGAGTGGTCTCACTATTATAGAATACTTATTCATATAGTAGGCTATAAGAGGACTCCAAGTATACCGCTCCCCCGATTTCATCATGGGGGGTACATCTATGTGTCAAAAGGGTGACTTTAACAACCAAATTATATGGCAATATATAAAAGAGTCACATAGCATGAAGGTTTCTACTATTATGGGATTCTTATTTATATAGCAGATTATGAGAAGAGTTCAAGTATAACCCTCCTTCGCCTGCATCATTAGGTTGTATATTTTTATATCAAGGGGTATGTTTAATACCCGTATGTGTGTGGCAAAAATAAAAACATATCTATAGCTAGAAGGGGTCTCACTATTTTGGGATCCTTATTTATATAATGGATTATGATAGAAGTCCAAGTATACCCCCTACTATATCATAGGTATACATCTATGTATCAAAGGGGTGATTTTAACACCCGTATATATGTGAAAAAATATAAAGAGTCTTATAGCTAAGAGTTGTCTTATAATTGTGGAATCATGATTCATTTAGTAATTATAAGATAACTCTAAGTATACCCCCTATTTACATCATGGTGGGGTGTATCTATGTGTCAAATGGGTGAATTTAAACCCATATATGTGGCTAAACTATAAAGAATCTCATAACCATGAGGGTTCCCACTATTATTGAATGGTAATTATTATAGCAGATTATTAAAGGAGTCCAAGTGCACCACCGCTACTACATCATGGGGGTATATCTATATATCAAAGGGGTGACTTGAATACCCATATGTATGTGGCCAAAATATAAAGGGTTCCATAGCTAGAAGGGTTTCTAATATTATAGGATCCTTATGCATATAGTAGATTATAAAAAAAAAGTCCAAGTATACCCCCCTGACTATATTATATAGGGTATATTTTGGTATCAAAGGGGTGACTTTAACTTGGGTGTATATGTGGCAAAAATATAAAGAGTCTCATAGCTAGGAGGAGACCCATAATTTAGGATCCATATTTATATAGCGTATTATGAGATGAGTCCAAGTATAACCCCCCTCCTAATATATTAATGGAGCATATTATGAGATAACTACATTATGGCTGAGTATATCTATGTGTCAAAGGGATGGCTTTAACACCAGTATGTATATGGCTAAAATATAAAAAGTATCATAGCTAGGAGGGGTCTCACTATTGTTGGATCTATATTGATGTAGTAGTGTACGAGAGGAGTCCAAGTGCAACCCCCCAGACTACATCATGACGGAGTAAATTTATGTATCAAAAGGTGATTATAACACCAGCATATATGCTGCCAATATATAAAGAGTCTAATAGCTTAGAGGGGTCCCACTATTGTGGAATCCTTCTTAATGTAGCAGTTTATAAGAACAGTCTATGTATAACCCCCCACCCCCACCCTGACTACATCATAGGGGAGTACTATGTCTTAAGGGGTGACTTTAACACTCACTTGTTTATAGCCAAAATATAAAGAGTCTCATAGTTTGGAGGTGTTACTCTATTGTGGGATCTATATTCATATAGCAAATTACGAGAGGAGTCCAAGTGTAACCCCCCTGACTGCATCATGAGGGAGTATATCTTTGTGTCAAAAGGTTTATTTTAACACCCATATTTTTGTGGCCAAAATATAAAGAGTCATATATCTAAGAGATATCTTACTATTTTGGGATCCTAGTTATATTGCAATTTATGAGATGAGACCAAGTGAACCCCCCTGGCAATATCATTTAGGATATATCTATGCGATAAAGGGGTGACTTTAACACTTGTATGTGTGTGGCCAGTCTCATAGCTAGTTGGGTTTTTACTATTGTTGGATCACAATTAATATGCATATTATGAGAGGAGTCTAAGTGTACCCACCTCCCCCGATTATATCATGGGTGTGTATCTATATATTAAAGTGGTAAATTTAACACCTTTATATATGTAGCCAAAATATAAAGTATCTCATAGCTATAAATGGTCCCATTATTGTGGAAACCCCATTTATATAACATATTATGAGATGAGTTCAAGTGTACTCCCCGACTACATTATGAGGAGTACATTTATATGTCAAATAGGTAACTTTAATAACCATATGTTTGGCGCCAAAATATAAAGAGTCATATAGCTTGAAGGGGTCCTATTATTGTAGGATTCTTATTCATATAGCAGATTATGACATAACTCCAAGTATACCCCTCTATATCATTGAGGATACATCAATATGTCAAAGGGGTGACTTTAACATCCATATATGTGTGAAAAATATTTAAAAATACATATAGCTAAGAGCGATCTCTTTATTGTGGAATCCTTATTCATGTTGTAGATTATAAGAGGACTCCATGAATAAGGATTCCCTAATAGTGGGACCCCTCCTTATTCATGTTAAGTACATCTTTGTGTAAAAGGGGTAACTTTAACACCTGATTGTATGTGGGCAAAATATAAAAAGTCCCATAGCTATAAGGGTTCCCACTATTATGGGATACTTATTAATGTAGCAGATTATAAGAGCAGTCCAAGTATACTCCCTTCCCGATTACATCATAGGGGGGTATATATATATGTATCAAAGGGGTGACTTTTTTACCCATATATGCATCATTAAAATATAAACTCATATAGATATGAGGGTTCCCACTATTAGGGGATCTTTATTCATGTAGAATATTATAAGAGAAGTCCAAGCCTACCCCTGACTACATTATTGGGGGGTATATCTTATTGTCATAGAGGTGATTTTAATATCCGAATGTGTGTTGCCAAAATATAAAGATTTGCATAGCTATGAGGGGTTCTACTAATATAAGAGCTTATTTATATAGACAATTATGAGATATGTTCAAGTGTCCCCTCCCTCACCTGCATTATGGGGGTATATTTATGTATCAAAGGGATGACTTTAACACCCGCATGTACGTGGCCAAAATATAAAGAGTCTCAATACTAGAATGGGTCCTACTTTTATGGGATATGTATTTATATAGCAGATTATTATATAAGTCTAGGTATACCCCCCACTACATCATGGGGGTATATTTATATGTCAAATGGGTAATTTTAATACCAGCATGTGTATGGCAAAAATATAAAGTGTCCCATAGCTAAGAGTGATCTCATTATTGTGGAATACTTATTTATGTAGTAGGCTATAAGAGGACTATGTGTATACCCCTCCCCCAACTTCATTATGGGGAGTACATCTATGTGTCAAAGGGGTAACTTTAACACCCGAATTATGTGGCAACATATAAAAGAGTCACATAGCTATGAGGGTTCCTGCTATTATGGGATTCTTATTTATATAGCAGATTATGAGAGAAGTCCCCCCCTCCGTTTGTATCATTAGGAGGTATACTTATAGATCAAGGGGTATCTTTAACACACGTATATGTGTGGCCAAAATAAAAATATTTCTATAGGTAAAAGGGGTCTCATTATTATGGGATCCTTATTTATATAGCAGATTATGATAGGAGTCCAAGTATACCCCCTACTATATCATGGGGGTACATCTATGTGTCAAAGGAGTGATTTTAACACCTGCATATATGTGGAAAAATATAAAGATTCTCATAGCTAAGAGCAGTCTCATAATTGTGGAATCATTATTCATGTAGTAATTATAAAAGGACTCCAAGTATATCCCCCATCTACATCATGGAGGGGTGTATTTATGTGTCAAATAGCTGAATTTAAACCCATATATATGGCTAAACTATAAAGAGGCTCATAGCTATGAGGGTTCCCACTATTATTAAATGATAATTATTATAGCAGATTATTAAACTAGTTCAAGTGCACCACCGCTACTACATCATGAGGGTTATATCTATATATCAAAGGGGTGACTTTAATACCCGTATGTGTGTGGCCAAAATATAAAGAGTTCCATGACTAGAAGGGTTTCTAATATTATAGGATCCTTATCTATATAGTAGACTAAAAGAGAAATCCAAGTGTACCCCCCTGACTAGATTATGGGGGGTACATCTCTGTATCAAAGGGATGAGTTTAACTCGAGTATATATATGGCCAAAATATAAATAGTCTCATAGCTAGAAAGAGACCCACTATTGTGGGATCCATATTTATGTAGCGTATTATGAGATGAGTCCAAGTATAACCCCCTCTTACTATATTAATGATGCATGTTATGAGATAACTATATTATGGGGGAGTACATCTATGTATCAAAGGGGTGACTTTAACACTAGTATATGTGTGGCTAAAATATGAAGAATATTATAGCTAGGAGGAGTCTCACTATTATAGGATCCATATTCATATAGTAGAGTATAAGAGAAGTCCAAGTGTAACCCCCAAACTACATCATGAGGAAGTAAATCTATATATTAAAAGGTGATTATACACCAGTATGTGTACTGCCAAAATATAAAGAGTCTCATAACTTAGAGGGGTCCCATTATTGTTGGATCTTTTTTAATGTAGCAGTTTATGAGATGAGTCTAAGTGTAACCCCCCTTGACTACATCATAGGGGAGTATATCTATGTGTTAAAGGGGTTACGTTAATACTCATTTGTCTGTGGCAAAATATAAAGAGTTTCATAGCTTGGAGGTGTCACTCTATTATAGGATCTATATTCATGTAGCAGATTATAAGAGGAGTCCAAGTGTAACCCCCCTGACTGTATCATGGGGGAGTATATCTTTGTGTCAAAAGGTTTACTTTAACACCCATATTTATATGGCCAAAATATAAAGAGTCATATATCTAGGAGGTATCTTACTATTGTGGGATCTTAGTTATCTAGCAATTTATGAGGCGAGTCCAAGTGAAACCCCCATGACAACATCATTTGGGATACATCTATGTGACAAAGGGGTTACTTATCACTTGTATGTGTATGGCCAGTCTTATAGCTAGTTAGGTTCCCACTATTATTGGATCCCTATTAATATGCATATTATGAGAGGAGTCCAAGTGTACCCCCCTCCTCCGACTATATCATAGGGTGTGCATCTGTCTCAAAGTGATAAATTTAACACCCGTATATATATATATATAGCTAAAATATAAAAAGTCTCATAGCTATAAAGGATCCTATTATTGTGAAAACCACTATTGTGAGATATATTTATATATCAAATGGGTGACTTTAACACCCATATGTTTGTCGCCAAAATATAAAAAGTCATATAGCTAGAAGGGGTCCCATTATTTTAGGATCCTTATTAATTTAGCAGATTATGATATAAGTCCAAGTATACCCCTCTACATCATGGAGGATACATTAATGTGTCAAAAGGGTGACTTTAACATCCATATATGTGTGAATAATATATAAAGAGACCTATAGTTA
This sequence comes from Chamaelirium japonicum, assembly GCA_947650365.1. Taxonomy (NCBI): domain Eukaryota; kingdom Viridiplantae; phylum Streptophyta; class Magnoliopsida; order Liliales; family Melanthiaceae; genus Chamaelirium; species Chamaelirium japonicum. The sequence continues at coordinate 12,123,015 of OX393550.1, read as the reverse complement.
AGAAAGATCTCTCTATTTTGGAATCCTTATTTATATAGAAGATTATAAGAGGACTCCAAGAGTAAAGATCCCCTAATAGTGGGACCCCTCCTTATTCATATGAAGTACATCTTTGTATCAAAGGGGTGACTTTAACACCTGATTGTATTTGGGCAAAATATAAAGAGTCCCATAGCTATAAGGGTTCCCACTATTATGGGATTCTTATTAATGTAGCAGATTATGAGAGGAGTTCAAGTGTACTCCCCTCCCGATTACATTATAGGGGGGTACATCTATGTATTAAAGGGGTGACTTTTTTACCCATATATGTATCGTTAAAATATAAACTCAAATAGATAAGATGGGTCCCACTATTAGGGGATCCTTATTCATGTAGCATATTATGAAAGAAGTCCAAGCTTACCCCCTGACTACATCTTTGGGGGGTACATCGTATGGTCAAAGGGGTGACTTTAACACCTATATATATGTGGCAAGATTATGAAGAGTCTCATATCTAGAAGGTATCCTTCTCCATATAGCCAAAATATAAAAAGTCTCATAGTTATATAGGATACATCTATGTGTCAAAATAATGACTCTAATACCTGATTATCTGTGGCCAAAAAAAAAAAAAAAGTTTCCTATCTAGTTGGGTTCCCACTATTATTGGATCCTTATTCATATAGTAGATTATGTGAGGAGTACAAGTATACCCCCCAACTATATTATGGCAGGGTACATCTATATATCAAAGGAGTGGATTTAACATCCGTATATGTGTGGCCAAAATATAAAAAGTCGCATAGCTATGAGGGGTCATACTAATATGAAAGCTTATTTATATAGAAGATTATGAGATGTGTTCAAGTGTCCCCTCCCCCAAAGGCATTATGGGGTATATATCAAAAGGATAACTTTAACACCAACATGTATATGGCCAAAATATAAAGAGTCCAAAAGCTAGAATGGGTCCCACTATTATGGGATCTGTATTTATATAGCAGATTATCATATGAGTCCAGGTATACCTCCCACTACATCATGGGGGTATATTTATATATCAAAAAGGTGACTTTAACACCTGTATATGTATGGCAGAAATATGAAGTATCCCATAGTTAAGAGTGGTCTCACTATTATGGAATTCTTATTTATGTAGAAGGTTATAAGAGGACTCCAAGTAGACCCCCTTCCCCAACTTCATCATGGGTGGTACATTTATGTGTCAAAGAGGTGACTTTAACACTCGAATTATGAGGCAACATATAAAAGAGTCACATAGCTATAAGGGTTCCCACTATTATGGAATCCTTATTTATATAGCAGATTATGAGATAAGACCAAGTGTAACCCCCTCTGCTTGCATCATTAGGGGGTATATTTATATGTCAAGGGGTATCCTTAACACCCATATGTGTGTGGCCAAAATAAAAGTATTTATATAGCTAGAAGGGGTCTTACTATTATGGAATCCTCATTTATATAGCAGATTATGATAAGAGTCCAAGTATACCCCCCACTATATCATGGGGGTACATCTCTGTGTCAAAGGGGTGGTTTTAATACCTGCATGTATGTGGAAAAATATAAAGAGTCTCATAGCTAAGAGCAGTCTCACAATTGTGGAATCATTATAAGAGGACTCCAAGTTTACCCCCCATCTACATCATGGAGGTGTGTATCTATATGTCAAGTGGGTGAATTTAAACCCATATATGTGGCTAAACTATAAAGAGTCTATTAGCTATGAGGGTTTCCACTATTATTGAATGGTAATTATTATAGCAGATTATTAAAGGAGTTCAAGTGCACCATCGCTACTACATCATGGGGGTATATCTATATATCAAAGGGGAAACTTATACCCGTATGTGTGTGTCCAAAATATAAAGAGTTCCATGGCTATAAGGATTTTTAATATTATAGGATCCTTATTCATATATTAGATTATAAGAGAAGTCCAAGTGTACCCTCCTGACTATATCATGGGGGGTACATCTCCGTATCAAAGGGGTGACTTTAACTCGGGTATATTTATGGCTAAAATATAAAGAGTCTCATAGCTAGGAGGAGACCCACTTTTATATAAGATGAGTCCAAGTATAACCCCCCCTCCTACTATATTAATGTAGCATATTAATTATGAGATAACTATATTATGGGGGAGCACATCTATGTGTCAAAGGGGTGACTTTAATATCAGTATATGTATGACTAAATTTAAAGAGTATTATAGCTCGAAGGGGTCCCACTATTGTAGCATCTATATTCATATAGCAAAGTACAAGAAGAGTCCAAGTATAACCCCCAGACTACATCATGCGAGAGTAAATCTATGTATCAAAAGGTGATTATAACACCAGCATGTGTGCTGCTAAAATATAAAAAGTCTCATTTCTTGGATGGGTCCCATTATTATGGGATCCTTTTTAATATAGCAGTTTATGAGATGAGTCTAAGTGTAACCCCCCCCCCCCCCCCCCCCCGCGACTACATCATAGGGGAGTACATCTATGTGTTAAAGGGGTGACTTTAACACACTTATCTGAGGCCAAAATATAAAGTCTCATAGCATGGAGGTATCACTCTATTGTGGGATCTATATTCATGTAGCAGATTATGAGAGGAGTCCAAATGTAACTCCCAGACTGTATCATGGGAAAGTATTTCTTTGTGTCAAAAGATTTACTATTGTGGGATCCTAGTTATGTAGCAATTTATGAGACGAGTCCAAGTGAAACTATTATGAAAAGTACATCTTTGTGTCAAAAGGTTCACTATAGTCGGATCCTATTAATATGCATATTATGAGAGGAGTCCAAGTATACCCCCCTCCCCCGATTATATCATAGGGTATGCATCTATGTGTCAAAGTGGTGAATTTAACACCCGTATGTATATGGCCAAAATATAAAGAGTCTCATTACTATAAAGGGTCCCATTATTGTGGAAACCTTATTTATGTAACAGATGATGAGATGAGTTCAAGTGTACTCCCCGACTATATCATGGGGAGTACATTTATATATCAAATGGGTGACTTTAATACCCATATATATTTTCGCCAAAATATAAAGAGTGATATGGCTAGAAGGGGTCCCAATATTATAGGATTCTTATTCATGTAGCAGATTATGATATAAGTCCAAGGATACCCCTTTACATCATGGAGGATACATCAATATGCCAAAAGGGTATCTTTAACATCTATATATATGTGAAAACTATATAAAGAGACCTATAGCTAACTGCGATTTCTCTATTATAGAATCCTTATTCATGTAGTAGATTATAAGAGGACTCTATGAATAAAGATCCCCTAAAAGTGGGACCCTTTCTTATTCATTGGACTTGAACACCTTATTGTATGAGGGCAAAATATAATGAGTCCCATATCTATTAGGGTTCCCACTATTATTGGATCCTTATTAATGTAGCAGATTATGAGAGGAGTCCAAGTGTGTTTCCCTCCCAATTACATCATACAACGTACATCTATGTATCAAAGGGGTGACATTTTTATCCATATGCATCGTTAAAATATAAACTCGCATAGATAGGAGGGGTCCTACTATTAGGGGATCCTTATTCATATAACATATTATGAGAGGAGTCCAAGCCTACCCCCTTACTACATCATTGGGTGGTACATTTTATTATCAAAGGGGTTATTTTAACACATGTATGTATGTGGCCAAATTATAAAAAGTCTCATATCTAGGAGGTATCCTACTATTATAGTATCCTTTTCCATATAGCCAAAATATAAAGAGCTCATAGTTATATAGGATACATCTATATGTCAAAATAATGACTCTAACACCTGATTATATGTGGCCAAAATAAAAAGAGTCTCGTAACTAATTAGGTTTCCACTATTATGGGATCATTATTCATGTAGTAGATTATGTGAGGAGTCCAAGTATACCCCCCAACTATATCATGGCAGGGTACATCTATATATCAAAGGGGTGATTTTAACATCCGTATGTGTGTGGCCAAAATATAAAGAGTCGTCTAGCTATAAAGGGTCCTACTAATATAAGAGCATATTTATATAAAAGATTATAAAATATGTTCAAGTGTCCCCTTTCCCAACTACATTATGGGGGTATATTTATGGGTCAAAGGGGTGACTTTAACACCCGCATGTATGTGGCCAAAATATAAAGAGTCACAAAGCTAGAATGGGTTCCACTATTGTGGGATCTGTATTTATATAGCAGATTATCATATAAGTCCTGGTATAACCCCCACTGCATCATAAGTGTAAATTTATATGTCAAATGACTTTAACCCCTGCATATGTGTGGCAAAAATATAAAGTGTCCCATGGCTAAGAGTGGTCTCACTATTGTGGAACACTTATTCATGTAATAGGCTATAAGAGGACTCAAAGTATACCCCCTCCCCCGACTTCATCATGGGGGGTACATCTATGTGTCAAAGGGGTGACTTTAACACCTGAATTATGTGGCAACATATAAAAGAGTCACATAGCTATGAGGGTTCCCACTATTATGGGATTCTTATTTATATAGCAGACTATAAGAGGAGTTGAAGTATAACCCCCCTTCGCCTGCATCATTAGGTTATATATTTATATATCAAGGGGTATCTTTAACACCCGTATTTGTGTGGCCAAAATAAAAATATTTCTATAGCTAGAAGGGGTCTCACTATTTTGGGATTCTTATTTATATAGCAGATTATGATAGGAGTCCAAGTGTACCTGATGCAATCTAAACTAATCCTAAATTAAGGGTTTAATTTTATCTAAATTATAACTCGCAAGTGCACGAATCGCTTTGTAGGAGCGGTGCGTATTACGGGTTGATCCCACAGAGATTGCTAATGAGGAGAGCAGTCTAATCTAGGGTTATTAGTTATTTATCCTAAATTACTTTAAAAGATAGTTTTAATTGGAGTTGATTTGTTTTGAGATTAAAAGCAATTAATTAAAGGAAGAAAAACAAGTTGCGGTAAGTCGAGTTCCAAGTGGAGAAGGTACTAAGGCGGTCGAATCCAAAGGAAGAAAAACTAAGGCGGTCGAATCCACCTCGGTTATCCGTAGTTACTAGGTTTATTCAAAATGATCTATGCGAACGAGTAGCATGCGGGAATACAAATCCTGTGCTTGACTCGAGGATGTGATCTTTAGGGCTTTAAATATATTTATCTGACATTGGATTCAACTCAAGCAATGGGTAATAAAATGAAGCATCAAACATCTAAGTTAGCACAACGGATCAAAGCACATAAGCAGAGCATCAAATATCTGAGTTAAGCATGCAAGATCTGGGTTTTAATTCTTTAATTAAAATAAATATCAATCAATTAAGAATTGAATCACATAAACATTAAGGAGCATTGGTATAGAGCACATAAAATAATCCTAAATAATATTTATAACCGTGGTTTCATCTCGGCCTTAGCAATATGTTTAGTTCATCATGGTTTGCATTACATCAAAAGTAAGAGAAGGGAAGAACAACGCTTTTGATCTTCGTTGTCCTCCTCTCCAATCGATGCTCCTTCACTTCGACTCGGCTGCGGCACGGCTTCGATGATACGGATGACAGCTCGGGCCAGGGACGGAACTATGTATGGACCAAGGGGGGCCATGGCCCCCCCTCAAATATATTTTTAAAAAAATTATATAATAAAAGGTTTGAATTTTAGTATATAATTTTTTTTTTGTTTATGCTTTGGCCCCCCTAGATGAAATTATTATGCTTTGGCCCCTCCCAATATAAAATCCTGGTTCCGTCCCTGGCTCGGGCGATGGACAAATGATGGTCGAGGCTTGTGGTGATGATGGTTCCTAGATGGTGAGGGTTTTTGTGGTCGGTAGACAATGATGGAAGCCGGTGATGGGAGCTAGGGTTTAGTCGTAAGTGGTAGGTGGTGGCCGGTGGATGTGGAAGATGATGGTTTGTATTCAGTGGTAAGAGCCTCTTCCTAAACTAAGGTTTCGTCGTTGGTCCAAGCCTCCTTCCCGTGATGGTCCTCATGAGGTATTATATAGAAAGAAAGATAAGAGGTCGGGTAAAGAGAGAGAAGTTTGGTTGGGCTCTCGGATGGCTATCATCTGGTCGAGCAAGGTAGAGGAGAGATAGAGATCGGATGGCTGATTAGAGATATAGCTAGGGGGAAAGAGAGAGATTCGCATAGGGTGCGATCGGGTTAGTTTTAGGTAGAGAGGGAGAGATGATCGAAATGGGATTGGGATCAGGTTTTAAATAAGGTAGAGAGATGGACGGTTATTAGAGAATCGGAATTGGACGGTTACATGGGATTGAAGTCGATGCATGAGAGAGAAAATAGGGGCTCGGCTGGGTCGGTTAGAGAGATAAATCAGGGATAGAGAGAAACAATTTAGAGGGAGATTTAGAGAGAGAAAGTAGGAAATGGGAGAGAGAATCAAGGAGGGAGAGAGAGAAAGTTGGGCACGATCGGGGGTCTCGGCTGGGTTTTAGAGAGAGAGAGAGAAAGTCCAACAGTTAAGAGGAAAGAGAAGGAGACGGCCTGATCGGGTCGGGATGCATGAGCTGGGTATATGAACGGTTTTGATGGGCTTGGGCGGCTGGGATGTATGAGCTAAAGTTTAGAAAAGAAAGAGTCAGTTATAGAGATAAAATCAAAGGAGATTTAGAGAGAGAAAAACCAGGTTCGGTGAAGAGAAGAGAAAGACCAGAGAGAGCCGTTCGCCATCTTTATAGGAGGCCTAGGAGAGAGAAACGGGATAGAGAGAGTGGGTGTATCGGACGGCTGTGATCGAATGCATGGTTTTTAACATGGCACATTCATGCATGCATGCATGTGCATGGAAGGGATGACTGTGATTAAGTGGGGAGGAGAGGGACTGCTGCATGGGATAGGTGGGATCGGATGAGAGAATCCCGGGTAGAGAAAGAAGTGGAATCCGGACGGCTACGATCGCTGCAAGGGATGGTTGTGATGAAGGCGGGTGCATGCATGACCTGGGTTCGGTGCCTACAAGGGAGAGAAAGTGAGGGAAAGAGAGAAAATCAAAAGGACTAAAAGGGCTACATGTGATGGACTTGGATGTTGTGAGGTTCTCCACGTGCACATGCACATACACATGCATGGCTGTCAGGATAAAAGGAATGGCTGTGATGGAGTGTAGATGAGATGGGGTTGCATGCCTTAGGTAAAACGGACGACTGTGATTTGTTTGGTAAGAGCTGCACTCAGGTCGGGTTGCATGGGTGTTATTGAGTTTTAGAGAGAGAAACTCAAGGAGGAAAGAAATAATGATTGGTTTGCGATCGGATGGCCATGATTTGATGAGAAGGAGCCGGCCTGGGTATTGGTCTGAGTTGCATGGACGGCTGGGTTTGGTTGCATAGGATTGGAATAGGTACAGCTGGGTTCAAGCGCAATAGGATCCTGCGGGAAACTTGATCAGGCTTTGGTCATCGTAATCCAAATCCATCATCAAACCCATCATCACCTATTTGTATGTCTGTAGTCCTCCTCCGGTTCGTATCATGCGTTGCATCGGCTCAGTAGCATTGTCTTTCGCTTGATTATTATATTTATCCTTTGTTCCCTCGTTCTTCAGAAAATACTTCAAAACATATTGTGCATCCTTCATCGGGTCGCCGTGAGAATATCCAACGCTTCAGTATGATGCCCTTTATTTTACTGTGTCGAGTACCGGATCAATTCCCTGAAAGACACACATAAAATGACGCTTGTCAGGTTTAAACACGATTATCGATAAAAGAATAATTTGGACTTTTGGGCTCCATATTTTTCATGTATGTAATGTATGTGAGTGAACCAATTAATATATCGTTGGGTTCGTATGAAAGTCTACTATATCGTGGTGCAAAGAAACTCATACAGTTTACGTGCATTATGAAAGTTTTACGTAGCAAAGTGACGATATATGCATGAAAAATAACGGATAATTCACACCAAATGAACGCTCAACAATACCCCCCATTATATCATGGGGATACATCTATGTGTCAAAGGGGTGATTTTAACACCGGCATATATGTGGAAAAATATAAAGAGTCTTATAGCTAAGAGTAATCTCATAATTGTGGAATCATTATTCATATAGTAATTATAAGAGGACTCCAAGTATACCTCCCATTTATATCTTGGAGGGGTGTATCTATGTGTCAAATATGTGAATTTAAACCCATTTATGTGGCTAAACTATAAAGAGTCGCATAGCTATGAGGGTTTCCACTATTATTGAATGGTAATTATTATAGCAAATTATTAAAGGAGTCCAAGTGCATTACCGCAACTACATCAGGGGTGGTATATCTATATATCAAAGGGTGACTTTAATACCCATATGTAAGTGGCCAAAATATAAAGAGTTCCATGGCTAGAAAGGTTTCTAAAATTATACCCCCCTGACTATATCATAGGGGGTTCATCTCTGTATCAAAGGGGTGATTTTAACTTGGGTGTTTGTGTGGCCAAAATATAAAGAGTCTCAGAGCTGTGAGGAAACCCACTATTATAGGATCTATATTTATGTAGTGTATTATAAGATGAGTCCATGTATAACCTCCTACTATATTAATGAAGCATATTATGAGATAACTACATTATAAGGGAGTACATCTATGTGTCAAAGGGATGACTTTAACACTAGTATGTGTATGGCTAAAATATAAAAAGTATCATAGCTAGGAAGGGTCCCACTATTGTAGGATCTATTTTCATATAGTAGAGTACGAGAGGAGTCCAAGTGTAACCCCTTACTACATCATGAGGGAGTAAATCTATATATCAAAAGGTTATTATAACACCAGCATGTGTGCTGCCAAAATATAAAGAGTTTCATAGCTTGGAGGGGTCCTACTATTGTAGGATCCTTCTTAATGCAGCAGTTTATGAGAGGAGTCTAAGTATAACCCCCCCCCCCCCCCTCGATTATATCATAGGGGAGTACATCTATGTGTTAAGGGGATGACTTTAACACTCATTTGGTTGTGACCAAAATATAAAGAGTCTCATAGCTTGGAGGTGTCACTCTATTGTGGGATCTATATTCATGTAGCAGATTATTAGAGGAGTCCAAGTGTAACCCCCCTGACTGTATCATGGGGGTGTATATCTTTGTATCAAAATATTTATTTTAACACTCATATTTTTGTGGCTAAAATATAAAGAGTCATATATCTAGGAGTTATCTTACTATTGTGGGATCCTAGTTATGTAGCAAGTGAAACCCCCTCGACAAAATCATTTGGGATACATCTATGTGACAAATAGGTGACTTTAACACTTCTATGTGTGTGGCCAGTCTCATAGCTAGTTGCGTTCCCACTATTGTTGGATCCTAATTAATATACATATTATGAGAGGAGTTCAAGTGTACCTTCCTCCCCCGACTATATCATAGGGTGTGCATCTATGTGTCAAAGTGGTGAATTTAATACCCGTATGTATGTGGCCAAAATATAAAGAGTCTCATTGCTATAAAGGGTCTTATTATTGTGGAAACCTTATTTGTATAACAGATTATGAGATAAGTTCAAGTGTACTCCCCGACTATATCATGGGGGGTATATTTATATATCAAATTGGTGACTTTAACACCCGTATGTTTGTCATCAAAATATAGATATTCATATAGCTAAAAGGGGTCCTATTATTGTATAATCCTTATTCATATAGCATATTATGATATAAGTCGAAGTATACCCCTCTACATTATAAAGGATACATCTATGTGTCAAAGGGGTGACTTTAATATCCGTATATGCGTGAAAAATATATAAAGAGACCTATAGCTAAAAGCGATCTCTCTATTATGGAATTCTTATTCATGTTGTAGATTGTAAGAATACTATATGAATAAGGATCCCCTAATAGTGAGACCCCTCTATATTCATAGGAAGTACATCTTTGTATCAAAAGGGTGATTTTAACACCTAATTGTTTGTGGGCAAAATATAAAGAGTCTCATAGCTATAAGGGTTCCTACTATTTTGGGACCCTTATTAATATAGCAAATTATGAGAGAAGTCCAAGTATACTCCTTTCCCGATTACATTATAGGTGGGTACATCTATGTATCAAAGGAGTGACTTTTTCACCTGTATATACATTGTTAAAATATAAACTCATAACGATAAGAGGGGTCCCACTATTAGGGGATCCTTATTCATGCAGTATATTATAAGAGGAGTCCAAGCTTACCCCCAAACTACATCATTGGGGGTATATCTTATGGTTAAAGGGGTAGCTAGCTATAACACCTGTATGTATGTGGCCAAATTATAAAGAGTCCCCTATCTCGGAGGTATCCCACTATTATGGTATCCTTCTTTATATAGCCAAAATATAAAGAGTCTCATAGTTATGTAGGATACATCTATGTGTCAAAATAATGACTCTAATACCTAATTATATGTATCCAAAATAAAAAGAGTCTCATATCTAGTTGGGCTCCCACTAATGTGGGATTCTTATTCATATTGTTGATTATATGAGGAATCCAAGTATGCCCCCCAACTATATAATGGCAAGGTACATCTATATATCAAAGGGGTGATTTAATATCTATATTTATGTGGCCAAAATATAATGAGTCGCATAGCTATGAAGGGTCCTACTAATGTGAGAGCTTATTTATATAGAAGATTATGAGACGTGTTCAACCCCTTTCCTAACTGTATTATGGGGGTATATTTATGTATCAAAGGGGTGTCTTTAACACCCGCATGTATGTGGCCAAAATTTAAAGATTCCCAAAACTAAAATGGGTCCCACTATTGTGGGATCTGTATTTATATAGCAGATTATCATATGATATACCCCCCACTATATCATGGGGGTATATTTATATGTCAAATGGGTAACTTTAACACCTGTATGTGTCTGGTAAAAATTTAAAGTGTCTCATGGCTAAGAGTGGTCTCACTATTGTGGAATAATTATTTATTTAGTAGGCTATAAAAGGACTCCAAGTAGACCCCCTCCCTCGACTTTATCATGAGGGGGTACATCTATGTATCAAAGGGGTGACTTTAACACCCGAATTATGTGGCAATATATAAAAAAGTCACATAGCTATGAGGGTTCCCACTATTATGGAATTCTTATTTATATAGCATATTATGAGAGGAGTCCAAGTGTAACCCTCCTCCGCTTATATCATTAAGGGATATATTTATATATCAAGGGGTGTCTTTAATACCCGTATGTGTATAGCTAAAATAAAAATATTTCTATAGCTAAAAGGGGTCTCATTATTATGGGATCCTCATTTATATAGCAGATTATGATATGAGTCATTGTATACCCCCCACAATATAATGGGGGTATATCTATGTGTTAAAGGGGTGATTTTAATACCAGTATGTTTGTGGAAAAATATAAAGAGTCTCATAGCTAATAGCAGTCTCACAATTATGAAATCATTATTAATGTAGTAATTAAAAGAGGACTCCAAGTATACCCCCCATCTACAACATAGAGGGGTCTATCTATGTATCAAATGGGTAAATTTAAACCCATCTATGTGGCTAAACTATAAAGAGTCCCATAGCTATGAGGGTTCCCACTATTATTGAATAATAATTATTATAGCAGATTATTAAAGGAGTCCAAGTGCACTACCGTTACTTCATAATGGGGGGTATATCTATATATATAAAAGGTGACTTTAATACCCGTATGTGTGTGGCCAAAGTATAAAGAGTTCCTAGGCTAGAAGGGTTTCTAATATTATAGGATCCTTATCCATGTAGTAGATTATAAAAGAAGTCCAAGTATACCCCCAGACTATATCATGGGGGGTACATCTCTGCATCAAAGGGGTGACTTTAACTCGGGTATATATGAGGCCAAAATATAAAGAGTCTGATAGCTAGGAGGAGACCCACTATTGTGGGATCTATATTTATGTAGCATATTATGAGATGAGTCCAAGTATAACCCCCCTCCTACTATATTATTGAAGCATATTATAAAATAACTACATTATGGGGGAGTACATCTATATGTCAAAAGGGTGACTTTTGATACCAGTATGTGTATGGCTAAAATATAAAAAATATCATTGCTAGAAGAGGTCCCATTATTGTAGGATCTATATTCATATAGTAGAGTACGAGGGAAGTCCAAGTGTAAACCCCAGACTATATCATTAGGGAGTAAATCTATGTACCAAAAGGTAATTATAACACCAGCATGTGTGCTGCCAAAATAAAAAGAGTCTCATATCTTGGAGGGGTCCCACTATTGTAGGATTATTCTTCATATAGCAGTTTATAAAAGGAGTTTAAGTGTAACCGCCCCTTCCCCCGACTATATCATAGGAAAGTACATCTATGTGTTAAAGGGGTGACTTTAACACTCACATGTCTGTGGCCAAAATATAAAGAATCTCATAGCTTGGAGGTGTCATACTATTGTGGGATCTATATTTATGTAGCAGATTATGAGAAGAGTCCATGTGTAACCCCCTGACTGCATCATAGGGGAGTATATCTTTATGTTAAAAAGTTTACTTTAACACACGTATTTATGTGGCTAAAATATAAAAAGTTATATATTTAGAAGGTATCTTACTATTGTGGGATTCTAGTTATATAACTAGGGGTGACTTTAACACTTCTATGTGTGTGGCAAGTCTCATAACTAGTTGGGTTCCCACTATTATTGGATCCCTATTAATATGCATATTATGAGAGGAGTCCAAGTGTACCCCCCCTCCCCCGACTATATCATGGGGTGTGTATTTATGTATCAAAGTGGTGAATTTAACACTCGTATGTATGTGGCTAAAATATAAAGAGTTTCATAGCTATAAAGGGTACCATTATTGTGGAAACTGCATTCATATAACAGATTATGAGATGAGTTCAAGTGTACTACCCAACTACATCATAGTGGGTACATTTATATATTAAATGGGTGACTTTAATACCCGTATGTTTGTCGCCAAAATATAAAGAGTCATATAGCTAGAAGGGGTCCTATTATTGTAGGATCCTTATTCATTTCGCAGATTATGATATAAGTCCAAGTATACCCTTCTACATCATGGAGGATACATCAATGTGTCAAAGGGGTAACTTTAACATCCGTATATGTGTGAAAAATATATAAAGAGACCTATAGCTAAGAGCAATCTCTCTATTATGGAATCCTTATTCATGTAGTAGATTATAAGATGACTCCACGAATAAGGATCCCCTAATAGTGGAACCCCTCCTTATTCATAGGAAGTACATCTTTGTGTTAAATGGGTGATTTTAAAACCTGATTGTCTGTGGGCAAGATAAAAAGAGTCACATAGCTATAAGGGTTCTCACTATTATGGGATCCTTATTAATGTAGCAGATTATAAGAGGAGTCCAAGTATACTCCCCTCCTGATTACATCATAGGGGGGTACATCTATGTATCGAAAGGGTGACTTTTTTACCCGTGTATGCATCGTTAAAATATAAACTCATATAGATAGGAGGGGCCCCTTTATTAGGAGATCCTTATTCATGTAGCATATTATTAGAGGAATCCAAGTCTATAATTTGACTACATCATTGGGGGGTACATCTTATGGTTAAAGGGGTGACTTTAACACCTATATGTATGTGGCCAAATTATAAAGAATCCCATATCTAGGAGGTATCCCAATATTATGGTATCCTTCTGCATATAGCCAAAATATAAAGAGTCTCATATTTATATAGGATATATCTATATATCGAAATAATGACTCTAACACCTGATTATCTGTGGCCAAAATAAAAAGAGTCTCGAATCTAGTTGGGTTCCCACTATTGTGAGATCCTTATTCATATATTATATTATATGAGGAGTCCAAGTATACCCCTCAACTATAACATGGCAAGGTACATCTATATATCAAAGGGGTGATTTTAAGATTTTAACATATATATATATATATATATATATATATATATATATATATATATATATATATATATATATATATATATATATATATATATATATATATATATATATATATATATATATATATATATATGTGTGTGTGTGTGTGTGTGTGTGTGTGTGTGTGTGTGTGTGTGTGTGTGTGTGTGTGTGTGTGTGTGTGTGTGTGTGTGTGTGTGTGTGTGTGCCCAAAATATAAAGAGTCACATAGCTATGAGGGGTCTTACTAATTTGAAAGCTTATTTATATAGAAGATTATGAGATGTGTTCAAGTTTTCCCTCCCCCAACTGCATTATGGGGTATATTTATATGTCAAAGGGGTGACTTTAACACCCGCGTGTATATGACCAAAATATAAAAAAGTCCCAAAGCTAGAATGGGTTTTACTATTGTGGGATCTGTATTTATATAGCAGATTATCATATGAGTCCAGGTATACCCCCCACTACATCATGGGGGTATATTTATATCAAAAGGGTGACTTTAACACCTGCATGTGTATGGCAAAAATATAAAGTGTCATATGGCTAAAAGTGATGTTATTATTGTAGAATCCTTATTCATATAGTAGGCTATAAAAGGACTCCAAGTATACCCCCTCCCCTAACTTCATTATGGGGGGTACATTTATATATCAAAGGGGTGACTTTAACACCCGAATTATGTGGCAACATATAAAAGAATCACATTGCTATGAGAGTTCCCACTATTATGGGATTCTTATTTATATAGCAGATTATGAGAGGAGTCCAAGTGTAACCCCACTCCGCTTGCATCATTAGGGGATATATTTATATATCAAAGTATATCTTTAATACCCATATATGTATGACCAAAATAAAAATATTTCTATAGCTAGAAGGGGTCTCACTATTATAAGATCCTCATTTACTCATTTATATAGCAAATTGTGATAGAAGTCCAAGTATACCCCCCATTATATCATGGGGGTACATCTATGTATCAAATGGGTGATTTTAACACCCGCATATATGTGGAAAAATATAAAGAGTCTCATAGCTAAGAGCAGTCTCATAATTGTGGAATCATTATTCATGTAGAAATTATAAGATGACTCCAAGTTTGCCCCCCATCTACATCATGGAGGGGTGTATCTATGTGTCAAGTGGGTGAATTTAAACCCATATATGTGGCTAAACTATAAAGAGTCTCATAGCTATGAGGGTTCCCACTATTATTGAATGGTAATTAATGTAGCAGATTATTAAAGGAGTCTAAGTGTACCATCGCTACTACATCATAGGGGGTATATCTATATATCAAAGGGGTGACTTTAATACTCGTATATGTATGGCCAAAATATAAAGAGTTCCATGGCTAGAAGGTTTCTAATATTATAGGATCCTTATTCATATAGTGGATTATAAGAGAAGTCCAAGTGTACCCCCTGACTATATCATGGGGGTACATCTCTGTATCAAAGGGGTGACTATAACTCGGGTATATATATGGCCAAAATATAAAGAGTCTCATAGATAAGAGGAGAGTCATTATTGTGGGTTCCATATTAATGTAGCGCATTATAGGATGAGTCCAAGTATAACCCCCCCTCCTACTATATTAATGTAGTATATTATAAGATAACTACGTTATGGGGGAGTACATCTATGTGTCAAAGGGGTGACTTTAACACCAGTATGTGTATGACTATAATTTTAAAAGTATCATAGCTAGGAGTGGTCCCACTATTGTAGGATATATATTCATATAGTAGAGTACGAGAGGAGTTCAAGTGTAACCCCCAGACTACATCATGAGGGAGTACATCTATATATCAAACGGAGATTATTACACCAGCATGTATGCTGCCAAAATATAAAGAGTCTCATAGCTTGGTGGTGTCCTACTATTATAGGATCCTTCTTAACGTAGCAGTTTATGAGTGGAATTTAAGTGTAACCCCCCAGACTACATCATACGGGAGTACATCAATATGTTAAAGGGGTGACTTTAATACTCACTTGTATGTGGCCAAAATATAAAGACTCTCATAGCTTGGAAGTGTCACTCTATTGTGGGATCAATATTAATATAGCAGATTATGAGAGGAGTCCAAATATAACCCCCCTGACTGCATCATAGGGGAGTATAACTTTGTGTCAAAAGGTTTACTTTAACACCCATATTTTTATGGCCAAAATATAAAGAGGCATATATCTAAAAGGTATCATACTATTGTGTGATCCTAGTTATGTCACAATTTATAAGACGAGTCCAAGTAAACCCCCCTCCCCCGGCAATATCATTTGGGATACATTTATGTGACAAAGAGGTGACTTTAACACTTGTATGTATGTGGCCAGTCCCATAACTAGTTGGGTTCCCACTATTATTGGATCCCTATTAATATGCATATTATTAGAGGAGTCCAAGTGTACCCCCATTCCCCGACTATATCATGGGGTGTGTATCTATGTGTCAAAGTGGTGAATTTAACACTCATATGTATGTGGCCAAAATATAAAGAGTCTCATAGCTATAAAGGGTCTCATTATTGTGGAAACCTTATTCATATAACAGATTATGAGATGAGTTCAAGTATACTCCCCGACTGCATCATGGGAGGTACATTTATATGTCAAATGGGTGACTTTAACACCCGTATGTTTGTCGCCAAAATATAAAGAGTCATATAACTAGAAGGGGTCCCAATATTGTAGGATCCTTATTCATATAGCATATTACGATATAAGTCCAAGTATACCCCTCTATATCTTGGAGGATAGATCAATGTATCGAAGGGGTGACTTTAATATTCATATATGTGTGAAAAATATATAAAGAGACCTATAGCTAAGAGCGATCTCTCTATTGTAGAATCTTTATTCATGTAGTAGATTATAAGAGAACTCCATGAATATGGATCCCCTAATAGTGGGACCCCTTCTTATTCATGGGAAGTACATCTTTGTATCAAATGGGTGACTTTAATACCTGATTGTATATGGACAAAATATAAAGAGTCCCATAGCTATAAGGGTTTCCACTATTATGGGATCCTTATTAATGTAGTAGATTATTAGAGGAGTCCAAGTGTACTCCCCTCCCGATTACATCATAACGGTGTACATCTATGTATCAAAGGGGTGATATTTTTACCTGTATATGCATCGTTAAAATATAAACTCACATATATATGAGGGGTCCCACTATTAGAGCATCCTTATTCATATAGCATATTATGACATGAGTCCAGGTCTACCCCCTGACTACATCATTGGGGGGTACATCTTATAGTCAATGTGGGGGATGATCTTCGTGCCAACTCAAAGACTCGGTCCAACCAGTCAATCGAGTCGAATCAAAGGTCTAATCGAACGTTTGTCTAGTCTGTAGGTTCAGAGGTCGATATCTTTGAATTGAACTTCTGAATATCGAAAGACTATTGACACGAGATGTGATCTCGGAGTTCAGCCGAAGCCTACGTCTCCGTGCTATAAGGAGCAACCTGAATTCACTAACACTTGAATTGAAGTGACCTCGATAGGCCGAGTATCACCGGTTTTTCTTCGTAAAGAAGATCGAACGGTTAGGAGTCAGAGCTCTAGATTTTTCGAAAGTCTGATTTAGGAATCAGATATTCGATCCTTTTTTCATCCATCGAGTCTGCTATTTATAGAGTTTTGTTGAAAAGAAAAATAGGATACAAGGCGGTTTCTTCCGCCGTTGTCTTGTTCCGGCGGGGGGACGGTGGGTCCCATCGTCGTCTCTGAGGACCCCCAGGCAGGGCTGGTGGGTCCCGCTGTCGCCTTTGTGGACCCCTAGGCAGGGCTGGTGGGTCCCGTTGTCGCCTCTGTGGACCCCCAGGCAAGGCTGGTGGGTCCTATTGCCACCTCTGTGGACCCCTAGGCATGGCTGGTGGGTTCTGTTGTGGGGTTTTTTGCCTAAAATTTGCACCCATAGTTACCCCCTCAACGTTAGCTAGAGGCTGATCTGAATGACTTGGATCCCAGGTGCAAAATTCAAAACCCTCCGCAAAAGTTGGTGTCATTGAGTTCTTATTGAGAGGTCGTTTGTTGATCGATCAATCAGAATTTTCGACGGGTCATCTCTAAATGATCGGTCAAACTTATCCGATCGGTCAAATTTATTTGATTTGTCAAATTTGTCCGATTGGCCAAATTTGCCCAATCGGTCATTTTCAACGGTGGAGCTTGAGGCGATCGGGCAAAAAACCCATATTTTTTACCCGATCTTTTGGAAAATCATCCAATCGTCTGCCTATCGATTGGGCAAAGTTTTTTGATCGATCGGTCAAAATTGTCCGATCGGTCAGATTTGTTCGATCGGTCAATTTCAACAGGTGGAGCTTGAGGCGATCGGGCAAAAAACCACATTTTCTACCCGATCCTTTGGAAAATCACCCAATCATCTGCCAGTCGATTGGGCGAAGTCTTTTTGGGCCATCGGTCAAAATTGTCTGATCGGTCAATTTCAGCCGATGGAGCTTGAGGCGATCGGGCAAAAAACCACGTTTTCTGCCCGATCCTTTGGAAAATCGCCCGATCGTCTGCCGGTCGATTGGGCAAAGTTTTTTGGGCTATCGGTCAAAATTGTTCGATCGATCAAATTTGTCCGATCGGTCAATTTCAACCGGTAGAGCTTGAGGCGATCAGGCAAAAAAAAAAACACGTTTTCAGCCCGATCTTTTGGAAAATCGCTCAATTATCTGCCGGTTGATTGGGCGACGTCTTTTGATCGATCTGTCAAAATTATCCAATCGGTCAGATTTGTCTGATCGATCAATTTCCACCGATGGAGCTTGAGATGATCGGGCAAAAAACAACTTTTTCTGCCCGATCCTTTGGAAAATCGCTCGATCGTCTGTCGGTCGATTGGGCAAAGTCTTTTGATCGATCAGTCAAAATTGTCCGATCGGTCATATTTGTCTGATCGGTCAATTTCAACCGGTGGAGTTTGAAGCGATCAGGCAAAAAACCACGTTTTCTGCCCGATCCTTTGGAAAATCGCTCGATCATCTGCCGGTCGATTGGGCGAAGTCTTTTTGGGCCATCAGTCAAAATTGTCCGATTGGTCAATTTCAACCGGTAGAGCTTGAGGCGACCGGGCAAAAAACCATATTTTCTTCCCGATCCTTTAGAAAATCGCCCGATCATCTATCGGTCAATTGGGCGAAGTCTTTCAGGCCATCGGTCAAAATTGCCCGATCGGTCAATTTCAACCGATAGAGCTTGAGGCGATCGGGCAAAAAACTACGTTTTTTGCCCAATCCTTTGGAAAATCACTCGATCATCTGCCGGTCGATTGGGCGAAATCTTTTGGGCTATCGATCAAAATTGTCCGATCGGTCAAATTTGTCCGATCAATCAATTTCAACCGGTGGAGCTTGAGGTGATCGGACAAAAAACCATATTTTATGCCCGATCCTTTGGAAAATCGCCTGATTATCTGCCGGTCGATTGGGCGAAGTCTTTCGGGCCATCGGTCAAAATTGTCCGATCAGTCAAATTTATCTGATCGGTCAATTTCAACAGATGGAGCTTGAGGCGATCAGGCAAAAAACCACATTTTCTACCCGATCCTTTGGAAAATCGCCCGATCGTCTGCCTGTCGATTGGGCGAAGTCTTTTGGGCCATCGGTCAAAATTGTCCGATCGGTCAAATTTGTCCAATCGGTCAATTTCAACCGGTGGAGCTTGAGGTGATCGGGCAAAAAAACCATATTTTCTACCCGATCCTTTGGAAAATTGCCCGATTGTCTGCCTGTCGATTGGGCACGTCATTTGTTGGCGTTTTGTTTTTCCCATCGCTTCACCTGGTTCGACGTTTCGACTGGTCCAATGTTTCGTTTGATCTGACATTTCATCTTTCGCCAATCAGGTGGCGTCACGTGTCACACGGGTTTTCCCGCCAAATTTTTCGGGGCTTACAAATCACGTCCCGGAGTTCATTTTCCCCTCACGCTGTTAGGAATTTTTGAGTTTTTTTCTTTTACTCCCGAATTCCTACCTTTTGTTTTCCCTGTTCTTCCATTCGATTGTAATGGCATCTGCAAGCTGTACCAAGAATATCGTCCCTCCGAAGGTAAGGCCATCAAAGAAGGGGAAGGCCACGACTAAACCTTCGTCGCCAAAGGTCACTGGGAAGGGCAAGACCAAGGGCAGCCTCGGTGTCCTTGGGAAAAGGCATCTGGGAGTGGGATTTGCCTCAACGCCCACCAAGCCGAAGCATATCCCCAAAGCTGAGTTTGTTCTGAGGCCGCTGAAGTCGTTATCCGAGAAGTCTGTCTTCGAGTATGGCATCGGTCGAAAGACTACTGACGTAAAAAGGGCGAAATAGGAGAAGTTGCTCAGGTTCTTCACTGAAGGCGTCCATCGCCCAGTGCTCGCCGGACTGCAAGCTGCCTTTGGTATTGACAATCGGTCCATTTATACAGAGGTGGCTAGCAAGGAGAAAATTATGGGCACGATCGTGACGATCGGGTAGCTCAACTGCAGGCTACAACTACCCCGTCTGCCATTCGCGGCTAGACTACTGAATACGTCTGGGCTTTGCACCGGACAGTTCATGGGGAATACATGGAGAATTATCTATGCTTTATGCCGGGTGGAGTTCGATCACCAGGAGGAGCTTAGAGCCTGCTACTCCAGTATCCCCGAAGGCGAGCAAGCCAGGATCGAGTTAGGGTATTTCTTCTACCACTATCAGTGGGTTTCGAGAAAAGATAGCCCCTTCTTCAACCTACACGGCGTCTATACCCCTTCGCCCCATTATTGGCACGGTCCCCTCCGACAAGCTATACAGCGATTGGCCAATCTCCGTTTTGGGGGCATGGACTCCCTTCTTAGTGCGCGAGACTCCTCATACCCAAGTCCACAAGGAGGTTGAGAGGTACGGACCGGGAGGTGATCTGTGTTGGTCATCCGATCGGGTCAGAGTGATTGACAACTTATTCCTGGAGCTGACATGCAGAACCAGGTCGTGGAAGCAGTTCGCGAACTGTCCGGTCCATCATGGCAACGCCAACCTGATGCACCGCCTGCCGGTCAGGTACGAAGATAATGATACTCTATATTCTGATTACGAGGAGGATCTTGAGACCGGCAAGATGGTGCGATATGTGTGGGTCGAGAAAAAAGGTATATGGAAAGAGGAGGCATTCCGGGTCTAGTGAGGAGAAGATGGTCGTGACCAGGTGAGGCCAGGTCAAGAAGAGGAGGGTGGTGAAGGAAGAGAAGGTGGTGAAGGAAGAGGAGGAGGAGGAAAAGAAGAGAGAAGAAGAAGCAGAAGAGGAAGAGGAAGAAGAGGTGAAAGGTGAAGAAGATGGCGGGGAAGAGAGTGGAAATGAAGGAGAAGAAGGCAGGGAAGAAGATGAGGATGAAGAGAAGGAAGGAAGCGATGAGGGAGAAGGAGAAGAGGAGAAAGAAAGTGAAGAGGAGGGGCCCAAAGGTCGGGAAGACATGCCCCCCACCCCACCAGGAGCTGGCCAAGTCCCTCCTATTGATGAGGCTAAGGCCCGTCGAATGGAGGATGATATTGATACGATAGACGATGGCATGAAGGTGACACTCGTCTATCACTTCGAGACTCTGAAGCGTCCTACACGCATCAGGGTCAAGTACTCAGGGAGTGACGTTGTCTACGACCCGACGCCCATCACGCAGGTGCCGCCCGAAGGCCTCAGGCAGGGCGAGGTCTCAACGAGGCAGGCTTCCACAAGTGGAGGGGTGGAAGCTGAAAAACCAAGGCTAGCACCTCGAGATGACGCGGCCAAGGTGGCAGCAGAAGCTGCCGCCCTGATGTCTGCCCTCCTCCGGGGCAGACGAGATACATGGCGAAGGGGGAGATTTGTCTCCTCCCGAACCAAAGGGAAACGAGGGGCAGGTGCCCGAGCAGGTTCTGATCCCCGTCTCTGCAGCAAAGACTCCCAGCCCCAAGGGGAAAGGGACTAATCGAGGGAAAGGGCCAGCTCAAGCCCCTCACCGAGGCTCTATTGGCAGGAGTAAATTCTAACTCTTTACTTCCTCTCGTTTGGATAGAATATTGGATATGTCTGAATCTTTGAAAGCTTTGAGCGTAGGTGCTCCTGGCAGCCCGCAGCCTATGCTACGGGACTTGGACGAGGTTGACATCAACCACCCAACTGGGGCACTAAGGAAGCTCTGCAACCTTCCAGATGCGACCCTCGAGGAGACATCAAACAGGCTCGAAGTTATGGTGAGTAGTTTCGACTTGGTCTCAAATTGTAGCACTCCCATCCGATAATTCTAACTTGCTCTTGTTCTTATGCAGATGTCTGCCCTGCTGAAGTTAAACAACAGGGTCTTTAAGAAGGCCGGAGAGCGGGAGGCCGCCAGCGAGATCTCACGCTTGAACGCCCTCCTGGAGGAAGCTAACGAGGAGCGGGTGAAGCTATTTGTTGTGCTCTCTTTGAGATAGCAGCTTTTCCACAACAAGTCTCATATAAAGAAAAAGATAGAGGCAGAGTTTGTGGCTGCCAATAAAAGAACTCCAAGGTCTCAAAAATAGATTCTTCAAGTTAGAGAATATCATAGAGAGAAGAAGAGAGACAGGGAGAGAGAAAATCAGAGAGAGAAGAAGAGAGAAGGAGAGAAAGAGAGAATCGGAGAGAAAGAGAGAGAGAAGGAACCCAAGCCTAGCGATGGGGGTAGGGGCAAGGATTTGGGGGGCGGGGGCTTAGAGAGAGAGAAAAAAAAAAGCGATTAAGGGGGGACTAACGGGAAGAGAAAGGAGCAGGGATCACATGAGAGCCGGGAGCAGGGATTAGGGCTCGATGATGAGAGGGGGGCATCAGATCTGGGGGTCGATTAGAGAGAGGTGTGAGATTTGGGGAGGTTACCAAATTAAGAGAGGAGACGGCAGGATTTGGGGATCAGATTGAGAGATTGAGAGGGCTAAGTGTGTGTGTGTGTGTGTGAGAGAGAGAGAGAGAGAAGGAGAGAGAGAGAGAGAGAGACATAACGGCATAATTTCGGGTCAATGAGAGAAGTGTGGGGGAGTGCGGCATTTGGGGAGAAAGTGGGGTGGATACGGCAACAGATCATATTCTTTTATTGGTCGGGGATTTTGTGACGAGGTGGCAGCCGATCACAACCTTTTAACGGATGGCTGGTGATTGAAATCAAGACGGGACTGCCATATTTGCAAGGTTAAGCAATGGCCTGTTATGGCCTTGAATCAACGGATTGGTTTGTCTCCCCACACAATTAAATCACGAGCGTTCTTTTGTCTCTTCATGTTTGTCCCCCCGATAAAACCCTAAAATATTATATATATATATATATATATATATATATATATATATATATATATATATATATATATATATATATATATATATATATATATATATATATATATATATAGGGCCGATCCAGTGAGAAAACTCTTATTTGCAAAACCTTGTGAGAAACCAACCTAGAGGTTTTAGAATTTGATGGAACTTGGCAGGAATGCTACCTATGCCATGTTGATCATCCTCACAAAATTTTATCAAATTCTAAAACCTCTAAGGGCATCAAATGTTAGAAGATTTACTAACCGTTCATAAAAATAGTTAATTTGATTATCAAATTTAATGCCCCTAGAGGTTTTAGAATTTGAATAAATTTTGTGAGGATGATCAACATGGCATATGTAGCATGCCTACCAAGTTTCATCAAGTTCTGAAACCACTAGGTTGGTTTCGCAAAAGGTTTCGCAAATAAGAAGTTTCTCACTGGATCGGCCCTCTCTCTCTCTCTCTCTCTCTCTCTCTCTCTCTCTCTCTATATATATATATATATATATATATATATATATATATATATATATATATATATATATATATATATATATATATATATATATATATATATATATATATATATATATATATATATATATATATATATATATATATATATATATTCATATATATATATATAGGGGCATGCTATGCTGCGGTATGCGGTACGTGCGGCACTACACCGCAGCCGTCTGATGCACGCGCTGCATGCATCACATGCACGCAGCAGTGCATCAGACGGCTGTGGCACAGTGCCGCACTTACCGCATGCCGCATTATAGCATTTCTATATATATATATATATATATATATATATATATATATATAGGGTCGGGATTGGCTGAACAAGCAATAACCCAGCACCCTTTGATGCACCTAGAGGTTTTAGAATAGGCTGATTTTTGGTAGATATGTTGTCTATGGTATGTTGATCATCCTCACAAAAAATCCGCCCATCCTAAAACCTCTAGGTGCATCAAATACGCTCTTCAAATCAAAGGTTTTCGACTGCCAATTTTAACCGTTGATTTGAAGAGCAAATTTAATGCACCTAGAAGTTTTAGAATGGGCTGATTTTTTGTGAAGATGATCAACATACCATAGATAACAGGCCTACAAAAAATCAGCCCATTCTGAAACCTCTAGTGCATCAAAGAGTGCTGGGTTATTTGCTGGGTCATCCGATCCTGACCCATATATATATATATATATATATATATATATATATATATAGAGAGAGAGAGAGAGAGAGAGAGAGAGAGAAATGCTTAAATACGGTCCTGCGGTCCGTGCAGTCCACACCCGCAGCCGTCCAATGCAGAGCACCACACCGCGCCGTGTGCATCGGACGGCTATGGATGCGGACCGCAGACCGCGGGGAGCCTGCACTGAGGTGTAGCATCATTGATGCACCTCTCGCTTGTTTACCCCCCTATAAGTTTTGAAATTTGATGAAATTTGGTGAGGGTATTTTCTAGGTTAGTATGATCATCCTCACCAATTTTCATCAAATTCCAAAACTTCTAGAGGGGTCAAATGGTCGAAGCAAAATCTACAGATTTTAAGGGTGACTGCGGACGGCTGATTTTGCTTCGAGCATTTGAACCCCCTAAAAGTTTTGGAATTTGATGAAAATTGGTGAGGATGATCAACGTACTCTGGACAAGACCCTTACCAAATTTCATCAAATTCCAAAACTTCTAGGATATTCAAACAATGCCTGAGGTGTTGCAACGACGCTGGACCTTATATAGGGGCATGCTATAATGCGCCATGCGGTAAGTGTGGCACCACATAGTAGCCGTCTGATGTACTATTGTGTGCATCACATGCATCAGACGGCTGCGGTGCAGTGCCGCACGTACCGCATGCCGCATTATAGCATGCCCCTATATATATATATATATATATATATATATATATATATATATATATATATATATATATATATATATATATATATATATATATATATATATATATATATATATATATATATATATATATATATATAGAGAGAGAGAGAGAGAGAGATAAATGCCATAATGCGGCATGGGGTAAGTGCAGCATCGCACCGCAGCCGTCTGATACACCACTGCGTGCATCAGATGGCTACGGTACAGTACCTCACATACCGCATACTGCATGCTGCATTATAACATACCGCATGCTGCATTATATATATATATATATATATATATATATATATATATATAGGCGTGATAAGATGTGGTGTGCGGTGCGTACGTCGTCGCACCATTGCGATGCGTTCGATGCAAGCAGCGGTGCATCAGACGGTTGCGGTGCGACACCGCACGCCCCGCACGTCGTATTTTATCATTTCTATATATATATATATATATATATATATATATATATATATATATATATATATATATATATATATATATATATATATATATATATATATATATATATATATATATATATATATAGAGAGAGAGAGAGAGAGAGGAATGGGATGCTGCCTATCAAAGCAGCGTTTTTTGCTGCTTTGATACATTGTTTGACCATCCTAGAAGTTTTGGAATTTGATGAAATTTGGTGAGGGTGTTGTCTAGGTAAGATGATCATCCTCACAAATTTTCATCAAATTCCAAAACTTCTAAGAGGGTCAAATGGTCGAAGCAAAATCTGCAGATTTTAACGGTGACTGCAGATTTTGCAGATTTTGCTTCGACCATTTGACCCTCTTAGAAGTTTTGTAATTTGATGAAAATTTGTGAGGATGATCATCTTACCCTAGACAACACCCTCACCAAATTTCATTAAATTCCAAAACTTCTAGGATGGTCAAACAATGTATCAAAGAAGCAAAAAACGCTGCTTTGATAGGCAGCATCTCATTCCTCATATATATATATATATATATATATATATATATATATATATATATATATATATATATATATATATATATATATATATATATATATATATATATATATATATATAAGAGGCGTGCTAGGGTGCGGTGTGTGCGGCGTCGCACCGCAGCCGTTTGATTCCCCGTTGCAGTGCATGCGATGCACGCAGCGGTGCATCAGACGGCTACGGTGCAACGCCGCACGCACCGCACACCGCATTTTAGCATTTCTCTCTCTCTTTCTCTCTCTCTCTCTCTCTCTCTCTCTCTATATATATATATATATATATATATATATATATATATATATATATATATATATATATATATATATATATATATATATATATATATATATATATATAAGGAAAATGGATGCTGGACCTGAAGTGTAGCGTCGTTGTTGCACCTCAGGCATTGTTTGACCATCCTAAAAGTTTTGGAATTTGATGAAATTTGGTGAAGGTGTTGTCTAGGGTAAGATGATCATCCTTACCAATTTTCATCAAATTCCAAAACTCCTAGGGGGTTCAAATGGTCGAAGCAAAATCAGTCGTCCGTAGTCACCTTTAAAATCTACAGATTTTACTTCGACCATTTGACCCCATTAGAAGTTTTGGAATTTGATGAAAATTGGTGAGGATTATCATCTTACCCTAGAAAACACGCTCACCAAATTTTATCAAATTCCAAAACTTGTAAGGGGGTAAACAAGTAAGAGGTACAGCAACGATGCGAGGTGCGGTATCAGAATTCGATGAAGCTCGTGGCAATATAATCGTTACTCCAAAACCAATCCATTGGCGATGGGTTGACACCCACCAGAAAAAAATTACAAAAAATACCCCTACCCTAGATCTGGGTTAATATAATATTGATTTAACTGTCAATTCACTGTCCGGAGTCGTAACTTGACGAAACGAGTAGCGATGGACTCAGTTCGACGAAACAAAACTATTAACAATAGGTTAGCCTAGAAGTTTTATAGATTACCATAATGTCCCCCGTATAGGACCGATTTAGCTATCGTGGTTCGACCGTAATCTTCCGGTCTGGACTTCGATCTTCGCAAGATCATATCAAAATATATCTAACGGTACCACTGAAATCCAGTATTGTACCTTTAAGAATTAGCTGTCTTAATTACTTGGTCCCCTTTAGGTTGTGACCTTCCGAAATTACGGACCTAATTTCTGGGATCCCTAACCCCATTATGAGTTATGTTTGATACATATATGATTAGGGTCTGATGACCCTGTAAGATTAAGGTTTTTGACCCAAATGAAATTAGGGTCTGTTGACCCATATGTCCCTAGGGTCTATTGACCCTTATGCAATTAGGGTTTGATGACCCATAGAAAACCAGGGTTGAATGACCCATGTCTGACAAGGGTCTAATGACTCATCTGTAACCCGGGTCTAATGAGTCATGTACAACCTGGGTCTGATGGCCCATAGATAACCATGGTTTAATGGCGCCTACAATTCTCGACTTGACCAACTCGGCCCTAAACCCGTATCATTCGGTAGCAAGCATTGACCATGGGTCCGCTATGTGTGAATTTGGTAGTACGTAACCAGGATGATTCAGCCGTAGATGGAGCAGAGACCGATCAAGAGCAGTTAATGGGAATTTGTGCACGATCGACAACCAGGTGACATCTACTCCCTTTCCCGTGGTCTTTGATAGTGGAAAATGAGAACAACTAGGGTAGGTGTCCATGGTACTGCATGCGGGTCCCGTCGGGCATCACCGCATGTGGTCACGTGGACCCCTCCTTGCATGCGAAGTCGCGAGTCCAGCGACACATGCTTTAAAATATTATTAAAATAAGCATACTTTAAAATATTAATAAAATAATCATGCTTTATAATATTAATAAAATTAATAACGATTATTACATGGACACTGTAATTAGGTATTCCTTTAAGTTAAAATGCAACTTGAATAAATAATAATTATCGGGACCCACTTTACTAAAAAGAGTGGCAACCCTAATATATTGGTTTTAGGGGAGTGTAGGTCGAATCGCTTTGACAGCGAGGTGACCTTTAGCTGTAGTGTTATTATGGGTTGCGAGAGCAGTGCGGGACCTGGGTTAAAATATTGCAAACTATTAATCACCGTATATTTTTTTTAATTATCTCAATATATGTGTAAAAATAATTATTTAATGTATTTGGTATTTAATACTTTGTTAAAATGGGTGAAATTGAGAAGATTAGGACCCCGTGCGCGCAAGGGCCGTGAACCACCCTGCGCGCATAGCTGAAGATCAGTAGGCTAAGGTGTCACGGGCAAGGATTGTGGTAAAGCCAATATGTGGTGCCCTCGAGTAGGGATTGGCCTAGCAATTCCTGTCCCGGGGTAGTTGGAGACCCTAAAGAAAGCAAGATGGGTAGTAGAGCTCCACCGTGAAAGACGAAAAACCCCTTATGATCATATGGGTGACTTTGTGCATGGTGTCGGAGTATGCACGGCGAGAGATCAGAGTTGGCCCTCTACATCGAAATAAAAGGCCCTATAGTAATGCCCGACCAGGGGTATGATGAACAAAATATCCGGGGTTCATATTTGGATAGATATTTTATATGATTGCTAATTAACAACTATGGAATATTAATGTGGATTATGAATTTATAGAGCGTGATAATCTAGATGGTCATTTTATTGTTCATTACTACTATAGAATAATGGCTGAACTTTATGTTAGACAATCTAGTGACAGTAGGTATTGCATGAGAACATAGACTGCTAGTAAGCTTAGGTTAAACTTCTGTAAACTTTCTTAATAATATAATTTAATCGGTTGTCCCATATTATTAAAGGCTACTAGGATGTCACTAGCCATTAATTTGGCTAATCTCCTAATTTACCATTGGGAGCTACTCTTTCCCACGAGTAGACTTTCCTGCAGGTACGGAGGTTCAGGAGTAACAGTGGGAGGCCAGAAGCGAAGTGAGAGTTACGATAGTGTTCTGTCTTCAATGTATTATCTGGTAGTTTTTCTTGTTGTAGCAATGTAAATCGATTGGATTGGAATAATGATTATTTAGTCTAGTCAGTGTTTTGACTGTTAGTGGTGATGATCCAGCTGAATCTTTAGGGTAGGCCTCTCCTCAAGGCCCAAATCCTAGGCTAGCTCACTATGAAAATATAAACCTTAAAGTGACCTAACCGACCAGCCCGTAGATAGGAACCCTAACCAGTGCCCGATTGCTAGAGAGCGAGCGAGGCTACTCGGCTCACCGTCAGAGGCTTGAGTCTCGTGCTCCCTTAAAAGGGACATCTATCAGCATATGGGGCACCGACAGGCCACACATGCTGAGAGGATAGCCTATTTGAAGGTCGAGCGTGGTCATCTCTCTATCAACAAAATTCTCTCTCTACCTTCCTTTAAATTAAATAAAAATATTTTTCATAAAAATCAAGTTTTAAAATACCCCTTGTTTCTCCCTCTTCCTTCTTCTTCATTTAGGAGAGAGGTGCAGTCCTGTGAGAAACCCTAATTGGTGTAGTTAGACGACCAAACCCTAAATCTCTTGGTTTTTTCTCAATTCACACCCCAGGGATCGGTTCCGGATTTCTAGGACGTGACAGCTGGTATCAGAGTTTAGGGATAGGTTCTTAGGAGTTTCATTAGGATATTATATTGTGATTATTTTAACAAAAAGTTTAGGCTGTACTAGTGCTAGGGTGATTCTAGAGATAGTCGAGAGATTGATTTGGTAGTATTTCTTAGAGTAGTTAGTGGCATCTTAGTGTGCGAGAGTCTAGGGTTTATTGTACTTGGATAATTGGATAGATTGGAGGAATTGATTGGTAGTTAAGAAATTGTCCATACTTGGGTAATTGATCGATAGGGACTCGAGGTGTTAATTTATCTATTATGCGGATTGATAAGAATTATGTTTGCCTCCGCACCTTAATGTTTAGGCTCAGAGCTAGTTGTGATGACTCAGGTAGGAACTGCCTAGAATGTCTTAACTAAGTATAGTGTTAGAGTCAACCTCAGAGTATTTGTTTTGGGTTTAATGATTAATGCTTATTTGGATTTGCTAGTGGTAGTGAATTGACCGAGAACTAGAGAACAAACTTTAGTTGGTCACATGGTTGATCGGTTTTGGGAGATGAATATATATCGATTATGTTTGGGAAGATGTATATGGTTATAAGGCTATTCATTTTATTGGTTCTTATTATTTTTCGTTGACCTTTAGCATTAGAAACCTAGCCGGTATTTTAAGACTCTCTAATTTTTGTTGACCCTTAGAACTTGAGACCTAGCCGGTATCTTATGATTCTCTGATTCTTCAAAGACTTTTAGAATTAAAGACTTAGTCGGTATTTTTAGGATCGTCCATTGTCTCGTTCTAGGTATAATAATTGGTTTGATCTTCTTGACGGTTTTATCCGGTATATCACGGGTCGGTATAAAGCTTATATGTCATAAGTAATGATGACGACCCTTGGGAGGTAGTG
This sequence comes from Chamaelirium japonicum, assembly GCA_947650365.1. Lineage (NCBI taxonomy): Eukaryota > Viridiplantae > Streptophyta > Magnoliopsida > Liliales > Melanthiaceae > Chamaelirium > Chamaelirium japonicum. The sequence goes on along the minus strand of OX393550.1, from coordinate 12,092,442 downwards.
GTTTCAAAGAGTATACCAGGAGATGGAAATCTTAGGTAGTGGGTTGTGATTGTCCGACAGAGGACATAATGAGGCTATTCACTAACTCGATGATTAGTGCAGAATTCTAGCACTTGGTGTCGGTATCATAGTTTTTGACTCCCTTCAATCAATGGTATTATCCTAGTCTAGTGTTCTTTGATTTGTGCTTTAGAGTGTGTCATACATAGACTTTCAGAGTGGCTTTTGTTTAGGACTAGTCACACAGTCATACAGTGTATGTCGTATCCTAATTTTTGGCTTCTTTTCGTCACTATGGTAATGGGTTTCCTTTCTTACCTGATTCGTGCATCATAGTATACCCTTTAGAAAGTTTCCGAGTCATAATAGTATAGTTAGGAGTATTGGTATCAGGTCTTTCATTGATTATCGGTGTTTTACGATTCATTATTGTTCCCTCTTTATTCTCGTTCTTTTGTGGCATAGTTGTGTTATCTTGAACTCAACAAATTATAGGTTAGTCAGTATGTATGTTGGGATGCCCAAATTCGTATCATAGTGATGTTTTCCTTGTAGATCATTAGGGTAGTAGCGGTTATGTAGGTAATAGAGGTGTTCGCTCCAGAGGAAATCTTGTGGGACATAAGTCTAGATGTGTAAGCTTGAGTCGTCTGATTATCGTCTTTAGTTTGGATCTATAGGTGTACGGGGGTAGTTCTACGTGTATATAGGAATAAATTTTTTTAGTACCGTTAGATGAGAGTGTTATGTGATCTTATTTCATAAGTCAAATTGTTACCTGACTTCTGGATAAGGGGGATGCTCTTTATCCAGAAAAAGGAAACAATCTGAACTCATGAAAATCTATATTAGTCCTTAATGATTAGAATGGAAAATGAAAACCAAAGCTCGTATTCACGATGCGAGAATTTGGAGGTTCATCTCTATCCTAATAATTATGAGACTCAATTCATATTACGTTAGGTTAGTGAATAGAGTAGAGTCGCGAGTAGATAAGGTAGATCTTTCCCTTTTTGGTAAGTTTGGTGTAGTGGCTTATTTTTCTTATTGGCAAGGTAAATATTATTATTTATACCGATTATAGATTTGTCTTTCGTTGCTTTGATAGTGTAGATGACAATTTTGTATTCTTAGTTTCGAGATTTAATTTTCGGGACGAAAATTCTATTAAGGTGGGTAGGATGTAATAACCCACATTCCAGGGTGTTTTTGCCCAGTTCTATATAATATTATTTTAATATTTTGGCGGTGATATTTTTAGTTGTGCTTGAACGGGACCAGGCAATGGGTCCCGGGTATGAGACGAAGGGCTGCCACTGAGGTATAGTCACACGAGCTGATGAGCACGTACATCGAGGCATGGCTCGAATGTTTTTTTTTATAAATAATTTTATAATAAATATATACTGTGGCGGGTCTGTCGGACCCGGCGAGGTTCGCGAGCCAGCGCGGCTCGACGCGAGTTGAGTGCGAATCGGGGCAAGTCAGGCTCGGCGCGAGTCTAGCTCGATCAGTTTTTAAAATAAATAAATAAATAAATAAATAAATAAAAAGAGAAGAAAAAAAACTTAAAATTAAAACCCTCTCCCTCACCCTCACCCTCACCCGAACCCGAACCCAGCCCTACCCTTTCCCCTTTCTCCTTCTCCCTCTCTCTCTCTCTCTCTCTCTCTCTCTCTCTCTCTCTCTTCACTCCCATCTCTCAGATCTCTCTCCTCTCTCTCATCGGATCCCTCTCCCCAACCCGATCTGACCTCCCTCTTCTCTCTTCTCCCTCGGATTCCTCCCTCCCTCTCTCAAACCCGACCCGATCCGACCCGACCCCTACCCTGCTAGTCACCGCCCGAGCCGCCCCCCCCCCCCCCCCCCCCTCTACCCTACAAGCCGCCACCCCTACCCTGCTAGTCGCCGCCCCCTACCCAGCCGGCCGCCGCCCCCTACTTGACCCCTAAGCCCTGCCACCGCTACCTACTTGACCCCTAAATCGGCCACCGCCCCTCCCCTTTAAAACCCCAACCCGACCCCCCTTTTCTTTCCCTAGTCCGAACCCCCCCGCCCCTTCTCTGATCCCTCATCCCCTGGCCTTCTCCAAACTCTCTCTCTCTCTCTCTCTCTCTCTGTCTCTTTCTCTCTCTCTCTCTCTCTCTCTGCGGCCTGCGCGCGTCGGCGCCGGAGAAGGAATGCTGGCCGGAGGAGAGCCACCAGCCGGAACAATTGCAGCCGATGGCCCCCCGAGTAACCTAGCCCAACTCCCTCCCTCGCTCTCAATTTCTCTTTGCATGGTGATTTAGCTCGTCGGAGAAGAAGGAGCAGCCAGCCGGAGGAAGACGGCTGCCGGAGCCGACGATTTTTCCCCCGGCACTAGATCAATACCTTCTTTCCCTTTGGTGATATGGAGGCCAGCCCAACCCCCCTTGTGACATTGTGCACGGCCATGTTACCGGTGATTGTTCAGTCGACAAAACCGACCCTATGTAGGCCCTACCAACAACCTTCTTTTGCTGCGATGGTTGTCGACGGCTTGGCCGGCGGTGGCCAGGCAGCGGGTGGCTTCGACCGCCTCGGTTGGACATGACCCGACCCCCTGAACCAGCCGCGAGTCAGCCTCTGTTTGTCTTTTCCTTGCCACGGCCATGTAGCCGGCGATTATACAGCCGGCGATACCCCAACATCCGGATGCCCAACCGGCCTGACCCCTTCTCCATGTCAAGGCAAGCCCTACTCACCTTCTCCTCTTTCTGTTTGTATGAACACCCCGGCCTTTCCAGGCCGGCTTCGAACTCCTCATTGAACCTCGCGGCTCCCTTGCCAACCCCGGTCGTAGGCGAGGCCGACTCGAGCCGTGCCCCGCCCTCCGGTGACTCCGTCGTCGACGCCACGAACAAGCTCAAGCAAGACCCCGGAGTCTGCTGGCTCAAGACCGGACCTCCCTGGCCCGGATGGGTGACTCCCGATGGTTCTCCTTTGCGCCCTCTACGAGTGGGTGGCAAGGTGGAGGCCGGCCGAGCTCCGGTCGTCGATCCTAAGTATAGCCCCCTTCCACTGGTTTTAGTCGGTTGGAGAAGAAGGGGATAAATATGTCATTTCGGGTTTGTCCCATGGCATTTTAATAATTATGAATATTATTATATAAATTATTGTGTGGTTAGTTTATAATGGGAATTAGGGGTTTTCATTAACACCACTTAAGTGGTGGGACCCGAACCTTCAACGCTGGGACCCAAACCTTTAACCAATGGGATCCACCCGATTGGATCGAATCACTGTGAAACCGTCGGAATTGTCCTTGTCCGCCAATTCGAGGTGCGGTGTCAGAATTCGATGAAGCTCGTGGCAACAAAATCGTTGCTCCAAAACCAATCCATTGGCGATGGGTTGACACCCACCAGACAAAATTACAAAAAATACCCCTACCCTAGATCTGGGTTAATCTAATATTGATTTAACTGTCAATTCACTGTCCGGAGTTGAAACTCGACGAAACGAGTAGCGATGGACTCAGTTCGACAAAACAAAACTATTAACAATAGGTTGGCCTAGAAGTTTTATAGATTACCATAATGTCCCCCGTATAGGACCGATTTAGCTACTGTGGTTCGATTATAATCTTCCGGTCTGGACTTCGATCTTCGCAAGACCGGACCAAAATATATCTAATGGTACCACTGAAATCCAGTATGGTACCTTTACGAATTAGCTGTCTTAATTACTTGGTCCCCCTTAGGTCGCGACCTTCCAAAATTACGGACCCACTTTCTAAGATCCCTAACCCCATTATGAGTTATGTTTGATACATATATGATTAGGGTCTGATGACCCTGTGAGATTAGAGTTTTTGACCCAAGTGAAATTAGGGTCTGTTGACTCATATGTCCCTAGGGTCTATTGACCCATGTGCAATTAGGGTTTGATGACCCATAGAAAACCAGGGTTGAATGACCCATGTCTGACAAGGGTCTAATGACTCATGTGTAACCCGGGTCTAATGAGTCATGTACAACCTGGCTCTGATGGCCCATAGATAACCATGGTTTAATGGTGCCTAAAATTCTCGACTCGGCCAACTCGACCCTAAACCCGTATCATTTGGTAGCAAGCATTGACCATGGGTCCGCTATGTGTGAATTTGGCAGTGCGTAACCGGGACGATTCAGCCGTAGATGGAGCAGAGACCGATCAAGAGCAGTTAACAGAAATTTATGCACGATCGACAACCAGGTGACATCTACTCCCTTTCCCGTGGTCTTTGATAGTGGGAAATGAGAACAACTAGGGTAGGTGTCCATGGTACTGCATGTGGGTCTCGCCGGGCATCGCCGTATGTGGTCACGTGGACCCCTCCTTGCATGCGAAGTCGCGAGTCCGACAACACATGCTTTAAAATATTATTAAAATAAGTATGCTTTAAAATATTAATAAAATAATTATACTTTATAATATTAATAAAATTAATAACAATTATTACATGGACACTGTAATTAGGTATTCCTTTAAGTTAAAATACAACTTGAATAAATAATAATTATCGGGACCCACTTTACCAAAAAGAGTGGCAACCCTAATATATTGGTTTTGGGGGAGTATAGGTCGAATCGCTTTAAGAGCGAGGTGACCTTTAGCTGTAGTGCTATTATGGGTTGCGAGAGCAGTGCGGGACCCGCGTTAAAATATTGTAAATTATTAATCACCATATGTTTTTTTAAATTGTCTCAATATATATGTAAAAATAATTATTTACTGTATTTGGCATTTAATACTTTGTTAAAATGGGTGAAATTGAGAAGATTAGGACCCCGTGCACGCAAGGGCCATGAACCACCCTGCGCGCGCAACTGAAGATCAGTAGGCTAAGGGGTCACGGGCAAGGATTGTGGTAAAGCTAATAGGTGGTGCCCTCGAGTAGGGATTGGCCTAGCAATTCCTGTCCCGGGATAGTTGGAGACCCTAAAGAAAGCAAGCTGGGTGGTAGAGCTCCACCGTGAAAGATGAAAAACCCCTTATGATCATATAGGTGACTTTGTGCATGGTGTCGGAGTATGCACGGTGAGAGAGTTGGCCCTCTACATCGAAATAAAATACCCTATAGTAATGCCCAACCGGGGGCAGGATGAACAAAATATCCGGGGTTCACATTTGGATAGATATTTTATATGATTGCTAATTAATAACTATGGAATCTTAATATGGATTATGAATTTGTAGAGCGTGATAATCTAAATGGTCATTTTATTGTTCATTACTACTATAGAATAATGACTAAACTTTATGTTAGACAATCTAGTGACAGTAGGTATTGCATGAGAACATAAACTGCTAGTAGGCTTAGGTTAATCTTCTATAAACTTCCTTGATAATATAATTTAATCAATTGTCTCACATTATTAAAGGCTACTAGGATGTCACTAGCCATTAATTTGGCTAATCTCCCAATTTCTCATTGGGGGCTACTCTTTCCCATGAGTAGACTCTCCTATAGGTACGAAGGTTCAGGAGTAACAGTGGGAGGCCAGAAGAAGAGTGAGAGTTACGATAGTGTTCTGTCTTTAATATATTGTCTGGTAGTTTTTTTTATTCTAGCAATGTAAATCGATTGGATTGGAATAATGATTATTTAGTCTAGTCAGTGCTTTGACTGTTAATGGTGATGATCCAGCTGAATTTTCAGGGTAGGCCTCTCCTCAAGGCTCAAATCCTAGGGTAGCTCACTATGAAAATATAAACCTTAAAGTGACCTAACCTACCATCCCGTAGATAGGACCCCTAACCAGTGCCCGAGTGATAGACAGCGGGCGAGGCTACTCGGCTCGCCGTCAGAGGCTTGAGTCTCGTGCTCCCTTAAAAGGGGCATCTGTCAACATGTGGGGCACCGATAGGCTACACATGCTGAGAGGATAGCCCAGTTGAAGGTCGAGCATGGTCATCTCTCTATCAACAAAATTCTCTCTCTACCTTCCTATAAATTAAATAAAAATATTTTTCAAAAAAATCAAGTTTTAAAATACCCCTTGTTTCTCCCTCCTCCTTCTTCTTCATTTAGGAGAGAGCTGCAGTCCTGTGAGAAACCCTAATTGCTGTAGTTAGGCGACCAAACCCTAAATCTCTTGGTTTTTTCTCAATTCACACCCCAGGGATTGGTTCCGGATTTCTAGAGAGAGTGAGAGATAGAGAAATGCTATAATGCGGTATTCGCTAAGTGCGGCACTATACCGCAGCCGTCTGATGCACTGCTGCGTGCATGTGATGCACGTTGCGCGTGCATCAGACGGCTGCGGTGCAGTACCGCATGCCGCAGCATAGCATGCCCCTATATATATATATATATATATATATATATATATATATATATATATATATATATATATATATATATATATATATATATATATATATATATATATATATATATATATATATATATATATATATATATATATATATATATATATATATATATATATATATATATATATATATGGGGAGGGATACTCTCACTAATGACCTCTTACTAATGGGGCTTACAAATGATCTGGACCATCCATCGGATTTGATGGATGGTTCTCATCATCCCTCCCCCCCTCTCTCTATCTCTCTCTCAAATGATAACCCCTGACCCCTCGACCCCCCATCCCCGACCCCGACCCCTCTCCCGTCTGGCTCCGGCGACCCGACCCCCCCTCCGTCGGGCAGCCCCGACCCCCCTCCCGTCCGGCTCCGGCGTCGGCCCGCCTGCTCCGGCGTCGGCGTCGGCTCCGGCGTCCGACTCCTGCGTCCGACCCCGCCCCCCTCCGGCGTCGGCCCGCCTGCTCGCGCCCCCCGCCGATCTGCGCCCTGCGCTGGCCTGCCGCTCCGCGCCCCCCGCCGATCTGCGCCCCGTGCCGGAGCCGGAGGGGACGGGGCTGTGCTCCACGGGGGGGAGGGGGGTTCGATCTACGCCGGTCGGGAGGGGGAGTCGGGGCTGCCGGACGGGAGGGGGGGTCAGGTCGCCGGAGCCGGACGGGAGGGGGGTCGGGGCTGCCCGACGGAGGGGGGGTCGGGTCGCCGGAGCCAGACGGGAGAGGGGTCGGGGTCGGGGATGGGGGGTCGGGGGGTCAGGGGTTATCATTTGAGAGAGAGATAGAGAGAGGGGGGGAAGGATGATCAGAACCATCCATCAAATCCGATGGATGGTCCAGATCATTTGTAAGCCCCATTAGTAAGAGGTCATTAGTGAGAGTATCCCTCCCCTATATATATATATATATATAGAGAGAGAGAGAGAGAGAGAAGTGCTAGAATGCAGCATGCGGTGCGTGCAGCATCGCACCGCAGCCATTTGATGCACACGCTGTGTGCATGCGATGCACGCAGCAGTGCATCAGACGGCTGCGGTGCAATGCCGCACGCACCGCATGCCGCATTATAACATGCCCCTATATATATATATATATATATATATATATATATATATATATATATATATATATATATATATATATATATATATATATATATATATATATATATATATATATATATATATATGGGAAAAGGGATGATGGACCTAAGGTGCAGCGTCGTTGCTGCACCTCATGCATTGTTTGGCTATCCTAGAAGTTTTGGAATTTGATGAAATTTGGTGAGGGTGTTGTCTAGGGTAAGATGATCATCCTTACCAATTTTCATCAAATTCCAAAACTTCTAGGGGGTTCAAATGGTCAAATCAAAATTAGCCATCTGCAGTCACTGTTAAAATCAGCAGATTTTAGTTTGACCATTTGACCTCCCTAGAAGTTTTGGAAATTGATAAAAATTGGTGAGGATGATCATTTTATCCTAGAAAACACCCTCACCAAATTTTATCAAATTCCAAAACTTATAGGGGGATACTCTCACTAATGGGTGCTTACTAATGGGGTTTACAAATGATCCCAGCCATCCATCTGGATCTGATAGATGGCTGGGATTAAACCCCGACCCCTACGGCTCCGCCCCCCTCTCGTCCGGCAGCCCCGAACCCCTCCCTTCCGACGACACCGGCAGTCCCGACCGACGCAACCCGAACCCCCTCTCCTTCTGGCAACACCAGCAATCCTGACCGTCGCAGCCCCGACCACCCTTCCCCTTCGACTCCGGCTTCGATCGCCGGAGGGAAAGGGGGTAGTCCCGACCGGCGCCGATCATCGAAGGGGAAGGGTGCCGATCGCAGGAGGGGAAGGAGGCATCGATCGTCGGAGTCGGAGCTGTCGGGGTCGGGGTTGGAGGGCTGCCAGAGCCGGAATCGGAAGGGAAGGGGTCAGGGACGAGGAGGTCTGGGGGGGCGGGGGATATTTTAGTTGATCGAAAGAAAGAGAGAGATAGAAAGAGGGATGGTTTAATCCCAGCCATCCATCAGATCCAGATGGATGGCTGGGATCATTTGTAAACCCCATTAGTAAGCACCCATTAGTGAGAGTATCCCTCCCAATATATATATATATATATATATATATATATATATATATATATATATATATATATATATATATATATATATATATATATATATATATATATATATATATATATATATATATATATATATATATATATATATATATATATATATATATATATATATATATATATATATAGCTGGGTTCCTATGACATGTCATAGGGAGTACCCTATGACATATGGTGAATTAGTAATGCTAGAATATTTAGAATGTGCTGAATTTTTTTAAGGGTGATCAACTTACCTTATATAGAATGTCCATAAAAAATCAAAGCATTCTAAAACTTGTTAGGGCATCAAATGCTAGAAGCTTTATCGGCCATCCATTTTAACCGTTAAATTGAAAATCATATTTGATGCCTCTAGAAGTTTTAGAATGAGCCAATTTTTTGCAGGGGTCCTATCCAAGATACGATGATCATCCTCATAAAAATTCAGAACATTCTAAATATTCTTGGGTTACTAACTCACCATATGTCATAGGGTACTCCCTATGACATGTCATAGGAACTCATTTCCCTATATATATATATATATATATATATATATATATATATATATATATATATATATATATATATATATATATATATATATATATATATATATATATATATATATATATATATATATATATATACAGTACAGTTCTCTTGCCCGACGTCGGGCAAGCTTATCTTGCCCGACAAAAAAATTTAAAGGACCTAGAAGTTTTATAATTTGCTGATTTTTAGTAAGGATGATCATCATGCCATAGATAGGACCTCCACCAAAAATCAGCAAATTATAAAATCTCTAGGTCCCTTAAAGGTGTTCTTCATTATCGACCGTCTATTTTAACCGTTAAATTGAATAACATATTTGAGGGACCTAGAGGTTTTATAATTTGCTGATTTTTGGTGGAGGTCCTATCTATGGCAAGATGGTCATCCTCACCAAAAATCAGCAAATTATAAAATCTCTAGGTCCCTTAAATTTCTTTCTCGAGCAAGAGAACCGTATTGTATATATATATATATATATATATATATATATATATATATATATATATATATATATATATATATATATATATATATAGGGGGCTGCTATGCTACGGCATGCGGTGCGTGCGGCATCGCACCGCAGCCGTGTGATGCACTGCCGCGTGCATCGCATGCACGCAGCGCGTGCATCACACGGTTGCGGTGCGATGCCGCACGCACCGCATGCCGCATTCAAGCATTTCTCTCTCTCTCTCTCTCTCTCTCTCTCTCTCTCTATATATATATATATATATATATATATATATATATATATATATATATATATATATATATATATATATATATAGGGGCATGTTATAATGCGGCATGCGGTAAGTGCGGCACCGCATAGTAGCCGTCTAATGCACTGCTGCGTGCATCGCATGCATGCAATGCATGCATCAGACGGCTGCGGTGCAATGCCGCACGTACCGCATGCCACATTATAGCATGCCCCATATATATATATATATATATATATATATATATATATATATATATATATATATATATATATATATATATATATATATATATATATATATATATATATATATATATATATAAAATAAGCTACAGTTTTGTGGGGGGTACAAAGAACGGTCATGATCTATTTTTGAGAGGAAGATAGAATGAAGGGGCAAGATAAGTTGATGTAAGGGTGAGTGCGATTCATCTAGGAAGAGGTGAACGGCTAAGATTGAATCGAGTTGAAATGTGGAGATAAAATTAGGTGGAGGAAGTAATAAATTCGTGAAGGACATGATTGTAAAAAATAAAATTTAACAATCGTTTGGAGGGCTTTCGTGTAAAAAAATATGGGCATACTTGGTATTGATCTAATGATTATTCAGGCGTGGTCCCCTCTCCCCCATAAATGAGGGGAGGACCTAATCTGGCTTTCCGGTCCAGCTGTTACCAGATCAGGTTTCACATAACCGTCGATTTCGACCAGCCCACGATCGGATTTGCTCTCACAGCCATCCGTTCCTGCGATTGGGCGATCAGTCCCGCGATTGGGTCCGGTGCCTGCCCACGATCACCCCTCTGCTGCTATATATAGAGAGAGAGAGAGAGAGCGAGACATAGAGAGAGAGAGAGAGAGAGAGAGCGGGCGGACGGACGGCCGGGGCGGCGGATCCGGCGGGAGGAGGAGGCTGGGGCGGCGGATCTGGCTGGAGGAGAAGGCCGGGGTGGCGGATCTGACAGCGAGGAGGCCGACGTCGGACGGACAGCCGGGGCCGACGTTGAAGTCGTCGAAGTATCAGCCCCCCCACCCACGAGATCTCTCTTTCTCTCTCCGATTCTCTCTCTCTCTCTCTCTCTCTCTCTCTCTCTATCCTTCTACGACCCTCGGACCCCTGCCCTCATCGGTTGCCTCCGTGTCGCCTTCGAGGAGTCCGATGGTCACCCCCCCCTTCCGGATTCTCTCTCTCACACTGTAGATCTCTCTCCCTCTCCTAGATCTGGACCTCGCCGGAGGAGCTTTGGTGGTGTTGCCAGTGAAACTCGAGGTCAGGCCTGGCCGCGGTTGCTGGAGGAGCTCGCCGCCGGGCGCCGGTCCCCCTGCGAACGTCGCCCCCTTACCCCAGATCTAATTCCTCTCTCTCTCTATCTATCTGATTTAGGGTTACTTTTTTTCTCTCTGTTTCAGATTGAGGAGGCAGAGGTCGAAGTCATCGAAGAATCATCAAGTTGTCTTCCCATCCCTCAACCCCCACAGGTTGTACATCGTCCCCCCCCCCCCCCCCGCTCTCTATCCCTCTCATGGTTTTCTTTTCCTTATGCTTTTCTTTTATGTGTGATTTTTTTTCCTATTTCTTACTCTGTTTTAGGGCTGATTTTTTTTTCTCTGTTTCAGATTGTGGAGGCCGAGGCCGAAGTCATCGAATAATCAGCTCCCACAGGTTGTCTTCCAGTCCCTTAGCCCCCACAGGTTGTCTTCCCATCCCTCACCCCCCCCCCCCCTCTCTCATGCTTTCTTTTATGTGTGATTTTTTTTTCTACTTCTTACTCTGTTTCAGGGCTGTTTTTTTTTTCTCTGTTTAAGACTGAGGAGGCCGAGGTTGAAGTCATCAAAGAATCAGCCCCCATAGGTAATTCCCCCCTCAACCCCCATAGGTTGTCTTACAAAAACACATTTGTAATGGTTTTAAAAATCACTGCATGTAGTTGGGGTCGAGTGCTATTAGTTTTCTGTTTTTTTGTATATTTTGTTTACTGTCTTCAAAACCAAGCCTATAGATCTATGGTTATTGAGAAGTTTTGTTTAACCTTGGGGTTCACTTCAGGGTTGATTTGCAACCTCTCTCTCATCTTAGAATGGTCTCTCTACTCATTAATAGAGGGGTTAATCAGTTTATGTAGTTGGGGTCAGTGCATGTAGGGGGGTTTTTTTTTTTTGCTTTTCCAAGTTTATTCTTTGTTTTGATTGTTCATCAGATTTTTTTCATCTTGGGGTTTCATTTTTTTATGGCACGAGAGTGTTTGGGGTTTTTTTTGTTCGATTTTTTTTTGGTTAAGCCTCACACAAAGCATTTTCAATTTTTTTTTACCGAGTGTTGGTTTTTGTTGTGTTCGATTATTTGTATTTGTTAAGCCTCGCACAAGTATTTTCATTGTTCATCTGATTTTTTTTCCAACCTTGGTTTTGTTTTTTGTTTTTTTTTCCCCCAATTTTTCCTCTTCAAATGTCAAGAACAACTCAATTTTTTTTTTCTATGGTGGAGCTAAACGGTTCCCCTCCCCCCTTCTTCTCCGACGGAAGGACAACAAGAGGAAGGGGTTGATCGGCTCCTCTCTCTCTCTCTCTCTCTCTCTCTCTCTCTCTCCCTCTCTCTCCCTCTCTCTCCTAAACATGTTTTTTTTTCTTTTTTTCTACTGTAAGTGCCCATGTAGTTTATTTTGTTCCAAATTGCTCCCTAAAGTTTGAAATGTTAGCACAATACCCCCCTTTGGTCAACTACTTGATTTCCTCATTTGGTCAACTACTTGATTTCCCAAAGTTTTGAAATTACACTTTGCCCCCTTGAAGTTTTCCTCAAAAAACTTAACCCCCATGTAGTTTTGCTCAAATTACACTTAACCCCATGAAATTTTGACACCCTCGCGAATGTGGGCGCCCCTACGAAAAGTTTTGGCTGTAAGAGCTGGAGATCTCTCCCTCCCACTTCTCTCTCTCTCTCTCTCTCTCTCTCTCTCTCTCTCTCTCTTTCTAACTTGATTTTTTTTTCTCTTGATTCTAGGTACATGATGTCGTCGGAAAATCGGAGTCATCCTCGGACTGCAATAGGGTCTAAATAGCCTGGATGCAACGAACAACTCTGATAAGGTCTGTAAAAAGGATCCCGGTTTTCTCTCTCTCTCTCTCTCTCTCTCTCGCTCTCTCTCTCAAAGTGATCTCAAGGGTAAAATGTATCGCGATTTCCTGTATGCAATTCAAAAAAATGGGCGCAATGCCATCTCAAAGTTATCTTTCCATTCATGGGGATAACCCATTGGAATTTTAAATATATATTTTTGAATGGTTGTGATTGATGACTTCATTTTGATTCTTATGATGGGCAGGATAGGTGAAGATTAGGTACTTATCCACATGGATGAGATAGTGAAATAGAAGCAGCTAAAGATAATAGGCATCAACTGCATTCCGGCCATCTCCGCCGGCAAAGTGATGGATTGGGGTTTTTCAAATTTTATGTCTCAATAAAGGTGAATTGTCTAAGATCAATAGAAGAACAAGTGAGTTCTGTACGCAAAAAATAAACAAAAGAAAAAGTATTCTATATATATTTTGGTTTTATCTTTAAGTTTTATTAAAGTACTCTCATGTTAGCTCTCACTCTCCCCTATTACTGCTATTCGAAAAAATTGCCATGTTTGTGTTTGTGTGAAAAAAAATTATAGATTTTATGAGCCATTGATACATGTATTGTGGAGATAGCTCACTCTATGTCTACGGTTTCTTTTTTGCTGTTTGTTTTTTTATTTCTTCATTCCTGCTATGCCTACCTTTTTTTTTTACTGGAATGACTTTGCGTTTCAATAGGAAGAGAGGGAAATGGTGAGTGAGTTGAAATTATATGTGGGCTGCAATGCCATCCCCATTGTTGCTCATGGTGCTGAGGACCAGTGCATGCCCAGGTGCTACTATCGAAAATGGGTGCCGCAATCAAATATGGGAGTCGTCCAATGAGTTTTGATACTCCTGTGAAATGTGGGTGTTGTCGAATTAATTTTGACATCCCCATTGAATGTGGGTACCGTCGAATGAATTTTGATGCCTTCACCGAATGTGGACGTCATTGAACTTATTTTGACGCGCCCGCTGAATTGGGCACCGTCGAACGAATTTTGATGCCGCCAAAGATGGTGGGGGAGTAGTGTCGTCGAAGGTAGCTGTTGGACTGCACCTGATCACATCGGCCCTTTTCGTGCGGGTTGATTGTGATTCACTGGTCAGGGTTGGGTGCATTGGACAGTTGTGATCGGGTGCCATGTCAAGATTACAAGAATAAAGATGCAAATAGGTTGAGAGAGAGAGAGAGAGAGAGAGAGATCAATCCTAATTGGATCTAGATGGTGTCATTATATATACTTCAGGTACTTTGCCCCACTGTTTGTGCCTCGAGATAGTGTTATGCCTTAATCCTTGAACTTTGCTCTCTGTGTAGGGGAGTGTTGCAGCCGAAGGCAGCCATCCGTGAGTTGACAAACACAGGCATGTCGTCGCTGAATGTGGACAGCCCCATTGAATTTGGGCATTTCTTCTGAATGTCAACATCGTCCATAAATTAGAATGTTTTGTTACGTATAGGCTCTCTGAATGTCAACATCGTCCATCTTCTGAACCAATTTTGTCATCCCGTTCGAGTGCTGATAGACACGAGCATTATCATCGCTCACAAAAATATTGACACATTCCTCAAAATACTATCACCGTTTATGAAATATTGTTATCACCCTCAAAATATTATTCTCCCCCTCGAAATATTATCACTACTCTCGAAATGTTGTGGCCTCCTTTGAAATATTGTCATCTTCCTCAACATATTATTCCCGCCCTCAAAATCTTTTGCGTGCCGACAGGCACGGGCATTACTAGTATATATATGGGGCATGCTATAATACGGCATGCTATAATGCGACATGCGGTAAGTGCGGCACCACACCACAGCCGTCTGATGCACCCGCTGTGTACATCGCATGCACGTAGCGATGCATCAGACGGTTGTAGTGCGGTGCCGCACTTACCGCATGCCGCATTATAGCATGCCCATATATATATATATATATATATATATATATATATATATATATATATATATATATATATATATATATATATATATATATGGAATATGGTCCTCCCGACCACCCAACACGCTAGTCTTCCCTTCAATTTGGGTATCACATGGCACTTTTTAACCGGGGTTAGAGGTTGGTCAAGGTGGGTACATCCCTCCTAACAATGATCATGAAAAAAAAATTAGAAAAAAAATATACCAAGTGGTATTTTAAATTAACCATAGCAAGGGCTATTTGCACGCTACAGTTTACTGTTAAATTTGTCGACCGTTGATCGGAGAATTTTTAGTTTTTTTTTTAGAATTTTTTTTTTAAATCTTGATCTAAGTAGAGTGGATTGACCATCCATAAAAGGAAATATTGTTAAAAAGTGTCATGTGACACCCAAATTGAAGGGAGGACTAGCGTGTTGGGTGGTCGGGAGGACCATGTTCCATATATATATATATATATATAAGGAATGGGATCCTGCCTATCAAAGCAGGAAAAAACCCTGCTTTGATTCATTGTTTGACCATCCTAGAAGTTTTGGAATTTGATGAAATTTGGTGAGGGTGTTGTATAGGGTAAGATCATCATCCTCACAAATTTTCATCAAATTCCAAAACTTCTAAGAGGGTCAAATGGTCGAAGCAAAATCTGCAGATTTTAACGGTGACTGCAGATTTTGCAGATTTTGCTTCGACCATTTGACCCTCTTAGAAGTTTTGGAATTTGATGAAAATTTGTGAGGATGATGATCTTACCCTAGACAACACCCTCACCAAATTTCATCAAATTCCAAAACTTCTAGGATGGTCAAACAATGAATCAAAGCAAAGTTTTTTCCTGCTTTGATAGGCAGGATCCCATTCCTCTATATATATACATATATATATATATATATATATATATATATATATATATATATATATATATATATATATATATATAGGGGCATGCTATAATGCGGCATGCGGTACGTGCGGCACTATACCGCAGCCATCTGATGCACACATCAGTGCATGCGATACACACAGCACATGCATCAGACGGCTGCGGTACAGTACCGCACGTACCGCATGCCGCATTATAGCATATATATATATATATATATATATATATATATATATATATATATATATATATATATATATATATATATATATATATATATATATATATATATATATATATATATATATATATATATATATATATATATATATATATATATATATATTCAGGATCGGACGACCCAGCAAATTTTGACCCAGCAAATAACCCATCACCCTTTGATGCACCTAGAGGTTTTAGAATGGCCTGATTTTTTGTAGACATGTTGTCTACAAAAAACCAACACATTCTAAAACCTCTAGGTGCATCAAATGTGCTCTTCAAATCAACGGTTAAAATTGACAATAAAAAACAATTGATTTGAAGAGCGCATTTGATGCACCTAAAGGTTTTAGAATGGGTTGAATTTTTGTGAGGATGATCAACATACTATAGACAATATGTCTACAAAAAATCAGCCCATTCTAAAACCTCTAGGTGCATCAAAGGGTGCTGGGTTATTGCTGGGTCAGCTGATCCCGATATATATATGGGAGGGTGACTATGTATGCCTATCCATTGAAGGTTTTAATGTATGCTCCTCATTAACATACATAGAGGTTTCAAAATTTGCTAATATTTTATAGAGATGATATCTATGTTGAGATGATAATCCTCACAAAAAGTTAGTAAGTTCTGAAACCTCTAAGAATTTCAGATAAGCTCATCAAATAAACGGTTGAAATGGACAGACGATACAACTTCTATCATTTTGATACACCTATATATTACAGAATTTGCTGATTTTTAGTGAGGGTAAACATCTTGCTAAGATAAAATGACCCTAGGAGTTTTAGAATGTGTTGATTTTTTTGTGGGTGTTCTATCTAAGATAAGATGCTTATGCTCACAAAAAATCAGGACATTCTAAAACTCCTAAAGGCTTCAATGGGTAGCTACCCATTTCGCCGAAATACGCTGGCAGCTCATTTCCCGTTTCCTCTCTCTCTCTCTGTCTCTCTCTCTCTCTCTATCTATCTATATATATATATATATATATATATATATATATATATATATATATATATAATACGGGGTATGAGTTGACAGCCCATTTCTTCATTTGGATTGTCAGCTTATAGTCCTCCGATTGCCATCATGGACCATCCGTTTAAAAACAAAACACCCAATAAAACCCAACAACTCTCTCTTTCTCCCTCTCTCTCACGAGCTGCAGCCCCCTCCCCGACGGCGACCACCTCCCGCTCCAGCTCCCCCCTCCGGTACCGGCACCGGCTCCCCCCTCTGGCACCGGTACCCCCTCCGACACCGGATCCCCCTTCCTCTCTCTCTCTCTCTCTCTCTCTCTCTCTCTCTCTCTCTCTCTCTCGGAGCTGATCGCAGTCCCCCCTCCTCCAGCGCTGTCGCATATCTTCATCCCCTCCGGTGGCACAGCGAACCCTGACGGCTGCGATCGGTATCGGGGTTGGTGCGATCGGGGATGAAGATCGTGGCAGAGGGGGAGTGGCCGGCATCGGGGATGAAAACCGGGGCGGAGGGGGATCAGCCGGTGTCGGGGATGAAGACCGGGGCGGAGGGGGTGCGGTCGGCGATCAGGAATACTGCGACGGTGCCGGAGGAGGGGGGATGAGGCTATGATCGGCCTCCAAACGTCAGATCGAAGATGGCCGGCCAGATGCAGCAGTAGTCGGCAGATCTTATCATCGCCCGGTGGGGGCTGCCGGAAAGGGGCGATCGCATCACCGGCCGGCAGGAGTAGGGCTGCCGGAAGGGATGAAGGAGAGAGAGAGAGAGAGAGAGAGAGAGAGAGAGAGAGAGGAAGGGGGCGATGGGGGCTCAGTGCATTTCATTTTTTTTTTTTTGGACAAGAGCACATGATTTATTAGGGGGGAAATCTAGGCTGTTTAATGTACGATAATCGGATGGCTATGGGTGACTGCTTAAATGGAGAAATAGGTTGTGAGCTCATACCCCGTATTCTCTTTCTCTCCCTCTCTCTCTCTCTCTATATATATATATATATATATATATATATATATATATATATATATATATATATATATATATATATATATATATATATATAGAGAGAGAGAGAGAGAGAGAGAGAGAGAGAAAACGGAAGGTGAGCTGCCAGCCTTTTTTTTTTTTAGTAGTCCCTATCAACCGTTCAATTGGCGAAGATTAAAGGGCTCAGATCGAGCTGTATTTCAACTGCATTACAGCACAGCTATGTGCCTCTCCCCCTCTTGACCACCAGCCCACCTCCCGACCACCCTCCACCTCTCCGGTCTCCGGCCCCAGTCCCCTCCGACCCCGGTCCCCTCCGGTCTGGCCCTCGACCCTACTCCCTGCGCCCTGCGCCTCCCGACCCCTGCGCCCGTCTCCGGCCCGGCCCCCGTCGGTCGCCGCCTGCGCTTGTCGGATCGGAGCCGATCGCAGTCCCCCCTCCTCCGACGGAGATCGCCGGAGTCGAGCACAGCAGTCCGCAAGTGGCTGGAGTCGAAGGATCTCGTCGTGGGAGAAGATCGCATCTGAGGAGGGCGCCAGAGATGTAGATCTGGTCACCGGAGGTCAGATCTGAGGGGGATCCGATGCCGGACGGAGACCCGGTGCCGAAGGGAGGAGCCGGTGCCGGTGCTGGTGCCAGAGGGGGGAGCTGGAGCGGGAGGTGGTCGCCGTCGGAGAGGGGGCTGTAGCTCGTGAGAGAGAGGGAGAGAGAGATAGTTGTTGGGTGATTATTGGGTGTTTCTTTTTTTTTTTTTAACGGATGGTCCATGATGGCAATCGGAGGGCTATAAGCTGACAGCCCAAATGAAGAAATGGGCTGTCAGCTCATACCCCGTATTCTATATATATATATATATGGGCATGCTATAATGCGGCATGCGGTACGTGCGACACTGCACCGCAGCCGTCTGATGGACGCGTTGCGTGCATGCAATGCACGCAGCGGTGCATCAGACGGTTACTATGTGGTGCCGCACTTACCGCATGCCGCATTATAGCATGCCCCTATATATATATATATATATATATATATATATATATATATATATATATATATATATATATATATATATATATATATATATATATATAGAGGAATGGGATGCTGCCTATCAAAGCAGCGTTTTTTGCTGCTTTGATACATTGTTTGACCATCCTAGAAGTTTTGGAATTTGATGAAATTTGGTGAGGGTGTTGTCTAGGGTAAGATGATCATCCTCACAAATTTTCATCAAATTCAAAAACTTCTAAGAGGGTCAAATGGTCGAAGCAAAATCTGCAGATTTTAACGGTGACTGCAGATTTTGCAGATTTTGCTTCAACCATTTGACCAGATTTTGCTTCAACCATTTGACCCTCTTAGAAGTTTTAGAATTTGATAAAAATTTGTGAGGATGATCATCTTACCCTAGAAAACACCCTCACCAAATTTCATCAAATTCCAAAACTTCTAGGATGGTCAAACAATGTATCAAAGCAGCAAAAAACACTGCTTTGATAGGCAGCATCCCATTCCTCATATATATATATATATATATATATATATATATATATATATATATATATATATATATATATATATATATATATATATATATATATATATATATATATATATATATATATATATATATATATATATATATATATATATATATATATATATATATATATATATATATATATATATATAGAGAGAGAGAGAGAGAGAGAGAGAGAGAGAGAGAGAAAGAGAGAGTTTTGATCACCTGCGGGACGTCCCGCACGGAAGAAATACGGGACAATTGTGGGCCATCCGATTCACTTTGATCGGATGGCTGGAATTCATTCCGACCAAAAAACCGGGTCGCTGTTACTGTGGCCGCCACAGTAACAGCTTGGTTTTTTGGTCGGAATGAATTCCAGCTATCCGATCAAAGTGAATCGGACGGCCCACAATCTGTCCCGCATTTCTTCCGTATGGGACGTCCCGCAGGTGATCAAAACTCTCTCTCTCTCTCTCTCTCTCTCTCTATATATATATATATATATATATATATATATATATATATATATATATATATATATATATGGGCATGCTATGCTGCGGCTTGCGGTGTGTCCGGCACTGCACCGCAGCCATCTGATGCACGCGCTGCATGCATCAGACGGCTGCGGTACAGTGCCGCACTTACCGCATGCCGCATTATTATATATATATATATATATATATATATATATATATATATATATATATATATATATATATATATATATATATATATATATATATATATATATATATATATATATATATATATATATATATATATATATATATATATATATATATATATATATGAGAAATGGGATGCTGCCTATCAAAGCAGCGTTTTTTGCTGCTTTGATACATTGTTTGACCATCCTAGAAGTTTTGGAATTTGATAAAATTTGGTGAGGGTATTGTCTAGGGTAAGATGATCATCCTCACAAATTTTCATCAAATTCCAAAACTTGTAAGAGGGTCAAATGGTCGAAGCAAAATCTGCAGATTTTAACGGTGACTGCAGATTTTGCAGATTTTGCTTCGACCATTTGACCCTCTTAGAAGTTTTGGAATTTGATGAAAATTTGTGAGGATGATCATCTTACCCTAGACAACACCCTCATCAAATTTCATCAAATTCCAAAACTTCTAGGATGGTCAAACAATGTATCAAAGCAGCAAAAAACGCTGCTTTGATAGGCAGCATCCCATTCCTCTCTCTCTCTCTCTCTCTCTCTCTATATATATATATATATATATATATATATATATATATATATATATATATATATATATATATATATATATATATATATATATATATATATATATATGCTGCCTATCAAAGCAGCATTTTTTACTGCTTTGAAACATTGTTTGACCATCCTAGAAGTTTTGGAATTTGATAGAATTTGGTGAGGGTGTTTTCTAGGGTAAGATGATCATCCTCACAAATTTTCATCAAATTCCAAAACTTCTAGGGGGTTCAAATGGTCGAAGAAAAATAAGTCGTCTGCAGTCACCGTTAAAATCTGCAGCATTTTGCTTCAACCATATATATATATATATATATATATATATATATATATATATATATATATATATATATATATATATATATATATATATATATATATATATATATATAGAGGAATGGGATGCTGCCTATCAAAGCAGCGTTTTTGCTGCTTTGAGACATTGTTTGACCATCCTAGAAGTTTTGGAATTTGATGAAATTTGGTGAGGGTGTTGTCTAGGGTAAGATGATCATCCTCACAAATTTTCATCAAATTCCAAAACATCTAGGGGGTTCAAATGGTCGAAGCAAAATCAGTCGTCTGCAGTCACCGTTAAAATCTGCAGCATTTTGCTTCGACCATTTGACCCTCTTAGAAGTTTTGGAATTTGATGAAAATTTGTGAGGATGATCATCTTACCCTAGACAACACCCTCACCAAATTTCATCAAATTCCAAAACTTCTAGGATGGTCAAACAATGTCTCAAAGCAGCAAAAACGCTGCTTTGATAGGCAGCATCCTGTTTCTCATATATATATATATATATATATATATATATATATATATATATATATATATATATATATATATATATATATATATATATATATATATATATATATATATATATATATATATATATATATTAGGGGTGAGCGTCGGTTTTGTCGGTTTAATTTTTTTTCGGTTTTCGAAAAATCAAAACCGAAACCGAAATGGTCGGTTTTTGTCGGTTCGGTGTGATCGGTTTTCGGTTCGGTTTCGGTTCGGTTTCGGTTGATATGAGGTATGCTAGATCCCTTAGCTTTTGAATCTTGATCATCAGTTCGTTACAAATAGTGGATGATTGTGTCCTTACATAGTGCCAAAATGAAAGTTCAAAGCAAAATCAACCGACGTTCACTTTTTTGAAGCATTGTAGATGTAACATAATTATTTCATACTTGCACTTATTGGAAACAAAAGTATTATGGACATTGGGTTTATGATTTAAGAAGTCGGGTCGGTTTTTTCGGTTTCGGTTCGGTGTTCCATACCCGGGAACCGAAACCGATTTAATCGGTTTTGTCGGTTCGGTTTGTTTTCGGTTCGGTTTGATGTTCGGTTCGGTTATTTCGGTTAAATTTTGGTCGGTTTCGGTTCGGTTTAGCGGTTCGGGTCGGTTTTTGCACAGCTCTAATATATATATATATATATATATATATATATATATATATATATATATATATATATATATATATATATATATATATATATATATATATATATATATATATATATATATATATATATATATATATAGAGGGTTGGGTTCCTATGACATGTCATAGGGAGTACCCTATGACATATGATGAATTAGTAATGCTAGAATGTTTAGAATGTGCTGAATTTTTTTGAGGGTGATCACCTTACCTTAGATCGAATGTCCACAAAAAATCAAAGCATTCTAAAACTTATTGGGACATCAAATGCTAGAAGCTTTATCGGCCATCCATTTTAACCGTTAAATTGAAAATCATATTTGATGCCTCTAGAAATTTTAGAATGAGCCGATTTTTTGCGGGGGTCCTATCTAAGATATGGTGATCATCCTCATAAAAATTTAGAACATTCTAAATATTTTAGGGTTACTAACTCACCATATGTCATAGGGTACTCCCTATGACATATCATAGGAACTCATTTCCCATATATATATATATATATATATATATATATATATATATATATATATATATATATATATATATATATATATATATATATATATATATATATATATATATATATATATATATATATATATATATATATATATATATATATATATATATATATATATATATATATATATATGTTTGGTTGGCAAATATAGAACTCGGGTGGTAGTCCACCGTGCTCCTAAATGGAGTTATAGAGTCCAGTCCGTAGTTGCTCTCGTGGCATGTTTGGTTAGGAAGAGTTGGTGGGGTTAGTGGAGTTACAACTTATACATTTGGAAAATCACAAGTAAACAAAACTATCCTTGCAAAAACATTGCTTAAAACTACCATCTAGTTGCAAAACGGCTGTCAAGTTGGTGGCGATTGGCAATGAATAGCGGGCGGTGGTAGCAATCAATATCGGTGACGACGATCGACGGAGGCCACCTGTGGGGACCGACAGATGATGACGGCGACAATTAGCGGTGACCGGTGGCGGCTACCAACAGTGGCTACGCTAGTGACGGCGACAATTGACGGTGACCGGTGGTGGTGGCAGTGGCCGATGGCAATGGCCGGTGATCGTGGTTGGTGAGTGGTGGCATGCACTAGTTGGAACTTTACAGTGAGTTGCAGCTACATAGTTGTTTCTTTGGTTGCAGGAGTTGAAACACGTGGATTACAACTCACAGCAACCAAATAGTGGGGTTTGGCCAAAACACAGATTTGAAACAAACGGTTTGCAACTCCTCCCAACTGAACAAGTCATTAGGCTCTATTAGGGCTGCAACTCGGGCGAGTTGGGTTGGTGGTCAACCCAAGCCCAATCCAACTACTAGAACCATCAACCTTAACCTAATCCAACCTTCAACCCGAGATGCCCAACCCAAGTAAAAAATTTCAAGCTCGGGTTAGCCCAAGTTGTAGGTTCAAATATACTTATTTTCAATCATGATTTAAAATTGACGATTAAGGATTAAAAAGAACATATACCTTCTAAGACTACTACACAACTTTTTGTTACATTTCTATCCATATAATTTACAAAATCATGAGATAAATTCTTTATTTGATAAATAAGAATAAATAAATAATATAGGATTTGGTGAAACGGATGGGTGTGATTTTGACTTCTCAACATACGATTACTTACCTATATACCACAGACACACGTACATAAATGAGCACTCGGGTTCAGATTGAGCTGGGTTGCTCGACCTCTCAACTCAAGCCCGATCTAAATTTAACTCGGGTTGTATCTTTCCAATCCTAACTCAACCCAATCTTCCAAGCTCGGGTTGTGTGGGGTCCAACCCGCCCAACTTACAGCCCTAATCTCTATAACCTCCTTTCCCTGAGAGGTACAGCAAACCAAACCCTATAGCTGGGCCGGACATTCTACGGTCACGAGCTGACGGTTGATAGACAAGTGGCAGCACCTCATTCCAGCCAAAAAACGTGTGAGAGATTCTAACGAACCTGCTCAGCTACACTCCTTTACAGTCGTCCGATCCAGAAGTATCCAAAATTTCGAAAAGCGCGCTCTTTCGGCTCCATAAAGCCCCCCCCCCCCCGAATCGGAAATCCGAGGGCGGGAAGAATCCGGCAAGAAAAGAATCAAAATCATTGAAATGGGTTTCATCGAAGATCTCCGAGCCAGTAAGAAATCCCCCTCTCATCTCTTTGTTTTCCCCTTCTTCTAATCTTCTTTTGGGTTTTCTTGGATCTGAATCTTGCAAGTTGCAACCACCCCTTTAATTTTTTCAGTTGATTCTCTTTAATCTTGGTTATGATGATGTGTGTGAATGAAGCCTGGAAATGGGTTGTCTTGTAAATCTGTTGATTAACCAATAAAGCCCCTTACATTCCAAAAATTGCATGAATGAGGTCTTCCACTCACTCATCATCTTGCAAAGCATGGATATCAGGCCCTCCAAAAGCTATTTGGTTTCCATTGGCTCCTACTCTTTATTGAATCTAACCATGTTTCCAAGTGACTTCAAGTAGATGTCTTGTGCTATAATTGCCTGAATCTCCTCTTTGTAAATTTAGATTTCAGTAAACACTAGTAGTAGAATGTAGCGGATGTAAACTTGGGGATATCACCTTGATTTCGCAATTGATGTGATGGGTCGCCCCGTCAGATTACCCGAGGCGCAATATCATTGGTTCTTCAGAGTAGAATAGGAAAGATTCTAAAACTGCTAATGATTTCAATGAAGATTGAGTACATAAAGCACCTATCAAAGCGACGAAATAGCTTTTAGGGCATTGTGCTTGCATAAGCCTCGACTTATGTTAAGTTTACCTTATCTCCTTCTCACTCTTCCCCATTTGCCATATCTGTAGAAGGCTTTAGGTTCCCTCAAAACCTTGTTTGATTGTTGTGTTAACATCTGCATGCTAAACCCCTCAACCATAGTCCTATTGCTTTGTTGTTTCTAAACTAGATTTGTAGCCTCGATAATATTTTGCTAGTCAACTTATGCATGCCATAATAGATTAGAAATCTAACAATCTGAAAGCTATTTTATATTTTGTTTTTTTCTATTCCGATTAGATCTATTCCCTTAGGGCTTGTTTGTATTCGGTCAACAGGCTAACTAGTAAAGTAAATCGGATAAAAAATTTACTTTGCTACTGTTTGGATTAAAAAAGATGTAGTAAAGTAAATGGTAGGAGATTTACTAGTAGCCAAAAAGTTTTACTTCGAAAAAGCCAAGTAAAACTTTTGATTTACTAGTAAAAGGCTCCGTTGACCATGCCACATCAGCCAATGGCATTATCGAGAGAATATCACATGATAGATTCAACTATTTAGGGAGTGACATGTGGCCTTTCCGGCCACCACCCTGTCGTCCACCACTACCCCGCCGGCCACTGCCACCCCGTCGCCTACAACCCCGCCGTCCACCACCTCGTCAGCCACTACCACCTCGTCTTATCACCCTGCCGTCCATCGCCCTTCCCGCCACCACCACCCCGTCACCCACCACCACCACCCCGCCCGCCACCACCATCCCGTCATCCACCACCCCACCTGCCACCACCACCCCACCCAATGTTCTGAAAAGCTCAAGACGCACATAAGGCGCCAAGGTCTCCTTGAGCCTAGGTGCAAGGAGCAACTTAAGGCGCGCGCCTGATTGAAGTAAGGCGCATATATATATATATATATATATATATATATATATATATATATATATATATATATATATATATATATATATATATATATATATATATACATGGGCGTGTTAGAATGCGGCGTGCGGTGCGTGTGGTGTCGCACGACAGCCATCTGAGGCACCGCTGCGTGCATTGCACGCACCCAACGGGTGCACCAGACGACTACGGTGCGACACCGCACGCCGCATTTTATCATTCCTCTATATATATATATATATATATATATATATATATATATATATATATATATATATATATATATATATATATATATATATATATATATATATATATATATATATTCAAAACATGCATTACTAGACTAAGAAAATGAATCTGAGCACAAAAGATAAATTGGATAGATCGTTGTTGCAACAACACAAATGTTGTAGCCTTGTAGGTTTAAATTACGGCTCTACATAAACTATTTAAAATATATTAAATCTTCAAATATGTATAGTTCAAATTCAATAACCAGTTATAAGATATCAAATGTGATATTATAGTAAACAAAAAATAAATAGTGAATGATTGAATGTGTTATTTCATCAGTGTGCTTATGCATATTCTTCTAAATCAATATGAAATATGCAAATCGAGAAAAAGAAGGAACTTATTGAATCTTGTAATAGTTGAAATAATATCAAAATCATCAAATCCAACCAACAATTACTCATATGGTCCTACCTAAGAACTATAACAAATAATTTTGAATATAAATAATATTCAATCAATGTACCAATATTCAAACTATTGCAATCATGAATTAAATGATTTAATTTACTTAATAACATAATCATATTGCCAAAAATATCAAGTGCAAGTACATAATTGCACATGATTCAACTAGGCGCATCTTTTTTGCGCTTTGAGCCTAGGCGCGCGTCTTAGATCTAGGCGCGTGCCTTTTTAACAGAGCCTGATCTTGTGCTTTTTGAGGCGCAGGGGGTGAGCCTAGTTGAGCCTGAGCCTAGGTGCGCTTTTAATAACACTAACCCCACCGGCCACCACCACCCCGCGACCGGTAAATTTATTTTTGATTTACTTTACTGGTCAATCCAAACAGTCGTCCAGAAGTAATGGTTTACTTTACTAGTCAATTCAAACAGCAAGACTTAAATCAAATTTACTAGTCGATCTGGGAGATTTACTAGCCCACATCCGATTTACTAGCATTTACTTTGCGGGTCCGAAAAACAAACAGGCCCTTAGTGTGAGTGATTAGATTTAGTTTCTTGTTACGTATTAGACTTCCTCTGAATTTTTTACATTTGACGGTGCTAAAGAAAATTATCAAATCGGTACCAAATTGTCGTAGAAAGCTTGGTAGTTAAGCGAGCCTTATGTTCCGCCTTCTATTTGGAGCTGACTTGACCATCAAAATTTATGGAAAGTAAACATGAATTCTTTCTAGATGACTACTGAGATGGAAAGAAAACCTAGCAAGTCTAGTTAAAAACATGCGTTGTTCGATGGGAAGAACTTTAAGCGGTGGTAGATAATATATAGGTTCTATCTGATCGTCCTTAAGGTTGTCTATCTTATCTTCTTAGAGAAGCCTACCCTAACCATTAAGGATGATGACTCCTCTAACTAAACCAATTTAGACTCCTGGGAGAGGTATGACTACTTGTGTAGTAACTATATCCTTAACTGCCTAGTCCCCGACCTCTACGATATCTACTTCACCTGCAAGTCCGCCAAAGACCTTTAGAACTCTTTAGAGAAGTATGCCACAGAGAACGCTGGGTCGAAGAAGTTCGTGGTCGGGAAGCTGCTGTAAATGGAGGATGGAAAGTATGTGGTCTCCCAACTAGAGGAGATACATATAATCATTTATGAGGTCCTTGCAAAGGGATACTCTATCTGTGAAGGATTTCAAGTGGCGACCATCATCGAGAAATTGCCTCCCTGATGGAAGGAGTATAAGAACAACTTGAAGTACAAGAGGAAGGAGATGACCCTAGATGACCTGTTAGTTCAAATCCGTATCGAGGACAACCGAGTGTCTAATAAGAAGGAGTGAGCCAATGAGCTGAAAGGCAAGGACAACCTTGTTGAGAGAAAGTCTTCCAAGAAGAAGGCTCAAGCTCCCAAGCCCTACGAGAAGAACAAGTTATCAAAGGCTCAGTTCAAAAAGAAGTCGAAGGGAGACTGCTTCATATGCGGCAAGCAAGCCACCTGGCTAATGAGTGTCATTTCAACGCAATTAATCGATCGAAGAACAAGTTTGAAGCAAACGTGGCCTATAGCGGTCATTTCTCAGCGATCGTGATAGAGGTCAACCTAGTCAGCAACTTTGCAGACTGATGGGGGTGGACACGAGAGCTACCCGACATATTTGTGAGTCGAGGAGCTTCTTCTCCACCTACACGCCTACAGAAGGAGAATTGTTGTACATGGGGAACTCCTCGGTCACTCAAGTCGCTGTGAAAGAAAACGTGGTCCTGAAGTTCAACTCTGGAAATCATTTAATGCTGAAGGAGGTGTTGCACGTCTCAGACACCCATAAGAATTTGGTCTCTGGAGCGATTTTGAGCAAGAAGGGCTACAAGCTTGTCTTTGAGTCGAACAAATTTGTCCTAATTAAGAAGATCTTTTGTTGAGAAGGGTTACCTTGATGAGGGCTTGCTGAGCGCAGGGCGATCTCAACGGGGTCGGGCGCAGTAAGCAACAACGACGGGCGATCGGCGAGGACGCAAGGTGGACTCGAAGGAGCATAGCGCAAGCGACCTCGACAAGGCCGGACGTAGGCACCTTGACGAGCGATCAGCGATGAGATTGGCACAGCGACCGAAAGCTATTGTTGCCTCAAGTTGAGAACAGAGGGAGGAGGCTGGCAATCTAGAGCCTCGCGATCCCGGGCTAGCAGATCGTGTAACTCAAAGAGGGATCGCGATCTGGACTGAGAACAAATAAATTTTCACTATTCTCGGCCTACTCGACGCCATCGGCGACCGAGAAGGCCGAGGCCAGAGGGGGTCTTTGAAACCCTAGGTTGGTTTTGATACCATGTTACAAAGAAAGGGAGAGAGAGACTAGGTTTGGGGAGAAAACTCTTTGTATTGATGTCATGATATTACATAAGACTGCCTCTCCTTATATGAGAGAACGCAAACCATTACAATACCACAAGGTCCACAACTATGGTGGGACTAATAGTAACTCTACATCTAATACCAACAAAGGTGGAACCAATACTGCCGTTTCTTTATCGTATCTCTAGACTCTACTTGGCGATAAGGTGATTTATCGTGGATTATCGGTGATATTTAAATCCACGTTGGGCACCCATCTTTGAAGGTTGATGTCTAGTTTTCAATATATTTTTTTGACTCTTCTTAATTAGAGATGTGCTCCATAATCGACCCTAAAATCTCACCCTAACGGGAATTGGCTTGGATGATAATGATATGGGACTTCATAGAAATTAGATACAAAATTTCGTATAAGCCACATAACCGAGTTTCCTTGACATTTGTATTTTTACTATTGTGTTCTGAACATTGTACTTGACATAGTTTTCAGTTAACGACAAATTGTATCCATTCTCCAGGTTATGGATCCTTGCTGGAAATGCTGCAGCATACCTATAAGTCTATCGGAGATCAAGATAAAAATTTGCTGGGTATGTTTAGTGTCCAAACATACCATCACCTTATGATTCTTTATCTCATCTAATACAGACAACTTTATATGGTTATTTTCTATCCTGAATGGCATTTTAATTTCATAAAGTGTAATGGAACATATTAGATGATGGAGGACAAAAACAGTACACATAAATGCCACATTTTTTTTTTCTCTGGGTGCTTGCTAGTGCATCAGTTTAATTTGAATCTCTTATATAGTTTGGTTGTCACTGTGGTAACTATATCTTGCATTTGGAGTGATGCACACATGCAGATTGGAAAATAAGCGACCTGAAGATGAATAATAGATGTAAGTATATTCATAAAAGGCGCTTCATAGTTTTAGAGGAGCAATTAGCTCTCTTATTAATCACCTCACAACTTGGACATTTGCTGGTTCCTATGTGGTTGATCTTTACTAGTGTATGGAGCTGATGAAATTTAAACTGAGTTAATTATTGATATGTACTAGACAATATGAAAAAAGGATTTCCAAATTTAAGCAAGAGATCTTTTTTGGAGCATCAAGAACTAAATGCACCGGTAAGAATTGTGTTAAAATATGCTGAAAATTTGGTATATCATGTGTCTCAAGAAATAACGGGTGTCTCAAGAATCACTGTAGCACACCATCTGTTAGAACCCATAATTCCTTGTTCTTGATGCAAATTACATAAATGTTGCTGCAAGTTTGTGTGTGTGCTTGTGCTTGTGCACAATCATGTTGCAGGCATTACGAAGTTACCAATGTGTGCATGTGTTCTTGAGAGTAAGAAATATGCATCTTGGCAGGCATAATCGTGAAATCCATATTTAGGTCTAGCTCAGAAGTATGAAAACTGCCATTGCAGGTCCCAAACATGGATGAGAAAGACTGATGGCTTATGTTAGTTTCAGAGCTAGTCATAGAAAACCAACTTAAACTTTGATCTTGAAGAAAGATTCAGAAAGCCGACCCATGGCTTGATGGTTAGGTAATGGTAGTTCAGAAAAATAGGAAGATTTTGAAAAAGAATAAAAGCAAGATGGGGATATTTTGGATATTTGAAAGATCATGTTGATTACCATAAACCATAAGCAATACCATCAAGCCTTGTCCCATCTGTTTGTGGTCGGCTATTTCATAGTTTGATTTGTTTTCCATGATTGGCTTTCAACCTAACATCAACCTAAACCATTTTTGTTCGGGCTTGGGATCAGCGTGCGTGGTCTTAATAAACACATTTATTGAAGGGCAGAATTTTACAAATTCTGAATTCTGAATAACTCCCAACAAGGTATTCATTGTTTAACAATTTTTTTAAAAAATTATCAACAAGAATTATGAAAAAATTGCAGCAATCTATACATTATTTAAAAATTTATATGAAATCTGTCATTGAACCTTTTCCCCATCACAAAGGAAAATTTTAGATGAAAAGGAAAATTTTGTAGAATTTCGGTAAGCATGGTCACCTCTGTTATCAGTCTGCTTATCAATGTACCTATTTTATGAGGCTGCTCATGGGCATGTGGGATTGCCGGATTGCTGGTGCATCCTGATTGTAGCGTTCTTATCCTTTTGTATAGAACATTTTTGAAGATTCTTAGCTTTTTAGTTTATATGTTTTTTTTTGCTGATATATTCAGGAGTCCAATGGCAAAATGAACAACGTTGTGAACAAGAGATACAAGATATTAGGAAAGATGTCTTGCATGGTAAAATTAAACCTGGTACATCACTTGTCAGATTTTCTGATGAAGCCCTTGATGAACAAAAGAGTTGCCTCAAGATTGCTGATGAAAAAGTGGCTTTGGCCACTAAAGCCCTTGATATGGTATATGATCTAGTCACTTCATATGTTTACCTTATATAAAAGTCAAAAAAAAATTATCATAGAAGTAATTACCATACTATCTGGACTTTGTTGTACCCTTGAAGGAGCTTATGATTGTTAAGCATCAACATAAACTTAAGAGGCTTCATTCTTGATAAATTTTTGTATGGATTTCCTAGTCCAGTATTTGAGATTTTTCTCGTTCAACATTGTCCAATACATCACTAATCCAAGTAGCTAACACATGTTGTTTGTGATTTTGTATTAGTCATGCCTATTTATTTTAACATGGAAAATTGGAATGTTTAACATTGTGCTATGTATGGAAGTTTTGATGACTATTTTAAAGAGTGATAATCTGATTCCGTATTATGGCACCTGCACCTGCTACTTTGGTTGATTGGTTCCATGTTGAGGCTCCCTTATATATCAGTTTAATTGCTCTTTATATTCAGACAAATATATCAAGTGTTTGTGTTCTGTAGCATTAGTTGAAAGTTGTATCTTGTTCTGAAAAAAGATCAGAGTTTAGAAGAATAAGTATTATTCCTTCCTAAAATAAATACAAGTAATCAATATGAAAAATATAAAGTTATTAATGCAAACCATTATTTGAACTTCCTAGCTTTTAAAAGATTATTTTTTACCAAAACATCTGACGTCTTTCCCCAAAATCACATCCTTCCCTTCACAAAGATAAATTTTGTATTGGATTGGAACATTGATTTTCAGGATACTATCTAACTCGATCTCCTCTCACTACCTCGATTCTCTAGCATTATGCAAACAATTCACTTATCTTCTTTGTTGGAAGATGATAACTAGGGTTTGGAGAGAATGGAAAGGCTCTTCATTAAGGGACTAAGCCCAATATATATGCACAACATTACACAACAAACCCGACCTGTTTGTACATAAAACCTGACCCATCTCTATATACATTAACACTCCCCCTCAAACTCACGGATCATATATCGAGAGTTTGTTGATAAAATGTTTGAAGCGAGCAATGGTAAGAGGCTTCGTGAAGAAGTCAGCAATCTGCTCCGTCGAGTAAATGAATGGCAAGGAGATGGTGTGGGCGAGAAACTCCTGGCAAACATAGTGACAATCAACCTCGATATGTTTCGTCCGCTCGTGAAAAATCGGATTCTAGCGATCTGAATAGCACTCCGGTTGTCACAAAAAAGAGGTGTGGGCTCGGATATCATGACTCCTAGGTCTACTAGAAGGCTTCGAAGCTAGACAATCTTTGTAGTGGTGAAAGCTATAGCCCTGTATTCGGCTTCGGTGCTGGAGCGAGCAACGGACTCCTGTTTCTTACTACGCCAAAAAATGAGGGAGTTACTAAGGAACATACAGTAGCCGGTGGTAGAACGACAAGTAGCAGCATTTCCTGCCCAGTCTGCATCGGAGTAGGTGTGCAGCACTAGAGGATAGGTGGAAGGTAGAAGCAACGAACGGGTGATGGTGCCCAGGAGATAACGGAGGATCCGGAGTACCGCTGTATAGTGAACAGAGCGGGGAACCTGAACAAACTGACTGACAATTCCTACAGCATGGGCAATGTTCGGTCTAGTCATAGTAAGATAGACTAGCATCCCAACCAACCTCTGGTATCTGGAGACATCCCGAAGAAACTCACCATATGTAGAGAGGAGCTTCAAGTTGAGCTTCATCGGTGTACCAGCAGTGCGAGAGTCAGTGAGATCAGCATTGGCAATGCTATCGGAAATGTACTTCTACTGGGAGATTAACAAACCACGAGCCGAACGAGTAATCTCAAAGCCAAGGAAGTAGCGAAGAGGGCCTAGATCTTTCATATCGAATTGATTTTGGAGGTGACGCTGAAGGGATGCTATGCTGGGACTGTCGTTCCTAGTGATGATCATATCGTTTACATACAGGTGCAGAACAGCAAGGCCCTGATTGGAGGAGTGGGTGAACAAGGCATAGTTAGAGTGTCGCTTTACAAACCCAGCGGCAAGAACTGCATTGCGAAATCACTCAAACCAAGCACGAGGGGCCTACTTGAGCCCATAGATTGCCCGACGCAGACGACAAACATGCTCCGAAGGAGCAGAGACGCCCGGTGGAGGAGTCATGTATACCTCCTTTGAAAGGTCACCGTGAAGGAAAGCATTTGTCATGTCCATCTGATGGAGAGGCCACCCTCAAGCAGTTACCACAGCTAAGAGGATGCGCACAGTGGTCGTCCGAGCAACTGGAGCAAACGTCTCCTCGTAGTTAATCCCATACTTCTGGGAAAAGCCACGAACAACAAAATGAGCCTTGTGCCGTTCAATGGAGCCGTCAAGTCGAGTCTTGACCTTGAAGATCTATTTGCAGCTGACATGCACCATACCCGAGGGACAAGAAACCAGATCCTAAGTCTGTGTCCGCTGAAAAGTCTCAAGCTCCTTTGTCATGGCCTGTCGTCATGCTGGGTGCAAAACTACCTCATAGTATGACTGGGGCTTCCTATGGGTGTGGAGAACAGTAAGAAAGGCCTGATATGACGGAGAGTAGAAGGCAACAACAGAGTATGCAAAGGTGGCAGGAGAGTCAAAGATAAAAGCAAAGTAGTCAAACCTGTCAGGAGAGTAGTAATATCTGTCAGGAGGGTGATGTTCGCACACAAGGTAATATTGAATAAAGCCAGGATCCGCGACCGGAGATGAGGGTGCAACTGTAGGTGAGGGAGCACCAGTAGAGGCAGTCTCAGTGGGAGTCACTGTGGAGCGACGAACGTAGACACGAGTGACAGGTAGTGATGGTGGGGGTGAGGGAAATAAAAGAGGGGGGCATGGTAGGTGGGGGTGGGGGAGGCGGGGATGGTCTCGACAATGGTATGGGAGGCTCAACCGGGGAAGACACAACCATGGGCGCATGAGCAGGATACGGAGGAAGGGGATTGTGAGAGGTAGTGGAGGAGTAGAGAGTGACACATGCAATATAAGAAGATCCCGGGACTCAGTGGAAAAATATGGAACATCCTCAACAAAGGAGACGTGACAAGAGACACAGATCCGGCGAGCCAAGGGATCGTAGCACCAATAGCCCTTGTGCTCCCGATTGAGTCCCAAGTGAACATACCTAACAGACCTAGCAGAGAGTTTGGTGCGTTCATGAGAAGGGAGGAGGATGAAACACGTGCACCTTCGTGAAGAAGGGAGTAGTCGAAGGATGTGGAGTAAAGCCGCTTGTACGGGGTAACACCAGAGAGCGTGGAGGACAGAGTGATGTTGATTAGGTGAACGACGGTCAGAACAGACTCGGCCCAGTAGGAATGTAGAATAGAAGCAAACAAAAGTAGAGCTTGCACTGTCTCGAGGACATGGCGATGCTTGCGCTCGACGACTCCGTTTTGTTCATGGGTGTGAGGGTATGACTGTTGGTGAAGAGTGCCGTGAGTCTAAAGGATCTCACGCATCTCAGAGGAGAGATACTTCTAGACATAGTCAGACCGAAAGGTCTTAATGTGTCGACCAAACTGGGTGTGGAGCATAGTAGTGAAGGTCCTGTAAATATAAGGAATCTTGGAGCATCAGTGCATGAGATAGACCTAGGTACAACGGGAGTAATCATCTATGAAACTCACATAATACAGGAAACCAGTAAAGGATCCAACTGGAGTATGATCTTAAACATTAGAATGCACTAAATCAAAAGGAGCATTGGATCGGAAAGCACTAGCAGAAAAAGAAAGAGTTAGGTGCTTTGTTAATCGATAACCGTACAGATAGAAAGAGGGAAGAAAGACACTCGACCCAAAGCACTTGAGCGGAGAATGCTTTGGAGCCTATAATTGGATATGTGACCTAACTGACTGTGCCACAGGTTGGCATCAGAGGTGACCGATAGAGCTGACAGAATGGAAGGCGTGGAAGTGGGAACTTGAAGGTGATCCAACTGGTAGAGTTCCCTTGCTCGACGACCCAGTCCAACCCTCTGGCCCGTTCGCGGATCCTGCACAGAACAAGAAGTAAAGGTAACGGTCAAGCCAGAGTTGCAAAGGGAACTTACAAATATTAAGTTAATATTTAAAAGGGGAGCATGATGAACATAGGGCAAGGTCAAGCGACCAGTGGGATCAGAGACAGAGTTGATGGAACCACACTGCGAAATATGTACGAGAGCCCCATCAGCAATGCAGACCCCCAGATGGGTAGGAGCATGGGTACAGTCGGTGAGTACGGTAGAGTCAGAAGTGAGGTGGCAGGAGGCACTATAATCGAAGATCCATGGAGCAGCAGTACCAGGAGTGGCAGACAGGCCATGAGTTCCCGAAGAGCTGATAGAGGCGAGGTACCAAAGAAGTAGCTTTTCAAGTCGCTGAAGATGGTCAGAGTCAGATGAGGGAGGTACTAAGGAAGCGAGATCGACAGCAACAACATCATCTGTGTTATTATCTTTGCGAAGGGGACCCTGATCACGTTCACAACCGGCTGACTCGGCGGAGGGATTTGACCCGAGAACACCCTCAAAACAAAGGGCAAGAGGGACTCGGTGAGCAGCCACTGTGTGCAGGAGGCACAAGAGCCGAGAGGTGTTGCAGGAGTACCCACGGTCGATGCCAGACCCAGTCTGTATGAAGAGGGAGGCAGCATGCCCGCAGTAGTGGTATAGCACAGAGGAGAGGTTGTAGGGAGGTCTTCCAGAAGGGAGGTTGTGGGGAAGGGGGGCTGTAGGGAGGCCTATGGGGAGGTCTCCAGGGAGGTTAGACCTGGAGTCAGATTTGTGGTTAGATCTATAGGATCATATATTTTTTTTGTTGGAAATGATGAATGATACTGATGGTGATATAGATGACCGAAGTGGTGGGCGGTGGAGGGGGCAGAGAGGTGGTCGAAGGTCGAGCGAGAGGGGTGGTCGGAGGGGGTAGGGGGGGTGGTCGGTGGAGGAGGGGGGTCGTGGGTTGCGGGCTGGAGGAGGTAGGGCAAGAGGGGTGGTCGGAGGGGGTAAGGAGGTGGCCAGAGGGGGTCGCGAGTTGTGGGCTGCGATAGAAGGCAAGAGGGGAGGTCGGGGGGTGGCACGGGTGGTGCTTGGACGGCGGCTGTGGTAGGAGGAGACAGGAGAGGGAAGGCCGGGTACAGAAGGGGAAAGGGAGAGGGAGAAGACTAGTGGTGGCGGGAGGGGGGGTGCTGCACCGATGAGAGGCCGAAGGGAGGTGCCATCATCGGTAAGAGGCCGTCGTCGACGAGAAAGACCGGAGGGAGGTGCCGTCACCTGTGAGAGGCCGCCGTCAACGAGGTAGAACCTTAGAGCTCTGATACCATGTTAGAAGATGACAACTAAGGTTTGGAGGGAATGGAATGTCTCTTATTAAGGGACTAAGCCCAATATATATGCACAACATTACACAACGAACCCGACCCGTTTGTACATAAAACCTGACCCATCTCTATATACATTAACATTCTTATTTAAATTTAAGTGATTCCTTTTACTACATGCCAATCATTAACTAATTTTACAATGTAAACTGATCCTACTATTTAAGTTATTTATATTTTCAAATGATTCTTGTCAAATATGATACCTGAAATCACTTAATTTGGTATCTTTGATCAATTATGTAGAATATTGACACTGGACACTAATGCAATTGCCTAAATGATGATGTTAATCTACAAGTTTCTTACTACAGCAATTTCAATAAAAAGGTTTAGTGATTCGTTTTTTATTATAATGGAATTCAAAATAGATAATTAAATTAGGTATTCTTATGGCAAACGACAAGCAAGTAGTGTCGAGCATTCACAGTAAGACATGGTGATCATTTAGACATTGAAATATTTTCGTTTGCTAAGGGAAGTTCTAAAAGTAATAT
Source organism: Chamaelirium japonicum (assembly GCA_947650365.1). Taxonomy (NCBI): domain Eukaryota; kingdom Viridiplantae; phylum Streptophyta; class Magnoliopsida; order Liliales; family Melanthiaceae; genus Chamaelirium; species Chamaelirium japonicum. The sequence goes on along the minus strand of OX393550.1, from coordinate 12,055,355 downwards.
AAAAGATCTATGATCCTTCAAAGGATTTCAATCATAGGTTTCAATGCTCAAACGGGTTTCAACTTTCAATGGGTACAATTTATTTTATTGTTGAAGAACCTATCACAAACCAACAATTATATGGACCAAAGAAATTATGATGGAAAGATCTAATCGGGTTTTAGAAGGTTTATGTTCTATGCGGATGCAAATCGGGCACAAAAGAGCACTTGATGATCCTCCATGAACAAATAATTTCCACGCACGAAGCAATAGAAAGATCCAATCAGTGGAGTTTTGGTGCGATCACAAACAACTTCGAAGAGGTCAAACAGGCTCCATGGGGACCAGGCATTGTTGCAGGTAGCCCTGTGGGTATATAAACATGATATGGTGAGGCAAATATGTTTAATAGCAAATCGAAATTTAATTTAAGTTATATAGCCCAATCAAAGATAATTGGCAGGAACACATAAAATACCATCTCAAGAGTTGAGGCACAATACTTGTAAGATGGTTCAGATCCATACATGTTCCTACATCCACATGACCATATTCGAGTCTATGCCCCCCTAATCAAGATATATGAGGTACAAGACAGACAAAAATACCATCATATGTCTCGGTCTTACTGAATCTGCTTCCGTTGATGCTTTTGCCTTCACGCCTTGTAATCCATGTAGGAAACACATTTCGCGGTGTCGTCTATCTTCACGCTCGCTATGGTGCCACGTGACAATTGACTTCTGTGTAAGGGAGGTCTTGGTAACCACCCGGAAGAAGCACCTCGAATTCAACACACCACCTCAGAATAACTCATCAAGGAGACGAATCAATCTCAGGTTGCAAAGGGATGAGGCCATCTAGGCTTCCTATGTGATATGCAAGGATAAGGAAGGACTAACCCTATGTTCTATTAATCTTTTAACTAAGAAGAAAGGATGAACAGTTTTCTCAAAGAATGCAAAATGAAGCATGGAGAAAAAAATCTCTAAAAACCTTAACAAAATAAACCTTAAAGATCAAGAGGTTTCATCCTTAATTTATATTGATAAACAAGTCTTTTTATAGTCCCAGCAACCTTAAGAATTATAAACTTACATACTTTAAAAATCCTCCATGAAACAGATTAGAAAAATTGAACTTTAGAAATCCAATCGAAGGTCGAACATGTATATGATCGGTCGGACGATGCAAAAACTCGTCCCTTCGTAAAACAGTAATTCACATCATTCAAACTCTAAGCACCGATCGATCAGAATGATGAATAATGACCTATTTTGAGTTTGATTCCTAGAGTTGTACGTTTGGATAACGTGTATAAAAAAATAAATAAATAAATAATTCCCTGCCACATGGTATAGTCTCAAATGATGCCCCTCCACATGTTAGCAGTTGTACGTGGACTCCCTAGCAACTGCAGCCGCTAGATGGTGAGGAATAATTGGGAGAAAATGCCAAACGTCACCAGCTAATGTCCATGTTACATCGGTCGGGTCCTCGTATGGATCAATGCCTGCATGATTCAGCTGATACGGACCGGTACGACATGCTTCTACCGATATGGTAAAGGTACCAAAGGGGTATCGATCACGGGAAGGCTCAAAACCGGTACATACCAGTTGACACGTACCGGTATCGATCGAGTTTTTAATCTACGCTTCGGCGTAAACTTCCCACAATAGAAGTCTCACTGAAGACCATGGGTTGCAAAGCTTGCTGGCTCTGAAAATGTATCCATCTTGGAGAAAGTGTGCGTCCATCTCTCTAATCAGCTCATCTTGTAAACCCACAAACATTTCTCCAAAATCTGGGCACGGCTCATAGTCCGCATCAAGTCTCTCAAAACCTATGGCCTCAATACTCATCGCAAAAAGAAGAGTGATTTGTCGACTGAGTGCGTCGATAGCTTTGTTTTCGAGTCTCGCCCTGTGCTTCAAAACAAAGGTATATGCTTGTAGACACTCGTCCCAATGACTATGTCTGAAATTTTATTTCTTTTGAGAATGAGGTATCATAAAACCTCATGGTCTGAGTAGAGAACAAATTCTTGCGGTAGTAAGTAGTGACTAGTGACGGTAGTACTGTAATGCTTGCACTATCATATAGAATTTTATGCCATAGGTAGAGTATTTTTGTTTACCTTCATTCAGCTTCTTGCTGAAGTAGGCTATTGGATGGCCTCTTGGCTAATACCCCACCTATGCCTATGCTAGATGCATCACATACCGGCTCAAATGCTTTCATAAAATGTGGGAGGCACCTAACAAGTGGAACGTGGGAATTTGAGGTCTCATGAATTACTTTTTTTTCGTGGACAAACTTTATGGATAGAACAAACAGTACGAATAAGCGAAGCCGACATGTGTAAAGATAGCCAACGGATTATACGCACCTGGTAGTAGCCCGACCGTAGATCCAACTTCTATCGATTTTCGTCGGAACCACCGCCGGAGTTATCGGATTCGCCGTTGGATTTGCTTGGATTTCGACCAATGTCGCCATCCTCATCACCCTCGCCGACGCAGTTGCCTCCGCCACCAATGCCATCGGCGGAGCAGTCGTCTTGACAGGTATCCTTCCGGCTGGTGTTCTTGCCATTATAAGAGTTGTGGGATAAGTATGTACTTGCCATTCACATTGAAGAGTGGGCCATCGGTGGGTGGCGTAGGTGGCCAGTTCCGGATAGAGTTCATATGTATGGAATGAACCACACTATTCTTTGGTATGTGATGCGGTGTAATGTTATATGACGAGTAATATCGTACACCAGCACCACTTCTCTCTTTTTTAGAAGAATATGGATGAAGATGTTGCTTGAGGAGAGACGTGTTGAGGGACATGCATTATGTTGTCGAGGGACAACTAATAAATGAAGCAGTGAGGCGGAGGGAAAGACGGAAACTACGATTGTGGAGGGAAAGACAGAGACAACTATTAAATAACGCGACGAGGTGAAGCTGAAGACGTTAAGCAAAACAATGTAAATATATCATATATGATGATTATCAAGTTTTTTTTTTTCCAATTTACTGGTATTCCATCTTGGTTATTATAGTTCATATAAGCTCACTATTGTTTGGTGTTTGTTCTAAAAAAAAATTCATGTAAATATGTGCACCACAACTATAAAAGACTTAAATTTAGAAAGACTTGAAAAAAAATCCAAAACCTTCCTTTTTTTAACCATTTTGAAAATTTAAATATAATTTCTATCGAAATTTTGACCAAAATTTTGGTTTTGGTCAAGACCGAATGCAGACACGAAACCGAAATAGAAAACCTTTGCCTACCATGGATCAAATGCTTATAGAGGGAAAGAAGAATAGTATTGAATTTCGGTTCTGCAACGGTTGGCTTTGAGTTTGGTCAATGAATAGAGTTTTATGTGGAGCCTAGGCTGGAGTGAAATTTTCGAAGCAGTCTCGAAGCAAGTCTGGCTATATCTTGACCAAATCTAGCCGAGGCTTGTGCTAGTGGTCACTTAATCCGGACCTGGTATTTAACATGATGATAATAAAATAAAAAAAATTGTTTGGACGGTTGATGACTTGATTTACTTTCAAAAGCTAATTCCAGTTTCATTTGTTGGTGAGGCTACCTTATCGGATGCAAGACTGCAGATTGCTTGTCTCAAGTGGTACACAAACATCGAGGATAAGCTCCTGGTCTCAATAATTATGAGGACGCTAAATCAAGGCTCTAAAGCTGGTTATAAGTTTTTATACGATTTGTGAATCTCTGGCTACCTTTGCTGCAGTGTTACATAATGAGTAAACGATGTCTCCCTTACATCGAGTCCCCTCATTAAAATTAAGGATGATGCTAGGCTTCTGTACCTATTGCCTCCTATTCACTTATTGTCCAATATTCACTGATTTATTGAAATCTATCAATAAAACTTAATTATCTACCCATCTCAGCTGGCTCTTAATTATTTCGTGATGCAGGTAAATGCACACCTACAAGTTCTAGACCAGTATGATGGAGAAGTTGAAGAGCTTCAACGAGGTACTTCATCCCTCAGTGTTTTTTCTTCTTCATTGTCCCCTTGTATTGTCTGGTATTGAGATTGGCTCATCTTACGGAGCACCATCTTTTTTACGCCGCTGCTTATTTGTGGACAATAGACGACGAACATGCAGCTGTTTCTGATCGTGACATACGACCCAGAAGGACTAGGGAGAGCACCAGAGGGGTCCGGAAGAAGTAATGCTGTCTGGTCCCTAATAAATTTTTTCTTCTTGTCATCTGATTGTTTGGTGCTAATGTTTCTCCCCGGTCGCATGAGATTAAGCTACTTAACTAATAGGGCAGGTCCAGCACCCACCAGCTGGCCTTTTAGGTTTCTTTGTCATATGCCCCTTTCCTGTCAATTAGCATTGGTTAGGTTTTTGGCACCACTCTTTGAGGGTTGATGCCAGGTTATTGCACATCTTATAATTCAACCCATCTTGATTGGATAAGACTTGGATGATGGTGGCGATGAGACTGACGATACTTTGTGTTCTTCCCTTGTATGTAGGACACAGTTTGCTGTCGAGCCAGCACCAAGCGCGAATGTCGACTACCCGGTGGATACGAAGGAGCGCACATACTGTTTCTGCAACCAAGTTCACTATGGGCATTGGATTGCCTGTGACAGCCCAGATGTACATTGCTGATGGTCCTTTCATCTCTTGTTTAGTAAACTTGTTTTGAGTGTTCTTTCACTCATCTCTTTATGGGCAGTGCAAGATCGAGTGGTTCCACCTTGGATGCGTCGGTCTGCAAGAAGTTCCTGAAGGGACATGGTACTGCACGGCCTGCGAAGTAATGCGGAGGTGGTGCAAGAACCGGATCAAGCAAGATGGTGGCGGGACTGGATGCGGCGGGCGGTGATACTTTCCTTGTTGTGGATGGTTGGGTGGTGTGATATGTAGATAACAATCAACTGATATAATTCCAGGAGGTATCAGCTCATACATCAGACGGCTGTGATAGGGTGCCACTGCATGATGTTGTCAACATCGAACAGCATGGTCCATAGAGGGTATATGAAGACAACACTGCCCAACCCGTTGCCAATGTGGGTTTAAACTCCAACACTCTCATGTGCAGGCTAGTTTTGTCTGGTCCTTGTCACGTGGGTAGGCTTCCACTTGGCCTAACAAACATAGATCTAACCTGTCTTTGATATCATGTTAGATAATCTCACATCCTAAAACCCAGGTCGTAAGAAAAGATCTACAGTGGGTATATGAAGCGGTGATGAGTGCCCAGTTAACACTACCCCTTATTCAGAGCATTTGAAGCAATAGATAGCAGGCCCAGCTTTGATACCATGTTAGATACCCTCACCTCCCAAAACCTAGGTAGTAAGAGATCTACAGAGGGTATATGAAGACAATACTGGCTGACCAACCCATTGCCGATCAAGAGAGAGAGAGAGGTACTCAGAAAATTTTCAACATACAATCAAATTAAGACTGGAATTGATCTTCAGCACCACAGCTCATAATGTTTGGAACCACACATAGAAACTAATAGAAGGCTCGCTTTTATACATGACACCATTACACACAAACCTGACCAGCCTCTTAAGGCTCTTCAGCGGGCTATATGAACAGAACACAGCAGACTATTCTAAAGCAAAGCAGGGGCTAGGGTTTGATGGAAGGCATCACTACAACATTCAGAGCATCAGCACTCTTTCTCTCAGTGTATTTTAGATGGCCGGTAGTAGCAGTCGGTGGCGGCTATTGTCCTTGTTACCAGACAGGGAAGACCGGCCCGGTGTTCCCCTCCTCAGCATCCGGAACACTGTTGTAGCGGTAGAGGTGGTTCGACATCTCCCAGCTCCAGTCCTCCCTCCGGGAGATCGCCATCGAGGGCCACCGGTTGATCCTCACATAGTGGTCCCTGATCCGCCCCTCCTCGCCCACGAAGCTCGTCATGATCGAGAACGTGCACTCGTGGCCCCCCCACACCTGGTCATCAGGGTCCGCGGTGTGGGACCCGTTGGGGTGGAAGTACCGGCGCATCGGGGGACCCGTGCCCTTCCAGGACCGGTCCAGGTTCAGCCAATATTCCGGAGCTGTCTGAAGATTGCGCAAGCAAATGCATGAAGAAGAGGTTGCTTACCAACCGATTCGAGTGGAAATTACAAAAAACGAAAAACACTTCATCATGATCAACGACGGGGTAATGTATTCATTCATGATTGATACTCCACAACTGAAGATTTCAACAACCCAGCAACTCTGAGTAAGCCGTGTGCTGTATCTTTTGATCCATTTAATTTATTAGTTTTTTACCTCTAAAAAAAAAACAAAAAAAAAACAACAACCCAGCAACTGGATGAGTAAATGAGTACGGTAACAAGTCAAACCTTTTTGAAGCGAAATTCCCAGACGTGATCACATAGATCCTCCTTGGTAATGCGAGTCTGAAACCAAAAAATTTTGTACTCGTAAATGTGCAAACGATTTAATTGCGACTTATTCAAAAAGTTGGAGAGCTTGGTAACAATGAATAGCACGAGTATAATTACCAAATGTATGAGACTTGAAACCATACAATAAAGTACCAGGAGAGCTTACCGGTGGGCTCAGAAGCAAAGGATAATTACCAAATGTACGAGACTTATTCAAAAAGTTGGAGAACTTGGCAACAATGAATAGCACGAGTATAATTACCAAATGTACGAGACTTGAAACCATACAATAAAGTACCAGGAGAGCTTACCGGTGGGCTCAGAAGCAAAGGATGCCTCACCAATATACACAAGTAGTTAAACTGATGTTTGAGGAAACTAAAACTAGCATACCAACAAAGTCAGGTGAGACTGATAAACTCCCTACCTGATAGAACATGGAGTACTGTTTATGTAGACTATTGGGCGCCAGGGCGAATTCACAGGGACGTCCGGGCAAATTCTATGCAGAGTTTGGGAGCCAAGCAGTAGAGTCAGGCGCCCAGGGGAATTCACACCACAGGGTCGCCCGGGCGAATCTGTGCTAGATTTGGGAACCCCGTGCAATAGGAGGTGACGCTCGAGCGAATCCGCCCACAAGCCAGATTGCCCAAACATGCTCCTGCTAGGGGTTGGTATAAAAGGGCTTATTAGCCATCATTGTTGTATAACGAATAGAGAAGATAGCAAAGGGTTTTTCGATCAAAGAGAAGAGGTGGAGAGGTGAGAAAACTTGAGAGATTCGTGGTGTGAGGATTCCTCTGTAAGATCGAGAAGGAGACTCGTTCCTTCCGATCATAATTCTCAAGATAGTGCAAGTGCATGTCCTAAGGCAGGAAATAGACATCATTGGCAAAATCTGGGTAAATCTGTGTGTCGTCTCTTATATATATATTTTTGCGATTGCTTGATTAGGGCTACAAAATCATAACACTATGCTGGTGTGGTTGTACCAGGGATCTGCACTTACTCGTAACTTTCATTTAGTATCATGATTCGAGGGTTCGCTCAAACTCAAACTGGTTCAGATTTTGGTCAATCTGAACCAAAGCACCTCCTCAAACCGAAATATGTTGTGCTTTGAATCTTGTTCTACCAAATAGGTTGGATCAGTTCTAAATAGGCTTAATCCAGTCCGAATAGGCCAAATCAGCCCTGAACAAGATGCGAATTGACCGCATCAAACCCAAATCAATAGAACAAGACAAATTAATTGAATCCGACCTAAATTTCAGACTTACTGGTTTTTAATACATTTTCCAAAACAGCCAAACCATTTGAGCCCATCGTTTTTCGCCCGTTTTAAACCCGAACCTGAATTCTCAAATCTTGTTTAATATTCTATGTGTGGACAGTTACCAAGCTGGGGTTCGGGAATTATTCGGTGGACCTCAGGACTGAAACAAATGCGAAAAATTTAAAAAATTCAGCAACAGTTCGGGAAAAATTCGAGACAAAAAAAATAAATAAATAAAGATACAAAGTAATTAATATCATGACAATAACTAGTATATCTAACAATTTCATTTGATAATTTCCATTTTCGTTCAAAAGTCCTAAGATTTAATGCAGCTCATCATCATTCATAAGATATTAAGATCAAATATGACAAAAAAAAACTCAATAATTCGGTGAAGTTCGAGAATTATTTGATGAATTGGTAACACACGATAATTAGGAAATTTGTTCACGTATGACGTATCAAACGGAATCCCCTTCAAAGGAATAATTCACGAATAATTCGGCAAATTGGTAACAATGTGTGCTGAAATGTTATGGTATATGATAGTTGCATATGATGTAACTTAATCTGCCATACTACAGCATGGGTGTAAGCTAAACTCTAAAAGTGGAGGAAACCCTTAGGCAATAAAAGTCTCAAAAGTAGATGTGCAAAAACAAAGTATATGGACTACAATTTTAAGATAGGGTTATGGAACAGGAGGAACTTACTGTTATCGTCGGATATAGTATGCACTAGTACTCTTTTCAGTCCTTGGATCTACCATACACCCAGATGGAGAAATAGACCCTGATATTTTTAATAGAACAAGAACAGACTGGTCAAAGTGAAATGCCCCATATGAAAGTTTAAAAGAATTGTTATAACCATGTTGAATGGTTCGGAGTGTTTAAACTGCAATAAGTTCACGTTCACATGATGAATGTAGTAGAGATGAGGATTCTAAGGTGGATTTGTGGTAAAACGAAAAAGAACAAAATTATAAGAGACGAGTTTAGAAGAAATTTAAGTTGGCACTAGTTGAGGATAAAGATGTATAATGCAAGCCGAGATTGCTATGCCTAGAATTTTAATGTCCTCGGCCCGTGTCCAACACTTTTAGTATTAATTACTCCAGAATTATTCTAGTTATTCAAAATGAAGAATCCTGATTATATAGGAAAAACCCAAGAAACTAATATATTAAATCTGAAAGAATCCGACACCTTATACTAATTTCCTACTTCATATCTGTTATTAAAACATACGTAAAAAAATACACGATACATTGTTATAAAACATAGATGGTCTTGAGAGTCCATATGAATTTATATTTGTGGAATTCAGTATGCATACAAGTCACCAGTTAGCCGTCATTTCCCCTAAATGATTGTTGTTCCGTAGATTCAAATACAATTCATCTCCTAGTTCTTATTGTTCTGTCAGAAGCAAATTGACATGTAGATGCATGCACTATATAAAAGTACATTTATGGGTACAACACCATATTAAAGTACATTTATACTAAATATGTAGATGCATGCACTATACTAAAGTACATTTATGTTTGTGTTAAAGAATCCTTTTTTGAGCTTCAATAGAACACCCACGATCGATATCTGACACTAGCACCCATACCAGTATCCAAGCAATATATCCTGAGATGATTCGAACATGTTCAATGAAAGTTAAGGGAGGCACCTATTATGAGATGAAAAGGGTCGAGTAAAAAGGTTTTTTTTTTTGTTTTGTTTTGGGTGTGTGCGTGTGTGGGTGTGTATGTCGAGGGGTGTGGGTGGCTGGATGTGTTTGGGAGAGAGAGAGAGAGAGAGAGAGAGAGAGAGAGAGAGAGAGAGAGAGAGAGAGAGGGGGTTCCTAAGATAACATGTCTAGAAATAGTGTAGACAGATTTAGAAGGCTCAAGTTACAAGAAAGTTAGCCCTAAATAGGAATGAGCGATGTAAAGGGATCAAATTATATTTTTGTTGATCTACAAAATTGCATTTAGAATTTATTATTTCTAAACCTTGTTTTTTTCAATAAGCATTGGTTTTGCACAACCATTGTAGTCCATAGTTGTCAAGGCGTTAAGGCGAGGCTAGGCACCCTGAGGGAGCCTAGTCGTGGCCTTATGTGCATAGGCGTGACCTTCTGTGCATAGGCATCCTCCAGGCACAGGTATATATGTATAGTCTATACTTGCAGGTATATATGTAATAGGTAGCAATATAACACCTTACTAACATGAAAATGATGAAATTGAGCATATTCTAGTCAAATGCATGCAATACAATGACACATACATAGTATAAACAAGTAAACAACAAAAGGAATAAATAGAATACAAACACTTGCTAACATAAAATTGAGCATATTCTAATCAAATGCATGCAACACAATGAACACATAGTATAAACAAGTATACAACAACAAAATGAACAAAGAAGATGGGGGCGGGTTAGGTTTTATTTAAAAGTGTTAGGAGATGACGGCTAGGGTTTGGAGAGGAATAGAATGCATTCCATTGAGGGACTCAAGCCCAATATATGTACATGTATATCTATACAATCCGACCCGACTGTACAGTAAACCCGACCCATCTATATGTACATTAACACTCCCCCTCAAACTCACAGTGGATCATGAACCGAGAGTTTGCCTAAAAAATGTCGGAAGCGAGCAATCGTCAGGGACTTCGTCAGAAAATCAGCAGTCTGCTCCGATGAGGAAATGAAAGGCAGGGAGATGGTGTGGTCGATAAACGCCTAGCAAACATAATGACAATCAACTTCAATATGCTTTGTTCGCTCATGGAAGACCGGGTTGCTAGCAATCTGAATAGCACTCCGGTCGTCATAGAAGAGAGGGGTGGGCTCGGATATCACCACTCCCAAGTCGAGCAGAAGGCGGCGAAGCCAGACAATCTCGGCGGTGGTGGAAGCCATAGCCCTGTATTCGGCTTCGGTGCTGGAGCGAGCAACAGACTCCTGCTTCTTGCTGCGCCACGAAATCAGTGAATCACCCAGAAACACACAATATCCTGTAGTCGATCGACGAGTGGCTGCATCTCCTGCCCAATCTGCATCGGAGTAGGCACGCAGCACCAACGGAGAGGTGGAGGGAAACAGTAGTGAACGGGTGATGGTGCCCCGAAGGTAGCGGATAATCCAAAGAACAGCTGCATAGTGTACTGACCGTGAAGCCTGAACAAACAGACTGACAATGCCAACAGCATGGGCAATGTCTGGCCGGGTCATGGTGAGATAGACGAGCATCCCAACCAGCCTCTGGTAGCGGGAGACATCCTGTAGCGGCTCACCGTCTGTAGCAAGAAGCTTCAAATTGCGCTCCATGGGTGTATCAGCAGTGCGCGTGTCAGTAAGAGCAGCATCAGCAAGGATGTCGGAGATGTACTTCTGTTGGGAGACCAACAGACCACGAGCTGACCGGGCAATCTCAAGGCCCAAAAAGTAGCGAAGAGATCCCAGATCTTTCATCTCAAACTGACTCTGGAGGTGCCGCTAGAGAGAAGCGATGGTGGCACTGTCATCCCCAGTGATGATCATATCATCCACATAGAGGAGAAGAACTGCAATGCCCTGACTGGAGGAGCGAGTGAACAAGGCATAATCGGAGTGACGCTCAACAAACCCGGCGGCCAGAACTGCACTGCGAAATCGCTCAAACCAGGCACGAGGGGCCTGCTTGAGCCCATAGATGGCTCGGCGCAACCGACACACGTGCCCTGGAGGAACTGAAGTGCCCGGAGGAGGAGCCATGTAGACTTCCTCGGAGAGATCACCGTGGAGAAATGCATTGGTGACATCCATCTGATGGAGAGGCCACCCTCGAGCAGCTGCCACAGCTAAGAGGGTGCGCACAGTAGTCATCCGAGCAACTGGAGCAAACGTCTCCTCGTAGTCAATCCCATACTCCTGGGAGAAGCCGCGAGCAACGAGGCGAGCCTTGTGCCGCTCAATGGATCCGTCAGATCGAGTCTTGACCTTGAATATCCACTTGCAGCTAACAGGCGCCACCCCGGAGGGACAAGGCACCAACTCCCAGGTCTGGGTCCGCTGAAAAGCCTCAAGCTCAACTGACATGGCCTGCCGCCACTCTGGATGTAACGCTGCCTCACGGTACGATTGGGGCTCCCGATGGGTGTGTATAGCAGTAAGAAAGGCCTGAAAGGATGGTGAATAGGAGACACTGGCAGAGTAGCCAGAAGAGTCAGGAGAGTCAGAGGGAAAAACAGAGTAGCCAAACCTGTCAGAAGAGTAGTCATATCTGGCAGGAGGGTGATGTTCGCGCGCTGGGTAGCGCCGAACAGGAGCAGGATCCACGACCGGGGAGGAGGGGGCAGCAGCATCAGGCGAGGGAGTGCCAGTGTGAACCGACTCTGGAGGAGGAGCTGCAGACCGACGAACATAGACACGAGTAACAGGTGGTGGTGGAGGTAGCGAGGGAGACGGAGGAGGTGGTGGTGGGGGTGGGGGTGGTGGTGGTGGAGGTGGCGGGGAAGATGGAGGTGGAGTAGGCGTGGATGGAGCAATAGAAAACGGGGGTAGAACAGGGATGTGGAGATGGGAGGAAGGCGAGGAGGGTGACGCAGGGGGCAAGGAAATATCCCGAGACTCAGGTGAAAAGTACGGGACATCCTCAACAAAGGAAACGTGACGGGAGACACGGATCCGGCGAGCCAAGGGATCGTAGCACCGATACCCCTTGTGCTCCCGACTGAGCCCCAAGTGAACACACCTAACAGACCTTGCAGAGAGTTTGGTGCGCTCATGGGGAGGAAGAAGAACGAAGCACGTGCAGCCAAACGTGCGAAGAAGAGAGTAGTCAGGTGGGCTGGAGTGAAGGCGCTCATGAGGGGTGACACCGGACAGAGCAGACGACGGAGTGATATTGATAAGGTGGACCGCCGTCATGACAGATTCAGCCCAGTAGGAGTGAGGAACAGACGCAGAAAGGAGCAAGGCTCGTGCAGTCTCAAGGACATGACGATGCTTGCGTTCGGCAACGCCGTTCTGCTCATGGGTGTGGGGACAGGACTGCTGGTGAAGAGTGCCATGAGACTGAAGAATCTCACGCATCTCAGAGGAGAGATACTCCTTGGCACAATCAGACCGAAAGGTCTTGATGCGCCGACCAAACTGAGTGTGTATCATGGTGGTGAATCTCCGAAAAATGAGAGGTACTTCAGAGCGATGACGCATAAGATAAACCCAGGTGCACCTAGAATAGTCATCGATAAAGCACACATAACATATAACCCGATAAAGATGCAACAGGAGCAGGACCCCAAATGTCGGAATGGACTAAATCAAATAAAGCATCAGACTGGGAAGCACTAGCAGAAAAGGGAAGAGCTAGATGCTTTGCCAGTCTATAACCCGTACAAACAGAGAGGGGAGAGAAAGACGCTCGACCCAAAGCGCCCGAACGGAATACGCTTTTGAGTCGATCACTCGATATATGACCTAACCTTCTGTGCCACAGGTCGGCATCAGAGGTGACAGACATGACAGACGCAACAGGAACTGAAGACACATGGAGATGGTCCAACTGGTAAAGCCCTCCTGCCCTACGGCCCAGCCCAATCCTCTGACCCGTCCGCGAATCCTGCACAACACAGACAGAAGGGGTGAAGGTGGCAGTCAGACCAGAGTTGCAAAAAGAACTGATAGATATCAGATTAATATTAAGACGGGGGGCATGATGGACATGGGGTAAGGTCAGGCGACCAGAAGGGTCAAAGGTGGTAGTGATGGAGCCACATTGCGGAATAGGGACAAGAGTCCCATCCGCAGTGCGAACCTCCTGGTGGGTGGTAGTGGGAGAACAGTCCGTGAGGACAGTGGAGTCAAAGGTAAGGTGACAGGAGGCACCCGAATCGAAGATCCATGGAGCAGTAGTACCAGAGGTGGCAGACAAGCCGTGCGCAGTCGCGGAGCCGGTGGAGGCTAGGTGGCGAAGAAGGAGCTCCTCGAGGCGCTGAAGACGGTCCGGCTCAGGCGGAGAAGGTGCTGTGGTAGCAGTGGGGAGCGTCGAGGCCTCTACAGTAGCCGTTGTACCACCAAAGTGGCGGAAGGAAGACGAACCACGTCCACGGCCCCGTCCACCTCGACCGCCGCGTTGATCGTCGCGAGAGGTCGAAGCCCAGTGGGGAGCTCTCTCATCCGGACCCCAGCGGGGGTTGCATGGAGGACGTGTAGGGCATTCGCGCTTCATGTGACCGGGCTCCTTGCAGTAGTGACAGAAGACAGCCTCATCGGAGAACCCGGCTGCCAGGACAGAGTCGGAGCTAGGAGCAAGTGGAGGAGGACGAGCGCCCTGAGTCTGAAGGCGGGTCTCCTCGTCGACCAAGGCGAGTAGAGCATCCTCGAGCCGAGGGAGTGGCTCACGGTGCAGGAGCTGGGCAGCTATGAGAGCAAAGTCCGGTCGAAGCGCTGCCAGGAACTGGTGCAGGTGGCCCTCGTCGAGGTAGCGCTGGAAATCCCGGGAGCGGGGGCAGGCACACCGCTCCGGGATCAGTGAGTCCAGCTCATGCCAGTAGGCACTCATCTGACTGAAGAAGTCCTGAATGGTGCGCTCCCCCTGACGGGCAGACTGCGAGTCACAGATGAGCTGATGCCGGCGTGCGCCTCCGCGCGGGAGAAAACGGTCCCGGAGATACTTCCACATCGCGCACGCTGTCGGAAGGCGGCCGATGGGAGCAAGGAGTGGACGAGCAACAGAGTCCAGAAGGTACGCCCGGATGGCCTGATCGTGGCGGCGCCACGTAAGAGCAGCAACGGTGATGGCCGTGGTAGCAGTCGCAGCAGAAGACGCAGCACTGCTGGTGACAGAGGAGGAGCCGGAGTAGTCAGTGGGAGGAGGATCCTCACCGGTGATGTGACCCCACAGATCACAACTGGAGAGCGCGGCCTCGACGATGAGGGACCAGTCAGGCCAGTCGCTGGCCGAGGACAAGTGAAAGGCGACCGTCTTCAGCGGTGGAGAGATCGCAACGACGGACGGTACGGCTGGAGAAGCCATGGAGGAAGCTCAATAGATGGGGGGAATCGGGAAGGGGTGGGAGGGTCGGTCTGGTGAAAGAGGGAGGGTGGTCGGGGGCTGTAGGTGGGCGGATGAGGGGGGTCGGGGGCTGTAGGTGGGCGGAGGAGGGGGGTCGGGGGTTGGCGGGGGCTGTAGGGGGGGTCGGGAGGGGGGCGGGGGGGGGGGGGGGGGGGGAGGCTGTAGGGTGTCGGGGGGGGGGGGCTGTAGAGGGGAGGAGGAGGGTGGTCGGGGGCTGTAGGTGGGCGGAGGAGGGGGTTCGGGGGTTGGCGGGGGCGGTAGGGGGGGTCGGAAGGGGGGCTGTAGGGTGTCGGGGGGGGCTGTAGGGGGGGAGCAGTCGGCCGGCGGGAAGGAGGGGCCGGTGGAGGAGGGAGACCGGTGGAGGGTGCAGCCGGAGAAGGAGGAAGGGGGGGTTTCGGGTGGTTGTCGGGCGGCGGAAAGGAGATGCAGCCGGAGGAGGTGCAGCCGGAGGAGGAGGGAGGCCGGAGGAGGTGCAGCCGGAGGAGGACCGTCGTCGTCGGGAGAACCCTAGAGCTCTGATACCATATTAGGAGATGACGGCTAGGGTTTGGAGAGGAATAGAATGCATTCCATTGAGGGACTCAAGCCTAATATATGTACATGTATATCTATACAATCCGACCCGACTGTACAGTAAACCCGACCCATCTATATGTACATTAACAAAAAGAAAAAACAAAAATCCCCTCTAAAACCCTAGATACTCTCATACAAAAAGCCCCAATTTGTAGAATCGAATCGGGCCCTAACTTCAGGAAATTCCCAAATCTTGAAACACAAACCAGATCTGGTAATTCCTTATTCATTCCACATCGAATGGTCCAATAAAGACAAAACTTATACACATCCATACTAACATCTATACCTACCTGCCCACCAAGTTTCATTACAATCTAAAATTCGGAACTTAGTGAAAAGGCGAAATACCCGTCCAAAGTCCTAAAAATCTGCACCTTCCTAAACCAAAAATTCACCTAGAGCGAGAACCCATGATTTTGGTAGGAACCCCTAATCCATCCTACATCACCTAGCCTCAATGGTGGTTGATGAAGAGTAGTCCTAGTAGAACAAGAATTCTTGTACATAAGTTTTCTCATTGTTATTGGAAGTCCTAATCGAAGCAGGACTACAGTAAGTGGAGTCATAGTAAGATTAGCGCTTCGAACTTGTGGATAAAACCATGGAAATTTAGAATCCTGGTCAAAGCAGGATTCCTAATCCTTCAATTATTCTTTTGGGTTCCTAGTACGCGAGTTTACTCATGGGTACTATGAGACCTAGTCACAGAAGGATTAATCATGGTTAAATTAGGATTTCTAATTAATGGGTAAGCCCATGGTAATTAGAAATTTAGAATCCTAGATGCAATAGGATTATATAACTAATAAGGAGTCCAAGTCTTCCTATATTTCCTCAAGTGACCTAACCCCATAAGGCGACTTGTTGGCCAGCCATAGGAGTCCAATCTGATCCCTATGGTGGTGGCCATGTGTATCCTAGGCTTGCTAGGAGTCTCAATTAATGATACCCTAGATTATAGCAATGGGATAGACCCTACTTGGAAATTGTTTCCAAATAGGAGACCTATAAGGGCAGACCATAAAAGGAGTATATAACTCCTCCTTTGGCCGACGAAGAGGTCATCCAAGCACAAGGGGCAGCCCTAGGATCATGCTCACAAGAGAGGAAAAGAAGAAGGAAGAGAAGAGGAAGAAGATCAGGCTCCTACAAGCCTCAATTGGTATCAGAGCAGTCTTCGCAACAATTCTTTGGATCATAGATGACAATCTATCGAAGAATTTATTTGTGCATTCCATAGATTTTAAAGAGTATAATAGTATCGCATCTCGATTATTAATGATGAATCTATGCTCTCTTTAATCTCAATGATGCATGATGTTAATGATAGATGGATATCTAATTAGCATCATGCATATGTGATTGGATTGGAAGTCCAATGGTCTCTTTTGATGTCTTGTGGATGTTTTGTTATTCACTTGTTGTTTGATGTTATTAGATGGAGTTTGTGGGCCAGTGTATTATAAACTTGGTTTCCCAATGCCACACTTTTGTAATATATGTGTGGATGAGATGAGGGTTTCATGAAACCCTAATTGTCATGTGATGATCAAGTGAAGCCTAAGCCATGTAACACCGAAGCGTGATGGTGGAAGAAAAGGATCTCTCATCCAACATAAAGGCATCCAACAACCATGAAGGTGAACCATCAAGATGGAGCATGAAGCATGGCGCATGAAGGCTGTGTTTGCTAAGGGGATCATGGGCAATGTTTTGCATGCATGTGATTTTAATTTTCTATTTATATTATGCTATTATCTAGTTGATTAGGACTTGTATGTGATAGACTAGTTTTGCTCTATGGACTGCACTCAGTCTAACTTAGTTTTGTTGTCATGAATGAAAGAGGGGCATGATTCATATCATGTCAATGATCATATGATGGTCAGTGATCGACAAGATCATAACCATCTCTTTCACGATTAACTATAAAGATAAGTTAATAGGTGGTTTTGTTTTAACTATTCATGAGATGCGTAATTGCTATCTAGTTTATTAATGAGATGTATAATGACAATTATTTATTCATAGGATACATAAGATGCAAAGTTGTTTTACTAAACTATACATGAGATGTTTCGTCTAACTAATTCACTATTCATAAAATGAGTAGTGAAATAATTCAAAGGAAAAACTCTCTAATCTAACTAATCAAGTGGGAACGGGATTTAACTGAAAGTCCCACGACTTCCATTGTCGGTCTAAGGTAAGTCGGGTAGTGCTTCGTCTCCAATCTTGGGAGCCCACCTATGGAAGGCACTACTTTGACGATTACTGGATAGGCCTTGACATGATAGGATTGCAAGTAGGCAGATGTTAATGACCACCCAAGTGGCATGCTTCATTCAGTTACTTGTTGATTGTAGACAATGGTCACTTGACTAAACGGGGTGGCTTAATGAAGGTAAAATCTACCTCCTCTTGGGAACAGAGGCAATGGTGCAATAGTGTCATTAGGAGACGTTTGTTCAACATTCGAGGATGGAAGGAAATTAATATCGATGGATTGTCTTTTATACAAAACATTCAAAAATTAGAAATATGTCCAAAGTAACTACCAAGAAGGATTGAAAATTAATATGCTCTGGTTATTTAGACAATCGATTGTACTTGGCTGCTCCTTCGAGCCTCCGATTGATCATGCCATCCATCCCTTAGGTCGTATGATCTTGTCCATAAATCACAACTTTAAGGCAATTCGATCTCATCCTTTGGATGAGACCATCCGCCGGTGCTTCTTATTTTATTTACTTACCCAACTAGAAATAAGTCAGTGCGAACAAACCCTCACACCTGAGTTAGCACAAAATTTAAAATGCAACATAATGAACAAATTAATTTTCAAATTTGCTGCATCGATTTCCGTGTTTCCATACAAATCGAAAAATAGCAATCACTTTTGTCGTTGAAATAAGCACTACTATACAATTTGACCATATTTAATTGTATAATATAATATATAATAAGTATCACAAAAGTAGGCAATGATATGCAGCACATGATAATGAGACGCAAGAACAATCAGTCATAGTAGCTGAAGAACTAACAGGTTCATGCCTAGACCTCAACTATCTCTAACCTCTTTTCCACTCTTATGAAGCTTTCCAGTTTCATTTTTTCTACTCTTTTCTTGCCATTAGTTTTATTATTTTTCTTTTAGTCTTGCTCAACTTGGAGAACTTCATATGTACGAGACTCCTTTTCTTCCAATTTCATATTTTTCACAACTAGCCTTGAGTGATGCTATTCCATCTTGCAATCGTTCAATGTATGCATTCGCCTCATTATCAGTTCTCAACGTAGTTATCACATCATCAGGTCTCTTTTTTCCTCTCTATTTCGCTCACTTTAAATTTCCAACTTTTCAATGACCTTGAAGAATTTCATAATCTTATCAAAAGCAGCCTTATAAATCTCTTCCATATTAAATTCTTTCATAGGCTTACAGTCATCATCATCATTGTCACACTCATCAGAAAACATAAGATTATCATCAAAAGATGTAGAGAAGAGACGCAATAGAGGTAGTGAAAGAAGTACAGTTCACATAGTTGTTATCAAAAGATGCCACGACTCAGATTTAGACTCATTATCACCCCAAAGTGACATTTATTTCTTTATCACGAGGTATGATATTTCATAGTAGGATACTTAAAAGCAACATGACGAAAAGTTCTTTTTAGTTTTCCTTAAATGGAGTCATGTTAAGGTCTGAGATATGTAAGTTTTTTTTCTACTTCTAATAAGCTGGTAGAGGCCTTTTGAAACCTATCCCCCTCCCCCCCAAAAAAATAATAATAATAATAATAATCTCAAAAAATAATAAAAATAATCATGGTTCAATTTCAAAAAACTAACCAACAAATTAAGGATAGGATCTTTGAATTATGTTCATCTATGTCTCTGCTGTAGGAAACAGAAATAATTAGAGGTAGCTTTCATACAAACTGATATGTTTATCTTCTTACTAACATATGCCACACATATTATGGTACTGAGATAATAAAGAAGACAACTGACCTCGGATCAGTAATGACTTTTTTAAGAAACTTTGATAATAATGTCACTCACGACTCCTAGTTTACCTGACTTGTTACAAGGTCTGAACATGCTTATCTTGAAGTAAACAAGAAACAAAATCCGTGACAGTAAGAATTATTTCTATGTTGCATACGTTAAACTTTAAAGTGTAGTCTTCTTAGACCCTTTCAGCTAATTAATGTCTGATACCAAACCTATAGTTTCATTGCTTTCCTTTCCAAGGATTTCTCCTGGTTTACCAGCTTCTGAAGCTGCTGACCTAGATCCATTTACCTGTGATAGTCAGTACTAACAATTTTAAATGTGGTATTTACAACAGTAGCAGTGAAAACTAAACCATAGCACAAACAGGTTGATTTGAAAGGATGCTGCCCTCAATTATCCAAAATGTGGCATTAGGAAGTTCGAATCTAGTAATGGAGGTGAAATACACAAACATAGTTCAAAATTTCTTAAAATTTCACGAAATATTCCCCTATTTCAGGGCCCCGAAATGAAAATCGGTAGGTCAAAATTCGGGCCGAAATTTCCCTAAATGCTAAACCATAAACCCTAAACACTTAACCAAACTTGTTCAGGGATGTTAGATCTGTCATCTAATACCAATTTGTGAAGATCGCATCAACAAAAAATGGAAAAAAAAGTAATATGCCCGGAGGAATTCCTCCCTGCGGACTTCCCCGTATCCTCGTCCGACCTTCTATTTCTGTTCCAAGCCGGTCTATTCCTCCACTGAGTTGTTTCTAGGTGTGGGTCGCTTCGCGAAAGACATTACTTAGGACCAACGGGTCACACGACGTGACGGTGTCACTTTACCGGGCTGGAAAAGTGACATAAGTCAAGTTGTTCTGCCTTCAACTGACTAAGCTCTTTAGATCTCATTCCTCAAAACGTAAGAACGGCTCTTCTCCCAATCAAGCGGAGCCAGCACGAGATGCAAATTTAGCCCGGTTTTTATTCCCGAACCTCCCGTAGTTCCACCAGGCAAGATTGAATCATTCGTTCGATCGATTCGAAGTGTTCTTCCACCACAAATTCATGAATGGTAAATCCTAGATTCCTTTCAATTAATCCATTTCAAATTGTTTAAATAATAAACTGCTGATATAATAGCATCAAATCTATCCAGGCTTGATGTTTTTACAGCGGATTTGGGGGATCAATTCTGAATTTAATCATATCGAATCTATCTTTCGAAAATATTGGGGTTTCCGAATATGTTAGTAGATCTTAGTATGCATCTGCAGAGCATGAATAGAAATATATGCTATGTAGAGTTCCATGCTAGTGAATTCCGTAGAAATGTTAATTAAGTGTTTACAGTCTCTATCTATGATTGTCAAGAGTTTCTTTGCAAAATTTTCATCATTCAATCAATATTTATATCATTTATATTTTTAGACTGTAACGTATATGCACATCATACAACGAAATAAATGCTATGTGGAGCTCCACACCCCTAGATAGTGTAAAATCATCATATAAGTGTTCTAAAGTGTGTATTCATTCTGGATTTATGATTGTCCAGACTTCCATTAAAAAATTATATCATTTAATCAATATTTTCATCATTTCTATAAACTGCAATATTTCCACATTGACGAAATATTTCCAACCAATATCACCATATCCTCCTGTATCGGAATATAAGTCAAAAATCAAAATTTGGAACCTTGCATACAATATTAAATATAAGAGCCATCACTCACTCGTTTTCCATCCATGATGGACATAGAATAAGATGCCAGCTTTGATGCTCCTCGCACCTTTGACAACCGAGGAATGTGTGCCTTGCCTTTCAACAATTCCTCACACTGAAATAGACAAAAGTAAATAGTGAATTTTCTTCTGCAAAAACAAAAAATAAATAGATTGAATTTAAAAGTCAAACATAATGAATTTACAAACTAAGGAAAACACTGAAGGTAATCACTCCAATAAAATATAGACTGCCAATATGTTAATAGAGCATATAATTACAAATTCTCATTTGAAGATTTTAACAATGAAAGCAAAATAATATAAAGGCCTGCATAGAATACTAGTCATGACATGATAATTGAACCAAAAAGTCAATAAAAAGGTTTGCGCTGATTCTAGACACAATACCCATGTATCCAATATTCCTATTGGCTTGTCAGTATGTAGGCACCACAATTAGGATAGGAGGAAAGTATAACTAGGCAACATTAGGAGGAATTGAGTGGATCATGGCAAAGTATTTCATAAAGGAAACCTATAATTATAACAGGACATGTAGGGAGTGGTAATTGCGGATACAAGGGGATACTTGCTGGGAAACGGTTCGGCAATATGAATGCAACTAGTGAACCAACGTAAAGCTTGCATTCGCCTGTGATCTAGCATGGAAAATTGCTCCTTTTTTTGGGAGAAATATGGCATTTTAGTAGAATTAGAGACTGGATCAAATGTGATGAAAGTAGATTAATTTCCCTACGAAGCAAATAGAGATCAACATGCAAATTATAAGGTGATATCACATGATCCACATCAACATAGGCCTTGTAGTAATGATTAAGTATATTAATCTTCAAACTCTCCTTACTTTCATTTTTGGATCATTTTGGGATAGAACAGACAAATTAGGTTTGAGTTGTATTAACAAACTTGGTTCTAGAAGATCATTGACCATGGGTATGCTCAACACATTTCTCATGAACGATTGGATAACATGCTTCTTTGGAATGCACAACCACTATTCCAAGAAAGGAGCAAAGTATTCAATTTCAATTATTTTACATTTAGATTTGCAATCTAAGTAAGACCAGCACTATATCATCTAAACAATCGACGAATACCACAAGTAGTCTACTTCAAAAGCATAAACCGAAACAAAGCATAGTTAGTGTATTTCAAACCAGTATCTTTGGAGTTAGTTTTAAATGAAAGATCTTGGTCCTTGACAGTATTTTATGGGTCTGGAGGTTGCTCAGGGTGAGAGAGATTTTGCTCTTCTTACAAAAATACATTGTTGACATTCTCAGTCGAGCGACTCTTTCTAATGGTAGGACCATCTCTTGAGCTTCATGTGAAGCTTCGACCTACCAACGGCGAGCCTCTTTCAGATCGCATCAGGTACATAGAGATAGTTGATCAGTTGTTTTATTTCTGCATCACCAGGCCGGATATTGCTCATGCAGTCAGCATCGTCAGCTAGTTTGTAGATGCACCTTGATTGGTCCACTATGGTGCTCTTCTCCGGATTCTTCGGTACCTTCACGGAACCATCACTCAATCGCTCCTTCTATCCTCGACCTCTTCTCTGGTTCTTCGCTCCTATTTTGATGTTGACTGGGCTGGTGACCCGACTACTCGTCGCTCGACTACTAGTTACTGTTTTTTTCTTGGTGATTCTCTTATCTCTTGGAAGAGTAAGAAGCAGAAGGTTATTACCGAGGCAAAGTTCAGGACTATGGCTACTACCACTAATGAGATCATTCACCTACGACGACTTCTTGGAGATCTTAGAGTGGATGTCTCTGGTCTTACAGTTCTTCACTGTGATAACCGGAGTGCTATACATATCGTTAGTAACCCGGTTTTTCACGAGATAACGAAGTATATTGAGATCGAGTGCTACTTCACTCAACAGCATTATCAGTAGAGACTTTCGCTTCTTTATATTTCCTTCACAAAGCAAATTGCTGACTTCTTCACAAAGTCTCACCCCTCTCCTCATTTCAGATTTCTTCTTAGCAAACTCTCTATGTTTGATCCACCGTGAGTTTGAGGGTGGGTGTTAATCATATGTGTATAAGTATCGGTTATACATGTCTTTTTTGTGTATGGGACATATACCCTACATATATACATCCTGTATATATATTGGCATGTGCCTAATGAGAGCATGATTGATTCTATCCCAAAACCCTAGTCGTCTCTCTCTCTCTCTCTCTCTCTCTCTCTCTCTCTCTCTCTAGCGCTATAGTTAACACTGAAACAGTTGTTTGCGCACCACCATCTATTTAGGGGTCGTTTGGTTGCTGTGCAAATGATGTGAATACGTATGTTTGCACATGTGATGTGTGCAATTAAAATTTTAAGTGTTTAGGTGAAACTTCATTTGCACAGTTTTATGTGCAAAAGTTGTATAAATTAAGTATGCGTGCATCTATTTACACACGTCGCAATTGCACATGTTTTTTCAAAATCACAAGCTAAAACAGAGGACCAAACAGGTAGATTCCTTTTTTAAAAGAAAAAAAAAGCATG
This sequence comes from Chamaelirium japonicum, assembly GCA_947650365.1. Lineage (NCBI taxonomy): Eukaryota > Viridiplantae > Streptophyta > Magnoliopsida > Liliales > Melanthiaceae > Chamaelirium > Chamaelirium japonicum. The sequence continues at coordinate 12,031,764 of OX393550.1, read as the reverse complement.
GACAAGAACAGCGGAGCGATGATGCCAAACACCACATAAAATACTAAATAGACCTCACAACAAAAAATAAACACAAGCATCCACCCAATGACTATAATTAGACCAATCATAAGACTAAAAATGAAGGCCTCAAATCTAGAGCAAGCAAATATAAAATTAACAGATGGCATCAAATCAGATGGGACATGGTTTGATGGTTATGGTTATGGTAGATGGCATCAAATCACAACAAAGTCAAAACTCAAATCACGATCAAACACCTCTTATTTAATAGCAAAAAGAACGCAGAAGAAACTAAGCACTAACAATTACTCACATAATGGATTACACAAAGCGCTAAAAAACAAATTCATTCCGAATTCAACTATAAAACAAGAAGTAAATGCCAAGGTCATCTAAACAATCACTGCAACAAAAAAGTACCAACTGATGGTGAGATAAAATAATAGGAGCAGCAATAACTCAAAGGGTCCATGAAAATGATAATCGCAACCAAAAAAGTTGCATCATGTAGATACCCTCACGCTCCAAAACCCGGGTTGTAAGGGGAGGTCCAGAGAGGGTATAGATACCCTCACTCTCCAAAACCCGGGTCGTAAGGGGAGCGCGAATGCAGAGGAAGAGGCACACCTAGGGCACAATCTGGCCACACCTTGGCCCGACTAGAGCCTGGCTGGGCGGAACCCCGCTCTGATACCACTTGTAAATACCCTCACACCCCAAGGTATATGAAAGACATCACCGCCCAACCCCTAGCCGATGTGGGACTAAACCCAACACATCTGTTAGGAGATGACGGCTAGGGTTTGGAGAGGAATCAGAAATCATTCCATTGAGGGACTCAAGCCCAATATATGTACATGTATATCTATACAATCCGACCCGACTGTACAGTAAACACGACCCGACCGTATGTACATTAACACTCCCCCTCAAACTCACGGTGGATCATGAACCGAGAGTTTGCCTAGAAAATGTCGGAAGCGAGCAATCGTCAGGGGCTTCGTCAGAAAATCAGCAGTCTGCTCCGATGAGGAAATGAAAGGCAGGGAGATGGTGTGGTCGATAAACGCCTGGCGAACACAATGACAATCAACTTCAATATGCTTTGTTCGCTCATGGAAGACCGGGTTGCTAGCAATCTGAATAGCACTCCGGTTGTCACAGAAGAGCGGGGTGGACCCGGATATCACCACTCCCAAGTCGAGCAGAAGGCGGCGAAGCCAGACAATTTCGGCGGTGGTGGAAGCCATAGCCCTGTATTCGGCTTCGGTGCTGGAGCGAGCAAAAGACTCCTGCTTCTTGTTGCGCCACGAAATCAGTGAATCACCCAGAAACACACAGTATCCTGTAGTCGATCGACGAGTGGCTACATTTCCTGCCCAATCTGCATCGGAGTAGGCACGCAGCACCAACGGAGAGGTGGAGGGAAACAGTAGTGAACGGGTGATGGTACCCCGGAGGTAGCGGATAATCCGAAGAACAGCTGCATAGTGTACTGACCGTGGAGCCTGAACAAACTGACTGACAATGCCAACAGCATGGGCAATGTCTGGCCGGGTCATGGTGAGATAGACGAGCATCCCAACCAGCCTCTGGTAGCGGGAAACATCCTGGAGCGGCTCACCGTCTGTAGCGAGAAGCTTCAAATTGAGCTCCATGGGTGTATCAGCAGTGCGCGTGTCAGTAAGAGCAGCATCAGCAAGGATGTCGGAGATGTACTTCTGCTGGGAGACCAACAGACCACGAGCTGACCGGGCAATCTCAAGGCCCAAAAAGTAGCGAAGAGATCCCAGATCTTTCATCTCAAACTGACTCTGGAGGTGCCGCTGGAGAGAGGCAATGGTGGCACTGTCATCCCCAGTGATGATCATATCATCCACATAGAGGAGAAGAACTGCAATGCCTTGACTGGAGGAGCAAGTGAACAAGGCATAGTCGGAGTGACGCTCAACAAAACTGGCGGCCAGAACTGCACTACGAAAGCGCTCAAACCAGGCACGAGGGACCTGCTTGAGCCCATAGATGGCTCGGCGCAACCGACACACGTGCCCTGGAGGAACTGAAGTGCCCGGAGAAGGAGCCATGTAGACTTCCTTGGAGAGATTACCGTGGAGAAATGCATTGGTGACATCCATCTGATGGAGAGGCCACCCTCGAGCAGCTGCCACAGCTAAGAGGGTGCGCACAGTAGTCATCCGAGCAACTGGAGCAAACGTCTCCTCGTAGTCAATCCCATACTCCTGGGAGAAGCCGCGAGCAACGAGGCGAGCCTTGTGCCGCTCAATGGATCCGTCAGGTCGAGTCTTGACCTTGAATATCCACTTGCAGCTAACAGGCACCACCCCGGAGGGACAAGGCACCAACTCCCAGGTCTGAGTCCGCTGAAAGCCTCAAGCTCAACTGACATGGCCTGCCGCCACTCTGGATGTAACGCTGCTTCACGGTACGATTGGGGCTCCCGATGGGTGTGTATAGCAGTAAGAAAGGCCTGAAAGGATGGTGAATAGGAGACACTGGCAGAGTAGCCAGAAGAGTCAGGAGAGTCAGAAGGAAAAGCAGAGTAGCCAAACCTGTCAGGAGAGTAGTCATATCTGTCAGGAGGGTGATGTTCGCGCGCTGGGTAGCGCCGAACAGGAGCAGGATCCACGATCGGGGAGGAGGGGGCAGCAGCATCAGGCGAGGGAGTACCAGTGTGAACCGACTCTGGAGGGGGAGCTGCAGACCGACGTACATAGACATGAGTAATGGGTGGTGGTGGAGGTGGCGAGGGAGACTGAAGAGGTGGTGGTGGTGGTGGAGGTGGAGACTGAGGAGGTGGTGGTGGTGGCGGAGTAGGCGTGGATGGGGCAACAGAAACCGGGGGTAGAACAGGGATGTGGAGATGTGAGGAGGGCGAGGAGGATGACGCAGGAGGCAAGGAAAGATCCCGAGACTCAGGTGCAAAATACGGGACATCCTCAACAAAAGAGACGTGACGGGAGACACGGATCCGACGAGCTAAGGGATCATAGCAGCGATACCCCTTGTGCTCACGACTGAGCCCCAAGTGAACACACCTAATAGACCTCGCAGAAAGTTTGGTGCGCTCATAGGGAGGAAGAAGAATGAAGCACGTGCAGCCAAACGTGCGAAGAAGAGAGTAGTCAGGTGGACTGGAGTGAAGGCGCTCGTAAGGGGTGGCACCGGACAGAGCAGATGACGGAGTGATATTGATGAGGTGGACAGCCGTCATGACAGCTTCAGCCCAGTAGGAGTGAGGAATAGACGCAGAGAGAAGCAAGGCTCGTGCAGTCTCAAGGACATGACGATGTTTGCGTTCGGCCGCCGTTCTGCTCATGTGTTTGTGGACAGGACTGCTGGTGAAGAGTGCCGTGAGACTGAAGAATCTCACGCATCTCAGATGAGAGATACTCCTTGGCACAATCAGACCGAAAGGTCTTGATGCGCCGATCAAACTGGGTGTGTATCATAGTGGTGAATCTCTTAAAGATGTGAGGTACTTCAAATCGATGACGCATAAGATAAACCCATGTGCACCTAGAATAGTCATCGATAAAGCACACATAATACATGTAACCCGATAGAGATGCAACAGGAGCAGGACCCCAAATGTCCGAATGGACTATATCAAATAAAGCATCAGACTGGGAAGCACTAGCAGAAAAAGGAAGAGCTAGATGCTTTGCCAGTCTACAACCCGTACAAACAGAGAGGGGGGAGAAAGACGCTCAACCCAAAGCGCCCGAACGAAATACGCTTTTGAGTCGATCACTCGATATATGACTTAACCTTCTGTGCCACAGGTCGGCATCAGAGGTGACAGACATGACGGACGCAACTGAAGACACATGGAGATGGTCCAACTGGTAGAGTCCTCCTGCCCTACGGCCCAGCCCAATCCTCTGACCCGTCCGCGAATCCTGCACAACACAAACAGAAGGGGTGAAGGTGACAGTCAGGCCAGAGTCGCAAAGAGAACTGATAGAGATCAGATTAATATTAAGACGGGGGGCATGATGGACATGGGATAGGGTCAGGCGACCAGAAGGGTCAGAGGTGGTAGTGATGGAGCCACATTGCGGAATAGGGACGAGAGTCCCATCCGCAGTGCGAACCTCCTGGTGGGTGGTAATGGGAGAACAGTCCGTGAGGACAGTGGAGTCAAAGGTAAGGTGACAGGAGGCACCCGAATCGAAGATCCATGGAGCAGTAGTACCAGAGGTGGCAGACAGGCCGTGCGCAGTCGCGGAGCCGGTGGAGGCTAGGTGGCGAAGAAGGAGCTCCTCGAGGCGCTGAAGACGGTCCGGCTCAGGCGGAGAAGGTGCTGTGGTAGCAGTGGGGAGCGTCGAGGCCTCTACAGTAGCCGCTGTACCACCAAAGTGGCGGAAGGAAGACGAACCACATCCACGGCCCCATCCACCTCGACCGCCGCGTCGATCGTCGCGAGAGGTCGAAGCCCAGCGGGGAGCTCTCTCATCCGGACCCCAGCGGGGGTTGCGTGGAGGACGTGTAGGGCATTCGCGCTTTATGTGACCGGGCTCCTTGCAGTAGTGACAGAAGACAGCCTCATCGGAGAACCCGGCTGCTAGGACAGAGTCGGAGCTAGGAGCAAGTGGAGGAGGACGAGCGCCCTGAGTTTGAAGGTGGGTCTCCTCGTCGACCAAGGCGAGTAGAGCATCCTCGAGTCGAGAGAGTGGCTCACGGTGCAGGAGCTGGGCAGCTATGAGAGCAAAGTCCGGTCGAAGCGCTACCAGGAACTGGTGCAGGTGGCCCTCGTCGAGGTAGCGCTGGAGGAGGGGGGGTCGGGGGGTGTCGGGGGGGGCTATAGGGTGTCGGGAGGGGATCGGGGGGGGGGGCTGTAGGGTGTCGGGGGGCTGTAGGGGGGTCGGGGGGGGGCTGTAGGGGGGTCGGCGGGGTGCTGTAGGGCTGTAGGGGAGTCGGCGGGGTGCTGTAGGGGGGTCGGGGGGGGGGGGGGGGCCGTAGGGGGGTCGGGGGGGTCGGGGGGGGCTGTAGGGGGGTCGGCGGGGTGCTGTAGGGCGGAGACGGGGCCGGGGGTTAGGCTGGTGGAGAAGGGGGGGCGGCGGGGGGGCTGGAGGGCAGAGGCGGGGGGGGCGGGCGGTGTGGCTGAACAAAGGGGGGGGAGGCGGACGGTGTGGCGGAAGGGAGGGAGGGACCGGACGGTGTGGCGGAAGGGAGGGGGGGCCGGACGGGGTGATCAGGAGGAGGAGGGGGGTTCGGACGAGTGAGGTGATGCCGGAGGAGAGGTCCGTCGTCGTCGTCGCCGCGCGTCGGAGAACCCTAGAGCTCTGATACCATGTTAGGAGATGACGGCTAGGGTTTGGAGAGGAATCAGAAATCATTCCATTGAGGGACTCAAGCCCAATATATGTACATGTATATCTATACAATCCGACCCGACTGTACAGTAAACCCGACCCGACTGTATGTACATTAACAACATCAAACACTTACTGTCCACAAAAACAAATAGTGTCTCACAACCAAACTTATGCATGCAACCCTAAATGTGCCTAATTGAATTCAACCAAACAAAAGATTTTGCATACAAGTAATCAAAATCTCAAGTTGTAAGAAACCAATGTCACAATAGATTGAAAAACCAACAACATCCCGTGATTACAGGACAGGGGAGAAAGATTTCGAATCCAACACAAGTGACTAACGATCACAACTCAGATCTTTCATGCACAATTGATCAACAACCAAACATCAACAAAAAGAAAAAGAAGAAGTTGAGCGTGAGAAGAGATTTCCACCTTGGGGGCCCAGAGGTGATCGCTGGCAGCGACCTCGTTCCACTTGCCAGAGACTACGACCGATCGTGCCACGCTGAGTACGTCCAGGAACTCGAGTATCTTGGTCAGTAGGTCCGGCCCGAGGACCACCAGCGGATCCCTCGACGGCCCCTCCGCCGCCTCCCTGCCGCCGGATTTCTCCCCTCCTCCTCCTCCTCCTCTCTCGCCCTCCTCCCTCGGCCGGCGCCGTCTATTACTCCTCTCCGGGTCCTCTTTCCCTCTCCTTCCTCCCTCCGGCTCCGCCATTGGACCACTGATCGGAGCTGTCGAGGAATGGAGTGGGAGTGACAGGCCACACAGGACAGCGGAAAGCGTGGGCGTACGGAAACGCACCTGCTTTGGTGATATATTACGGATTTGCCATCAATGATGGTTTTAGATGACGGTCAGTAATGACAGAAGGTTTCCCTTTATAGATATGGAATCCTGTCTTAAAAAAAAAGGAAATTAAATAGAATCTGATCTTTATCTTGTGCTCACCTCACCCTACGGCTGTAAGTGGGCTCCGGCCAGTTTGGGTTTGGTCAGATATTTGCCTTTGTTGGGCTGACGTTTTAAAGCCCATAAATTTTTCGGTTAGCTAGGGCAAAATCATTTAACCTGATTGAACCCCAGCCCAACGTCCAAATTTTTATTTATGGGTTAATGTGCCTAAGGCTCCATGACAGGAGATGCGACAAAAGATAAGATTAGCCTAAAGTTTCTAGGATTAAACTTTCTCCCCTCTGTCTTAAGCATCAATGATGGAGGGGTGGGGTGCGAGCAACGGTGACTGAGGCGAGCACGAGCAGCAGACCAGGAGGCAGCGAGAGTAAGCTACAGCCTCGCCGTCGCTGCCCCGACGGCGATGAGCAGTGGAGGCGAGAAGAGGTGGGTGGCGGATGGGCTAGGTTTAGGATTTCTAGATCGAGGGTTCATCCCATGACTTGTAAATCTCAGGGTTTGTGTTTAGGTTTAGGATTTCTAGGTCTATGGTTCATCCCATTGCCTATAGATCTTAGGGTTTACGGTTATGTTTGATTTTAGAATGGAAATCTAAATTCAAAATCCTATGAGGGGTATTTTGTCCACATGAACCTTTATCTATACTTTAGATAAAACTGATATTCTAAAAATGACTTATTACAAAGTCCCCCTTGTTTTTTTTATCCAAAAGCAGATCTCGTTGGGTAGTCTGGTTCCTCAGCATGTCCTCTCATCAAAGGACATAGCGCTAGAGCAAGGGCTCAAAGAGATCCAGAGATTCCCCACCATGGGATAGGAGAGTTGATAACCGACTGATGCTTTGGTGAAGATATTAGGGGTTCAATTCCTCTCCTCCCCCAAGAGTTACCCATGAGTTTGTAGGGAAACTTCTGAGTGGGTCGGTGCACATTCCCGGATGGATTTTTAGTCCAAGCCTGAAGTGGGTCCATAATCCCGAGAACATGACATCAACAGCCAGATTCGCACGTGTAAACAAGGCATAATGACCTTGATGGAAAGTTCGCTCCACAATGTCTATATCGGGAGACGAACAGGGAACCTCTCCAACATGGGAGAGAAGAAGTACGACCAGGCCAATAGCCCGTTGGTTTTGTTGAATCCGTCTACATGCTTGTATGTAATGTTACTGAGGGCTGGGTTCTTATGACAACATTGTAAGGAGTACCCAATGTCATAAGGTGAATTACTAATGCTAGAATGTTTAGAATGTGCTAAAACTTGATGAGGATGATCACCATAACTTGGATAGAATGTCAACAAAAAATCAACACATTCTAAAAATTGTTGGGGCATCAAATGCTAGAAGGTTTATCGGCTATCCATTTTAACCGTTAAATTGACAAGCATATTTGATGCCCCTAAAAGTTTTAGAATGCGCCGATTTTTTGTGGGTGCCCTATCTAAGATAAGGTGATCATCCTCATAAAAAATCAAAGTATCTATATAATAAGCTACAGTTTTGTGGGGGGTACAAAGAACGGTCGTGATCTGTCTTTGAGGAGGAGATAGAAAAGAGGGGCTAAGATAAATTGATATTAGGACGAGTGAGATTCATCTAGGGAGAGGGGAATGGCTAAGATTGAATGGGGTTGAAATGGAGGGGTGCAATTAAGTGCATGAAGAAATAAATGAGGGAAGGACTTGATTGTAAAAAAAAAATATTTATAATCGTTTAGAGGGTTTTTATGTAAAAAAATAAGGACATATTTGGTATTAATCTTATTGTTGACGCGTATAGCTTTCATCTATACGTGGTCCCCCCCTCCCCCATAATTGCTCCCGTCTAAACATTAAAACTGAAAGAGATCATCAACCGTTGAAAAAAAAACGAAAGAGATCATCACAGCCGTCGGCCTCTCTCTCTGTCTCTGATCTCTCTCTCTCTCACGGATCTCATCCGTTCGATCATTCGATCGAACGGTTAAAGCTTTTAACCGGGGCGGAAAGGTTTTGTGTCGTCCGATTCATGCCGATCGGACGGCCAGAAAGGATTAAAGCTTTTAACCGGTGGAAAGCACCGTGAGATCTCATTCGAATAAGACAAAAAAGTATGATTTTGTTTTGTCCTATTCGAATTCGAACTCATCCGTTCGATCATTCGATCGAATGGTTAAAGCTTTTAACCGGGGCGGAAAGGATTTGTGTCGTCCGATTCACGTCGATCGGACGGTCGGGAACGTTTAAAGCTTTTAATCGGGCGGAAAGGATTTGAACCGTCCGATTCACATCAATCGGACGGTCGAAAATGATTATTGCATTATCGCATCCAATCATTGCTTTCCTATGCCTGATTGTTTGACGTGAATTCGATTCACTGGGTCGGGATTGGGTGCAACGGATGGCTATGATCCCGACTGCTTAGCATGAATGATGTGTCATCAATTTGCCGATTTCTCATAAATCCAGCATTGAGTTATGAAAAACTCAAATGCTTTCCCTTTTTAACTTCTTCTCAACATTGAGTGAAGAACAATTTTTTTTTTTCTTTTTCCTAGAGAAAGAGATGGTAGAGCTTCCTCATAGATCTAGCTAACATGGCAATACCATTGTTGGACCCGCCTTCGACGGCAAGTCAAGCGATGGTATTGGCACACAATTGGTTGCGGGTGTTGCATACATTTTTAGATTTTTTTTCTATTTTTTTTAGAACTCTGTTTTTTGTTTGAGAATGAATAGCTTTGTATTTTATTGTGTGAATCCAACTATTATGATTATATAGGTGCTAATATAGGTTCTTGAGATGTTAACCATCTTCTTTTTTCCTAAAGCTTCAAAGGGTTATAGAGAGTATATCATAATTGAATTTTTTTTTTTTTTTTTTTTTTGGGGGGGGGGGGGGTACGGGATGGGGGTTAGGCAGAGATGCATGCGTGGGGTTGGGAGGGGAGGATGTAAGGAAAGAAGCATGAGGGCCTATGGAAACCAGACCAATGGGGGGTACTTGGACAGAGAGCATATGGATGAAGTAAAAGATTTCGAGGGCGATGACTTCATTTTCGGCGGGGTGGTTTCTGAATAATATAGTCGCCCTGCTGAAAATGGTCGTCACGACCGATGTGGGCGTCCCCTTCGAATTTGGACGTCCTCGATGAATGTGGGCGCCCCCATCGAATATGGGCGCCTTCACAGAATATGGGCGCCCGCACCAAGCCAAATGTGTGTGCCGACATGATCATCTTCATGCTTCTTTTTTATTGTCGTCCTTGAAATATTGTCACCTCCATCGAAATATTATTATCGCTTTTGAATTATTATTGTCACCCTTAAAATATTCACCTCCCTCAAAATTTTTTCACGCCCCCAAAATTAAGTCATCGCCCTCGAAATCTTTTGCGTGTCGACAGGCACGTGCATTACTAGTTATAAATGTTCTAGGGTTACTAACTCACCATATGTCATAGGGTAGTCCCTATGACATGTCATTGGAGCCCATTTTCCAATGTTACTCGTGGTGATTTATGCTTTTTAGCTTGATCATGAATTCCAGGATGAACTAGCTTAGAGTTTATGAATCCTTCGCATCTAATGGAATCATCATCATCTGCACACCTTTCCCACATATACACAAAACCATCACAACACGTTAATTGCATTCTAGAGTCTCTTTTCAAAACTCCAAATATATTAATGAAATCTGTATAACAAGGGACGACGGTCTACATGCTGACTAGGACAAAACGGAACAAAAAACTGACTGGATAAAAAGGAGAGCTGACTAGACCAAAACACACCTCTTTCTTCCCCTGGTCTCTCTCTTTTCCCCTGATCTCTCCCCATCTGTCTCTCTCTTCCCCCGATCTCTCCCCATCTCTCTCTTCCCCCAATCTCTCTCTCTCTCTCTCTCTTTCTCTCTCCCCCCTTATCTCTCTACCTCTGATCTCTCTCTCTCTCTCTCCGTCTCTCTCTCTCTCTCTCTCTCTCTCTCTCTTTCTCTCTCTGTATCTCTCTCTCTATCTCTCCATATCTCTCTCTGTCTCTCTCTATCTCTCTCAACTCCATAACTCTCTCCTCCATATCTATCTCTCTCTCTCTCTCTTCGTCTCATCTCCGATCTCTCTCTCTTTCTCCGTTTCTCTCTCCCATGATCTCTCTCTTTCCATCTCTCTTATTTTTGTCCCTTTCTCTTCTTATCGCTCTCTCTGATCACTTTCTCTCTTCGATCTCTGTCTCTCTCTCTCTCTCTCTCTTATCTTATTCTCTCTCCGTATCTTTCTCTTTCTCTGATCTCTCTCTCTCTCTCTCTCTCTCTCTCTCTCTCTCTCTCTCTTCGTGTATCTTTATCTCTCTCTGTCTCTCTCTTATCTCTGTAACTCTCTATCTCCATATCTCTCTCTATCCCTCTCTCCATCTCTCTCTCCCACGATCTCTTTCTCTCTGTCTTTCTCTTTTTGTATCTATCTCTCTCTCCATCTCTCTCTCTCTTCCCCCAATCTCTCTCTCTGTCTCTCTCTCTCTCTCTTCCCCTGATCTCTCTCTTGTTTGGATAGAAGAGGTCCATACTCGATCCATACCCAATCGGGTTTCAGGTTTTGATTTGGGTTTTGGGTATGAATAGGGTATAATTTTGTGTCATTTTATCCATTATTTATGCAATTACATTAGGAAAAAAAAAGGGTTAATATCTGAGAGGCATTTAACACAGATCCATCGTATGAACAGGACACCTAAGAGTTCCATTTAGCTTAAGATCCCTGTCTTTTTTGTTAAACCCAAAACTACCCCTGGTTTCTTCTCCCATCTCTCCCTAGCAGCTCTGGCGGCGGTGGATGTAGCAGAGGCATCTGGGGCAGCGGCGGCGAACACTGGAGGTGGTGGGGGCAGCGGCTAGTAGCAAAGGCGGATGCGGTTCAATGGTTCGGTTGAGGTCCATAGGTCTAGGGTTCATCCCATGGCCTGTAGATCTTAGGGTTTGGGTTAGGATTAGGGTTAGGTTTGGTTCGGTTCGGCGGCGGCGGTGTTCAATGTTTTGGTTCGGTGGTTCGGTGGCAACGTGCAGGTGTATTGCCGTCGAAGGCGGCCACTTAGGTGGCAGCGAATATCCCAACGGTGGTCACTGTTGGTGGTGTCGGGGTTATCGATCCATCGAGTCGGGGACAATGTTGTCGCCAAAAATATTTTGTTGCCGAAAGCAGTCAGGTTTGTTGTTGCCGAATGCAACAGTGGGGGTGGGGGTAATGATGCCCGGGGGGTGTCTTGCTGCCGAAGCCGACAGACACGGGCATGGACTAGTATATCTATATTATAATATAGATATATTATACTTTCTTTATCTCTCTCTGGCATCTCCTGGGGTTACCACTAGTAGAATGAAAAAACAAAGTCATACATGCTTTTTTGGAATAATCAGAGTTCAACTTTGCGACAGTATTAAGAATGGGTGGTAAGAGGCTGGTAACCAACCACGCAATCATGATGCAAAATCAGTTGTCGCAATATGAAAGAGTATTTTTGTCATTAGAGGGTAGGGTATGCATCATGGTCGTTGCTTTTGCATTGCACGGGCATAAGCCTGTTAATGAACCGGATGATGACCTGAATCCGATCCAAACTTGATCCAAAAAACTCGGATTTAGTATTAACTTTTTGGTCTCATAACCGATTAGAAATGATCCGACCCAATTCCCCTGATTTTATCTGAATAAGATATGATCATATACATTTACTCAGCTTTTATCACATATATCATAGTCAGTCTGATGCCAAATCTAGCCATTCTATTTCAATTGTTTAATGCCCAACTTAGTCATCTTATTTTAACCATCGGATCTATGGGTCACCAAATCCATTTGCCGAGCTAATCAATGTATTAGACTTAGAACTTGTGAGTTTTCATTTGGTTGTTTATGTCATCTTGACCTCTCGGGCCTATCAATGGACCGTATCATGATCCGAATCCGAGAACAACATATTTGATAAAAGTATTTTGGTCTGAATTCCGATAAAAAAAAATGATCAGATCCTATTCGAAATATAAATGGATCAAATTCGGATCTACCCTAATATGAATCTGAATCCAAATCTGATCCACTAACAAACCTACATGAACGAGATTGTTAGGGGCTTCTTACTGGACATTTTCGCTACTGGAGCAGAGTAGAACTCTTGGAATTAGGCTATTGTTTCATGAAAATTTAAAAGCATAGTTGTTAAGGACCTTATGGTTCTTTTTTAATCCATTGTTTCCTCTTTTTTTTTGTAGGAACTAGGGGTTCTATTCATGGCGCCCCATCCTGATAAGACTCATTATTAGAAACCTTCCACAGAGTCTCTTCGAAAATACCAAAAAGAAGATTCAAAGTGGTACCACAGTATAGAAACTTACTGGACTTGAAAGATTCAGGAAAAAGTCTGCAGTCGGAAACAAAGATATGTATCCACCATGGTGGGGAAAGATCCCCATTCGACAGGTAGTAGAAATCATCTAAATCGATGATTAGGGATGTAGTAACTCTATTCAAAGGAATAGGGTTTCCGAGAAGTCTCCAAAGCTAAGAGCCCAAAAGGATCATTCACTCTAACGAAGTAGCCTTCGCGTGGATAAGTGAACCCGTGAAGTATGTGATAATAGTGTTAGTCGTAGTCTCAGAGTTACCAATCATGCCACCAAGTGTAGCCTTTAGGTCCGCCTAATCTGCGAGTAACTAATGAGAAGGGTGGAACTCGAACTCACCACCTCGAGTTGCATCAAAGACCAAGAAGCAGTCAATATAGGATAGCAAGATAATGGCATGTGACGTGCTTGTAAGGAGACTCTTCGGCTTTCGGACTGTAGGGGGACTCCCCAAACCCTTGCAGTTCCGACCCAATGTCTTCATTGATCCTATGGTAACTACGCAGCGACAATTGCCACCTGGTACAAGGGTATAGGGACTAAAGGCTCTCCCACCTCTGGCAGCCTCCAATTGTGATCACCTGGAGGACCAGTGTCTGGAGCTTTAAACTTTATTCCGGAATGTTGAGAAAAAAATCATGAAGCATATCATCTCGATCCACTGAATCAGACTTCTATTTCTCACCCCCATGAGAAGTCGCATCAAAGATATGAATAACTGGTGGTTGTCCTCTCTTCTTAGACTTGAACCCCATGGCCACCTCTTCATAATCCACTGTTTCATGAAATTGAGATGCATAAGCTCATTAAGGCTACTATTTATGATGTCATTTTGGATCTATAGTATAGCTTTATGCAGCTCCACTTTACGACTTGGGGGTCTGAGTCGAGAAAGTAGTGCTCATTCGGCCTAGGTTTTGAAATATGCATTTGTTTCAAGTTCAAGATATGCTTGGGCTTGCACCAAATGTTTAGATCAGGCTCTGTTCAGGCTTGGGCATACACTGTGATTTGGACCAAGACTGGGATTTTGGTGGTCCAACTCATTGACAACCCTAGCCCATCCGTTGGTAGTGGATAAGTGCAAAAATGAAGAAGTGAAATTTATAGGAAAATGATACGAATATTCTTATTTTTGTTGTGAGACGGGAGAGAAGAGATAGCCGTAAAACTGTGCCCTCACACCTAGGGCCATATATTATTTATAAGATAAATAAACTTAGGGCCCAAGTAATCATAGGAAACCCTAATTCCTAAGATGGGATCGGATGATGGACAGCTAGTCAAATGATCGTCCGATCTCATAACACTCTCTCTAGAATGTCCACCAATTATAATGTCTTTTAGGAACAATGGTGAACGTGCATCATGCTGTCTCGTTAAAACCTTCTGGTAGAAAAACTCTGTGGGATAAAACCTATCCAAAGAAAAAAAAAAAAAGAGTATAACACGCTCAACATACTTCAGGATGCTAGCATACTTCAAGATGCTGACATACTCCAGGATGTTGAACCTAGAACTACCCTTCCCCTGATTACATTATTTAAAAAAATAAAAACTTCTCATGTTAATTAAATCACTTAATGATTTGCTTGATGAAGCCTTCAAAGTTTAATTTCATGCACCAGCTTTTAAAGTTTGACTTTGGTAGTGACTTAGTGAAGAGATCTGCAAGGTGGTCATCGGATCGAACTTGCTCTACTTTGATTTTCTTCTAACTTCGTGTAATGCCATAATTTCTGAATGATTTGAGAAGGTGGCTACCAGAGTTTGTTTCATAGAACATCAAGATATAGCTGCATTACTATTCATAAAAACAATATATGTTTATAAATTATCCTTATATGGATCGAAAAGATAACATAAATATGTATTTTTAATCAGATTAGTTTGCTCACAAGAATAGAATAATCCTAAGTCAATAGTTTCACAAAGATATCTCAATATGTATTTAATTTCATTCCAGTATCTATGAGTAGGTTCAGAACTATATCTAATAAGTACAATTATAGAAAATACTATTTTAGGTCTAGTGCACTGTGCTAAATACAGTAATGCCCCAATGACACTTAAATAATGTACTTCAGGACCAAGTATATCTTTGTTTTCTTCTCTTGATCTAAATCAATATCCAAACACTGAATGATCATTGGTATACTTAATGGATGACATTTATCCATACTAAATCTCTTCAACAGCTTCTCAGTATAATTAGATTGATGGACCATAATTTTTATTTTATATATGCTCGATCTGTAGGCCGAGATCAAACTTAGTTTTACCTAGGTCTTATATTTTAAATTTTTTTTTCAAATAGTTAGCAGCATTTTCAAGTTTTTCCAGAGTCCCGATTATATTGATGTCATTAACATACACTGCTACTATAGCAAATCCATTCAAAAAAAAAATTTATAAACACACAATGATATATAGGATCATTTTTATATCCTTTCCTAGACAAGTACTCACTAAGATGGTTATATCACACTCTTCCATATTGGTTTAAACCATACAATGCATGTCATAATCTTATTGAGTATGTATTCCTAGATTTTGCTTCTAACAAATCAAATCCTTCAAAAACTTTCATATAGATTTCAGTGTTTAGTTTTCCGTATAGGTATGTAGTTATTATGTTCATTAGCCTTATATGGAGTTTTTCATATACTGTTAGTGTAACATCTTCCCCAAACACACAAGATATTGTCAGCTTTGCCTGTGCCTGCACGAGAACTTCTCAGGATGGTCACCCATCCTACTATTACTCTCGCCCGAGCACGCTTAACTACGGAGTTCTTACGAAATCCGTAGCGACGCACGGTTTTAAAACGCGTCTTCTATGTTTGGGAGGGAAACTTATGTAAGTAGCTTAGGATCTCTTTCTCTCCAGACGATGTAGGGCTAACTCGTGGCCTTGTACACCTCACCTCACCTTATCCATCTTGATATCATAGCCTCAGGAGTCCTGGCTCTTGGCCTATTAGATCTTGGTCGTCATAATCCACCCCCTTTAGGGCTACACGTCCTCGTGTAGGGTTAGACCCCCCCCCATCTTGAGGAGAACCGGCTCTGATACTAGTTTGTAACATCCGGCCCAAACATACAAGATAATATCCGCTTTGATTGTGCCCGTACGAGAACTTTCCAAAATATTGTAACGGCGAAGATCCAATAGGCCAAGAGTCAAGAGCCAAGACTACTGAGGCTGTGATGCCAAGATGGATGAGGTGATATCATAGCCTCAGGAGTCCTAGCTCTTGGCCTATTAGATCTTGGTCGTCATAATCCACCCCCTTAGGGCTACACGTCCTCGTGTAGGGTTAGACCCCCCCCATCTTGAGGAGAACCGGCTTTGATACTAGTTTGTAACATCCGGCCCAAACACTCAAGATATTGTCCGCTTTGATTGTGCCCGTACGAGAACTTTCCAAAATATTGTAACGGCAAAGATCCAATAGGCCAAGAGTCAAGAGCCAAGACTACTGAGGCTGTGATGCCAAGATGGATGAGGTGAGGTGAGGTAAGGTGAGGTGAGGTGTACAAGGTCACGAGTTAGCCCTACATCGCTTGGGGAGAATGAGATCATGAGCTACTTATATAATTTCCCCTTCCAAACATAGAAGATGCATTTGAAAACCATGCGCCATTACGAATTTCATAAGAACTCCGTAGTTAAGCGTGCTCAGATGAGAGTAGTATTAGGATGGGTGACCACCCTGGGAAGTTTTCATGCAGGCACGGAAAAAGCGAATAATATCTTGTGTGTTTGAGGGGGATGTTACAAAATGGTATCAGAGCCGGTTCTTCTCGCAATAGGGGGGTCTAACCCTATACAAGGACGTGTATCCTTAAGGAGGGGGGTGTATTGTGACAACCAAGATCCAATAGGCCAAAAGCCAAGAGCCAAGACTCCTGAGGCTGTGATGTCAAGATGGATGAGGTAAGATGAGGTATACAAGGCCACAAGTTAGCCCTACATCGCCTGGAGAGAAGGAGATCCTGAGCTACTTATATAATTTCCCCTCCCAAACATAGTAGACGTGTTTTAAAATCGTGCACCGCTACGGATTTCGTAAGAACTCTGTAGTTAAGCGTGCTCGGGCAAGAGTAGTACTAGGATGGGTGACCACCCTGGAAGTTCTCGTGCATGCACGAGCAAAGCGGATAATATTTTGTGTGTTTGGGGCAGATGCTACAGTTAGGCTAATTAGATATATTAATATTATTGCATCTATTACTGAAGAATACGTTTTCTCGTAATCAATCCTGGGTTTCCGAGAGAAATCTTGTGCTATAAGTTGTGCTTTATATATTTGAATTTTACTATTTTCATTCTTCCTTATAAATACCCAGTTAAAACCTACTAGGTTTATACCATATAGTGTTTGTACTATAAGTCCAAATACTTCACGTTTCTTAAAAAAATTCAATTATGTTTGAATAGCATCTTTTTATTTTGGCCAATTTATTCTTTATCGACATTCATAGATGCTATTTGGTTTATTATTATATTTATATCATCACCCTTTGTTATTTCAATAGCTACTATATATGTAAATACGTCATTGATGACTACTTTATTTTGGCCTCAAATTTCTTCTGAATATGAATAGAATATTGAGATCTCATCATTGTTTGGTACCGGCATCATTTCTCTAATCGCTTCAAGGACCTAGGATATAATATCGTCTAGATTGTTATGTATGGATTCAAGAAAATTGTGCCTTTGATTCCCAATCACTTCAAGTACATAGGGTATAATCTCAGTCGAAGCATTATGCATCACCACTTCTAGAGGTACTTCTCTGGAGTTTTTTATGGGTATGATTGATTATTCAACTCTTTCTTTCAGGGAGCTGAATCTTTTGAATCTATAGGTCTCCACGCTTCTGACATGCAGTGGACTAATTTGTTGCTTTATTCATGGATAGTAATTCGGGCAAGCGTATTCATAGATGGTATATATGACTTTGTCACTTTAGCTTCATCATTAAATGTATAAGGTAATTAATTTATAATTTTCTATAGATGCATAATATTTCTAACTTTGTATTCGTATTAGGAAGTTATAGGGTCTAGATGAAATAGAGTGGAAGTTTTCTATAAAAATTTATGTCATTTTTTTGGAATCTTAGTTTTCTTATCTTCCTCTAATAGCATGAATACTATCTCATATAAGTGACACTCTACAAACCTTACGAAAAAACGATCATCGGTTAAGAGTTCTATGTATTTAATTATAAACGGTGAATCAAAACTGACATAAATACATAAACTTCGTTAGGGACTCATTTTGGTTCTCTATGGTAGTAGGATAAAAATTATACTACTGTAGACACACGAATTTCGTCGGACCCGAACCCGACTTACGTGTGCCGACGCGGATGCAAACCCGACACGTGGACCCAACTCGCTCGCGCCGACGCGGATGCAAACCCGACACGCGGACCCGACTCGCGCGCGCCGACACGTACTCGGACCCCGCCCCAAGAGGGGCCGGCCCCTACTAGGGTCCGAACCCTATAGGGCCGGCCCTAGTGGGGACCGAACCCCAAGGAGGGGCCGGCCGGTCCTGCAAGGAAAGGGGAGAAAAAGAAAGAAAAGAAAAAGGAAAGAAAAGAAAGGAAAGAAAAGAAAAAGGAAAGAAAAGAAAAGGAAAGAAAAGAAAGAAAAGGAAAAAATACCGCCATGCGCGGGGGGAGGTAGCGTATGACGTCTGCACACACGCGGATCTGCGCCGATCCCTCGATCCGACGCACAAGACGAAGCGCCCGATCGCCATCGATTTCGTGTGCGAAATCCAGCCATAATTGCACCCGCCAGAAAAGGAAAACAACTAAATGTTATTCCCCTCATCAATGGATGAATAAAATCCGAGTAATTATGGGAGAGATATAAAAGGGATTTAAAATTAAATGTTCCCATATCTCTCTCCCCACCTCTTTGCCTATAAATAGAGGGGGTGGGGGAATGAAAAAATGGTCGGAAAATTGAAGACGAAACGCCGGAGCTCTGCAGAAGAGGAAGCGCTTCTTCATCGACCCAAGGCTTCACGAGGCACAGTCAAGCCTGTCCCGAGGGATCGGCTTACTGAAAGTCCTCATCAACGTGAAGGCCCTTGCACACGAAGATCATCCCTTCGACTCCGTGCACGAAGAAGAAAGCTCGGAGAAGAAGAACCCTTCGACTCTGAAGACGCCAGAAGCAAAGGCCGGAGAAGAAGAGGAGCGGCACTACCCCGTCGTCTCCAACAAGCCTTCGACTCCGATCAAGCCCAAAAGCCCGGAGAAGAAGAGGAGCGGCACTACCCCGTCGTCTCCAACAAGCCTTCGACTCCGATCAAGCCCAAAAGCCCGGAGAAGAAGAGGAGCGGCACTACCCCGTCGGCTCCAACAAATCCTCGATCCCGATCAAGCCCCAAAGCCCGGAGGAGAGAAGCGAAGCGTCATCACCCCGTCGTCTTCGACCAACGCCTGCCCCATCCACGAAGAAGAAAGCCTGGAGCAGATCGTCTGAAGCGTCGCTACCCCCGTCGTCTTCATCAACAAAAGCCGACGCTACAACCGTCGCACGGAGATCGGTGCTACCCCCACCATCTTCGAAAGCATTCTTCGACTCCAATCACGCCAAAGAAGCCCGGAGAAGAGGAGAAGTCCCGTCGACACGCAAACCGTCGAAGCACCGGAGAAGTAGCCTACGTCGTTCGAGGAAGAAGATCGAGTTGACGCTGAAGCTAAAGCCTACGCAAGAAGCCAAAGCAAAGCCCCAGTAAAGCCCGCGCCAAAGCAACGCAAGTGCCAAAGCCAAGCGACTACGCCGGCCACGAGCAAAAGCACCGCACGTTCTAGCCGATACGACGCGAAGTCCGGAAGAACGAAAGCACCGCAAGTCTCTCCCAGCTACGTCCAAGTGCAAGCGCCAAAGCAGAGCAAAAGCCAGAGCCACGCCGGAGCCAAGCCAAAGCCAAAAAGCCAAAGCCAAAGCTAACGCCAAAAACTCGATCGACGCCGCGAACCGACGATCAAGGACACCGAGGTCAAGCAAGGAACGAGGGAGACACGAAGACCGAGGAACGAAGCCGAAAACCCCCTAGCCGAGAAAGCGCGAAGCACGGAAGGGACAAAGCAACGGTGGATATTCCTTAGCCTCTCCAAAACCCTCTCCCTGTAAAAACCTCTGTCCTGGGCAACTCCTTCAGAGCTCTCGCACGAATACCACGTGGAGACGCGGATCAAAGGGATCCCCCAGAAGATATTTCCCACAATCCCCTGATCAAAACTCGCCGCAGCCCGGACTCGCTACACTCGAGCAACCCGGGTCCCGGCCACATTTGTAATCTCGTGTGATTCGCAATAAAGACGACCCGCGCTTTTTTCCGCGTCCACAGATTTCTGGCACGCCCGGTGGGACCTCTTCTCCTTTCATCTGTACGGTTGAAGAAGCTGCTTGAAGTTCGCGATGGCCGGAACAAACAACGATGCGTTTGCTCCAAGCCTCTCACCAATCGCCGAGTTTCCTCTACTCCGACACGGTGATCCAGTAAATCCGGAGGGTGATCCTCCTCCGATGGTGCGCGTCTACACTCGGCGTACACGGACTCTTGCGGACGTCTTCGTGCCAGAAGCTACTACCGAAGATGCTCGCCAAAGCGCCGACGAGGCCTTGGTGCTTGAAGAAACGAGCCTCGATCCTGGAGCCCATGTCCAGAAGTTTGGGGAGGACCAGCCCCAATCCCGAACCCGTTCGGGTTCTCCAGCAGACGTCGCACCTCCTCTGCAGGGGGCAAACATCAATCATCAGCCAGAAGCAAGTCGGCGTAACTACGTCTCCGATGATGATGGCGAGGATGCGAACATGCAACACCGAGACGTTCTCCGTCACCACCCTCCGTCCGCTCTTCAACTCCAAGTCATGCAGATGAGCGAGCATATGGCGCAGATTACTCGGCTTATGGAGGAGAAGGATCGTCACATCAACACTCTGCTCCAAAAGCTAAGCGCAAAGGACGCTGCACCAGTCGGCCAACCCGTCGCTTCTCCAGTAGCCGCTCCAGTTCCGTCTTCAACTCCCGCTCCTACAGAGGTTGTTCTGACGATTCAAGCAGTTACTCCAGCGCTCTCCTCGGCTCCCATCCCAGTGGAAGTCGTCTCCCCAATGCCAGCCTCGGTGGCCACACAACCTCCGGCAGCGGCTGCGATGAGTGCTCAGCAAGTCCAAGCATTGATAGCCGACATGATGCGATCCCACGGCAGTAGCCTTCCTCCGATCACGGCGGCATACTCGAAGCCCTACACTACGAGGATCCAGCAGCTACGGTTCCCAGTCGGATTCCAGCCGCCAAAGTTTCAGCACTTCGACGGAAAAGGAAATCCAAGACAGCACGTCGCCCACTTCATCAAGACCTGCAATAATGCCGGCACATATGGCGACGAGATGGTGAAGCAATTCGTTCGCACCCTCAAAGGCAACGCGTTCGACTGGTACGTTGATCTTCCTGCAGGGACCATCGACAGCTGGGACCAGATGGAGAGGGAGTTCCTCAATCGCTTCTACAGCACCAGACACACAGTCAGCATGACCGAACTCACCGCCGTCAAGCAAAGGAAGGATGAGCCAGTAATCGACTACATCGACAGGTGGAGGAACCTCGCGCTGAATTCACGAGACCGCTTGTCTGAAGACTCGGCCATCGAGATGTGCACCCAAGGCATGCACTGGGGTCTGCTCTACATCCTCAAAGGTATCAAGCCTCGGTCTTTCGAAGAACTCGCAACTCGGGCTCACGACATGGAACTCAGCCTAGCAAACCGCGGGGACTCGAAGAACAAGGACTTCTTGAAGATAGAGAAGAAGGACAAGCCACCGGCAACGAAACCGAAACAAGTCAATGTTGCTGACGTCGCTTCAACCTCCAAACCGCTCAAGATCGGCGGCAGGCCAGATCAGAAGAAGGGAGTCGCCATACCACCGCCTCCGCCTCCGAGACAAAGGATGACCCTAGAAGAACTCGAAGCCAAGGAGTACCCTTTCCCAGACTCGGAAGTCTCCTCCATGTTCGACCAACTGCTGCAAGAAAAGATGATAGAGCTCCCTCCTTCGAAGAGGCCCGAGCAGATGCATCGCGTCGACGACCCTCTCTTCTGCAAATACCACCGGGTGGTGAGTCATCCCATCGAAAGATGCTTCGTCTTCAAGGAAAGAATCATGGCGCTCGCTAAACAAGGGAAGATAGAGATCGACTCTGGAGAAGTTGCTACGGCCAACATGACGTCCATCACCTTCGGCTCCTTTTCGCCGGTGCTTGTTGCTGCTAGGCGAAGCATGCCCAAATTGCGCATCAACCGTCAAGCTCCAATCGCTAAGTCAACTTCTCAGCCGAAAGTTTCGAAGCGACGTCAACGTACTCCTGCACTCACCGAAGAGGGAACACCGCTGCCCTGGGGGCAATTATCGCTCACGCCAGCACCTCTTCCAAGCAATGCTGCATCCCAACGGGCGCTCCAAAGGAGATACGAGCAAGGAGATCCAGAAGTCGGTCTGCTGGGCCAGCCTTCGGGGAAGTTCGACTATTACGTCCTCTACTCAAGGCCTCCGTCCGTTCCAATCGACGAAATCAAGCCCACCGGCTGGGAATCGGAAGACACGCCAGTAGAGCCTCGAGAAGAGCGAGTCCCTTCCAGTCAAGCTACGTCCCAATACGCTCTCCAAAAGAGATACGAGCAGGGGGATCCGGAAGTCGGTCTGCTGGGCCAGCCTTCGGGGAAGTTCGACTATTACGTCCTCTACTCAAGGCCTCCGTCTGTTCCAATTGACGAAATCAAGCCCACCGGTTGGGGATCGGAAGACGAGCCGGTAGAGCCTCCAGAAGAACAAGTACCTTCGAGGGAACCAGTTGCTGCTGTCGACCTTCATCCTAGCGGAGGGGAATCCACCGACGAAGAAGCATGGGTCATGCTACCGCGGCGGCGAAAGCCATGGCAAGAAAAGAAGCTCAAGCAAGACCGTGTGATGAGGGGATTCACCAAGCGGAAGACCTACAAGAAGAAAAGTAAGACTCCAGGAAGGAAGGCGTTCAAAGTGCCGCCAGCAAGCCAAGACGATATCCTTCAGCAAAGTCTTCCAGAGCCGACAACTTTGCAAGAGTTCTTCCCGGATCACTTCCTCCCAGCGGACCAACACATCAAGGTGTCCTGTTGCATGGTCGAAGTCCATGAAGTGTCGGAAGGAAAGAACGAAGGCGAGACTTCTGAAGAAGGCGACTCCACCGACGAGGGGGACGATTCCGACGAAGGGGGCACCGCCTCTCGCGACGAAGCAATCTTACACATGCCTCTCGTAGAAGCTTTGCATCTCCCGAAGAAGGCTCGCCTGGCAATGGCTGCGGCCTTGGCTGATCCGGATAGCTACAAGAAGAAGAAGAAGGACGACCAGAAGCGCAAAGCTGTGGCCGCGTGCGATGCAACGATAACCTTTTCAGACGAGGACCTGCAACTCGGAACGCGATTGCACAACCGGCCTCTTTACGTTTCAGGATACATCAAGGAGAAGCCAGTGAACCGAATCTTGTTGGACTGTGGCTCCGCCGTCAACATCCTGCCCATTCAGACAATGCGGCAACTCGGCATCACCGACGACCAGCTCTCGCCAAGTCAGTTGGTCATTCAAGGGTTCAACCAAGGCGGACAGTCCACCGTCGGAATCATTCGTTTGAAGCTTTCCATCGGCCCGCTGGATACAACGGTCCTCTTCCACATCATCGACTGCCATACATCATATCGTCTCCTGTTAGGAAGACCCTGGCTGCACGAGAACGGCATCGTGGTATCCACCTGGCACCAGTGCCTCAAGTACTACGAAGAAGGTGTGGAGAGGTGCATAGTTGCGGATGACAAGCCATTCAACGAGGCCGAGGCACACCTGGCCGACGCTAAATTCTACCAAGCAAAGGACCTGGTCGCAGAAGTTCTGCCAGCTAAAGCCCCTCGAGCTCAAAAGATTAAAGAAGTGAAGCAGGACAAGACTCCACTTCCCGCGAATTCGGTGCCACCCTCTGATGAGGCAAGACTCAAGGTCCAAGGAACGCTGAAACCTAGGCAAAGGATGCGCATCAGCTTCGAGCCAAGAGCAACGCAACATACCCCGTTGCCAATCCAAACGGTGCCTGTCCTGCGTCTCGCGCCTCAGTGGCTCCGTAAATCCGAGCGATCGCCTTCTACTCCGACGAGGAAGATGGCCCCGACGCTATCTCAGGCCAATGTCATCACTCTGCAAGGAATGACGATGCCACTACCTAGTCTGACGCAAGCTCCGAACCCGAGCAGACCCATCGAATCAGCAGACCTCGAGCAACTCGGATTCAAACCAGAAGGGAGTTGGGGGCAAAATGCTGCCAAGTTGCTGTTTAGAGCTGGCTACAACGAGGAAAGCGCCATGGGCACACTCCCACCAGCAGCAACTCCGCATGGGATGACAAGAACTCAAGCTCGGCTGTTTCAAAACGGCGAGCAAATTCCCCCGAACCGCCGAGGCATCGGCTCCAGTCAAGCTCCGTTGGTTATCAGAACCGCAGCAAAGAAGACCTTCACCTCGAACTACATCGAGGCGAGGATGGTAGATGAAGCGGCCGAAGAATCGACAATCTCCGATGCACGCTCTACCTACCTCAGCCGTCCAGACAGCAGGAGAAGACGACAACGGGTTCGATGCCAAGCCTTGCTCCGGCAGCAAACCAGAGGTGGTAAAGACTGGTCGAACCGAAAACGCAAATCCGTATTCGAGAGGCTCGGTCCAGTCAAACAATCAAAGAAGAAGTCGGCGTTCGATCATTTAGGGATGCCGATCGAGGACTTCGTTTCAACACCCACCCACCCACCCATGGCTGCCGTCAATCATATCTCCATTACGGATCCCGACAACGGTGACACTTCTACGTCGGACGACGAGTTGCCCGACGCCCCGCCAGTCCTCGAAGAAGGGGGGCAGTCCACCGTTGATGACTTGAAGGAAATCAACTTGGGCACGGAGACGGAGCCTCGGCCTACATTCGTCAGCACGCTCTTAACCCCGGAGGAAGAAGCCGCATACATCAAACTGCTTAAAGAATACAGAGACGTCTTCGCATGGTCCTACAAGGAAATGCCGGGCCTCGATCCAAAAATCGCAGTACACCAGCTCAGCGTCAAACACGGAGCCAGCGCCATCAAGCAAGGGCAAAGACGCTACCGGCCAGAACTGGTACCCCAAATAGAAGGTGAAGTTAACAAGTTGATCGAAGCCGGCTTCATTCGAGAAGTCAAGTACCCGACATGGATCTCTAGCGTCGTCCCCGTCAAAAAGAAGAACGGCCAAATCCGAGTGTGCGTGGACTTCAGAGACTTGAACAACGCGTGTCCAAAGGACGACTTCCCCTTGCCAATCACGGAGCTAATGGTCGACGCGATGACTGGTCACGAGGTGCTCACTTTCATGGATGGATCATCGGGCTACAACCAGATTCGGATGGCACCCAAGGACGAAGAGCTCACGGCATTCCGCACACCGAAAGGAATCTACTGCTATAAGGTAATGCCGTTCGGCTTGAAGAACGCGGGAGCCACCTACCAGCGAGCTATGCAGAAAATCTTCGACGATATTCTTCATCAAAACGTGGAGTGTTATGTCGACGACCTCGTGGTAAAATCCAAGAAGAGATCGGCACATCTACAAGATCTTGAGCTAATCTTCAAACGACTTCGAAGGTACCAACTCCGCATGAATCCGCTCAAGTGCGCGTTCGGAGTCTCCTCGGGCAAATTCCTCGGCTTCGTCGTCCGACATCGTGGCATTGAGATAGATCAATCCAAAATTGATGCTATCGTCAATATGCCCGCACCAAATACAGTGCGAGACCTCAGAGGCCTCCAAGGGCACTTGGCGTATATCCGAAGATTCATCGCCAACCTGGCCGGAAAATGCCACCCTTTTAGTCGCCTCATGAAGAAAGGAGCGTCATTCACATGGGATGAAGCGTGCCAAGAAGCACTCCAAAACATCAAAGCATATCTACTGAAGCCGCCGGTCCTATCAGCACCGGTTCAAGGGAGGCCGCTCATCCTCTACATCGCCGCCCAAGAGCAGTCCTTGGGGGCACTCCTGGCCCAGAATAATGAACTTGGCGTGGAGACAGCTTGCTACTACTTAAGTCGCACTCTCGTCGGCGCAGAGCTGAATTACTCCCCAATCGAGAAGGTCTGCTTAGCGCTCATCTTCGCCACGAAAAAGCTGCGACACTACATGCTCGCTCACACCATCAGACTCGTCTCGAAGGCTGACCCACTCAAATACATCATGTCGAGACCAGTCCTTTCCGGACGTCTAGCCAAGTGGGCCCTGCTGCTACTTGAATTCGACATCACCTTCGTGCCACAGAAAGCGGTTAAAGGGCAGGCCCTCGCGGACTTCCTCGCAGAATACCCTCTCCCGGCAGAATGGGAGTTATCAGAAGATCTCCCAGATGAAGAAGTGTTCTCCGTCGATATCGCCTCGCCTTGGAAAATGTTCTTCGACGGCGCAGCTAGGCAAGACATAGCGGGAGCCGGAGTCATCTTTGTCACTCCGGACAACGAAATACTCCCCTTCTCATTCCTGCTCTCGGAAGCATGTTCCAACAACGTGGCAGAATATCAAGCCCTACTCATTGGTCTCGAACTGGCCGACGAAATGAACCTTCAAGGACTAGAGATCTTTGGCGACTCTCAACTCGTGATCCAGCAAGTCCTGGGGGCATACGAAGTCAACAAAGAAGACCTGGTACCGTTGCACGCGCGAGCTGTGAAGCTCCTCGAAAAACTCAAGGCTGCTTCCATCCAACACGTTTCCCGGAACCTCAACCAGCAGGCTGACGCACTCGCAAATCTGGCGGCTACACTCCCGTTCCCAGATGAACGTTCGCTCGTCGTCCCCGTTTGCAGGAGATCCGTGATCACCAAAGAAGAGGGTCCGCCCGAAATACCGGTTCAAACCAACGCGGTGCATGTCCTCGAGATTAAGGAACAAGACTGGAGGCAACCGTTTGTGGAGTATCTCGTTCATGGTAAACTCCCCGAAGATCCGAAGCGCAAAAGTGACATCCGTCGACGATCTCTAAGGTTCTACCACTTCAACGGCGAACTGTACCGACGAAGCTATGACGGCACACTCCTGAGGTGCCTCGCAAAAGAGGAAGCAGAAGCCGCGCTCGAAGAGGTACACGCTGGAATCTGTGGATCGCACCAGTCCGGTCTGAAGCTTCACTTCCGCATCAGAAGGATGGGATACTACTGGCCTACCATGATCAAAGACAGCTTGGAGTACGCGAGAAGATGTCAAGCTTGCCAGATGCACGGGGACTACATCCGTCAACCTCCGGAGCCTTTACACCCAACAATCGCGTCTTGGCCCTTCGACGGATGGGGTCTCGACATCGTCGGTCCTCTGCCCAAGTCATCCAAGCAACATCTCTACATCTTGGCGGCAACGGACTACTTCTCCAAGTGGGCTGAAGCAATACCGTTGAGGGAAGTTACGAAGTACTCTGTCATCAGCTTTATCCAGAATGACATCATCTTCCGCTATGGAGTCCCCCGCTACATCGTAACAGATAATGGGAAGCAGTTCAAGAATGCTGCCGTCAGTCAGTTCTGCGCATTGTACAACATTAAGCAGAATTGTTCGACAATGTACAACGCTCCAGCCAACGGTCTAGCAGAAGCCTTCAACAAAACTCTGTGCAAGCTGCTGGAGAAAACCGTCTCGAAGACAAAGAAAGATTGGCACGAACGCATGGGCGAAGCACTATGGGCTTACCGAACATCCTTCCGCACGCCGACACAAGCAACGCCGTATTCTCTCGTCTATGGCGTGGAAGCCGTTCTTCCGCTCGAACTCCAAATCCCGTCGCTCAGGATAGCAGTCCAGGAAGGCCTCACCAGCGATGACAATGCCCGGCTCCGCCTAGCAGAATTGGAAGCACTGGATGAAAGACGCCTCGAAGCTCAACAGCGTCTGGAGTGTTATCAGGCCAGGCTCTCTCGCGCCTTCAACAAGAAGATTCGTCCTCGATCATTCCAGATAGGGGAACTGGTGCTGGCGGTCAAACGCCCCATCATTCTCTCGCATCGAGGAGGGAAGAAATTTGACGCCAAATGGGATGGCCCGCATTCCGTCAAGGAAGTCTACTCCAACGGCGCTTACCTCCTCACCACGCCAGAAGGGCTGACACTCGGCCCCATCAACGGCAAGTACCTCAAAAGGTACTATGCCTAAAGCAAGGCCACACCCCTTGTTCAAAAAAAAAAAAAAAAAAAGAACTACGTGCGACTTGATCCCCCTTAGGGGGGTACGTAGGCAGCCTGAGAAGTTACTTCAGGTTCAGTCCGACCAAAAGAAAGAAGACAACAAAGTTCCATGAAAAGGGTGTGGCAAAATGAGGCGATATTATTAATGAAGCGAAGGTAGTACATTTCATAAGTCCTGAAAAAGAAAGCCACAGTGGAACAAGGAAGAACTAAAAGAAGGTGTCCAGAGCTTGAAGACGGCGCAGCAGCTCCTCCCTAGTCGCCTCCACTCTCTGAAGCTCCACGGGACGAGCAGCTAGAAGCTCGCGACGGGTTGCCAGGTCCGACTGCTGCCTCAAGTGACTCGCCTTCAAAGCGCCCTCCGTGGCCTCAGCCCGCTCCAAACGAGACTCCGCCTTTCTAAGTGAGGCGCGTGCAGACTCCAACTTCCTCTGAGCCTTCGACAGGCTAGACGTAGCTTCTGCAAGTTGATGCTCGGACTGACTTAGACTCGTTTCAGCGGCCTCCAGCTCAGAAAGGGAGCTCCCCTCCAGCAAAGCCCGCCGGGATCGATAAGCCTCGCTATCGGTCACAAGCAGGTTCATCTGATCAACGAAAAGAGAGCTGTCAACTTTGAACTCTGCCAGGCTCGCGCAAAACTCTGCACCGTCCGTCGACCACCAGTCCTGGAGGGCGCCAAGGCCGGCAGTTTGGAAAGGCTCCAACGTCGACTTGATATACTGCCGACAGCTCGCGAGAAGGAACTCTGAGACTCTGCTCCTCGGCCTCAAATCCGGGCGAGGCGCCTCGGAGTAGGTAGGCAGGACCTTCCCCCCCACTGCGGCCGCAACAGGAGCCGCCTGCGCCAACGAGGGTGGCGGAACCGGGGAAACCGCCGCTACCGCTGCAATAACCGTCTCCACCAAAGGACACGAGGGCACAGTCATCGGGGAACGCCGCTTGTCGACACTCGAGACTTCAGCCTCCTCGCCAAAAGACAAGGCGTCGACATCGATGTCGTCCAGGTTAATGTCGCCCCTAGGGAAATTCTCCCCGCAAAGTCCGAGGAGATCCAAATCATCCGGAGGGATATCTAGCCCACAGGGTTCGGGCACTTCCTGCGCGGCACCGGTAGACGAATGCCCAAGAGGCGCCTTTGAAGAGCTCACTCCGCGCTCTACCACTACAATGGAATCTGGTAAAAAGAAAGAAACGGTGCTCAGCGTGATAAAACTTCCTGAACATAGAGGGCAAATAAAATGAAGAGAGCTCCATACCTGTGTGGTTAGACGAAGCGGTCCTAGACGGAGGAATCACCTCATCTTTCAGAAGTCCAGGCTCCTCGGCGTCCTCCGCTAGACAAGGAACTCTCGGGACCATCCCGCGAGGAATGCATATTTTTCTTCTCTTGGGAGGGGCACCCTCAACTTCGGCCTTTGGGAAACGAAATGCCCCAGGGGCACTAGTAAGCTCGACATCCAGCACCGGAACGGAAGAAGGGACACGACGAGCACTGGAAAGGCGACTGCAGCTCCTCTGCGCTCTTTGAAGCCCCAGTCGGAGGCGACGGTCCTCCACTCCCGCAGAGTGATTGAAGCAGAAATTCCTGAACCCGCTACTCACCAAGACGTCGACTGGAAAACTCGCAAGTAAAGGAGAAACTCGCCCTTCAACCCACTGGCGGTATTCCGGAGTCGCGGCATCCCGAAATCCGGATTTGGCCCCAGGAAAGAAACTACTGCCAGTAAAACGAGCGTAGAGAGAAGCCCACAGACGGTAGCCCTCCTGTGGACTGAAACGCCCCTGCAACTGCTGAGGCGTGCCAGGGACTTCCTGTCGAAACCCCTGCTGACGGGCAAAGCGATGGGGGGAGTACTGCTCCACCTCCACCACATCTCCTTTGCGCCAGACCAAGTAGCCAGGACGGCAGCTGACCATATTCCAGTAAAGGCTGTCCGGGAGCCCGTCGTTGTCATACACAGTCGACCTCTCCAAAGGCAGCACCGAATGCTCCGACAGAAATTCAAAATCGACGCTCCCCATCCTCCTCAAGAGGGTACGAGCACACTCTTTCGGACGCTCCCAACTGATAAAGGCGTTCAAGATCCCTCCTACCCCGGGTAGGAAAGGTAGCTCGGCTGGATGCCCGCGCCTGGCAAAGATCCCCTTCGGGAAATGCAGAGCTATCCAGCCGTACAAATAATGCAAGGGTCCGAAAGCAGCCGACCGGCCAAGCTCCTCCTTGGCCTTATCTGAGCCAGACAAGTCCCAGTAAGTCCCGCTGAGAGCCCGATACAAGGCGCATAGTATGGCTGGGGCTAGATTGAAGAGCTCGCCCCTCTCCATCCTGAAAGCAGCAAGGAAGGTCCCCGGACGAATGGCCTCCCCAGAACACGGAAGCACGAACCGGCAAAGAAAGATGACCAGCCCGGCGGCCCGGTAAACCGATCGCCACTCCTCGCTGTCCCGTTTCAGGCCAAGGAGTTCCCAGGGGCACTGCTTCCCCTCCATTGAGTGCTTCTCTCGAGCCAAGGAATCGATAGGCCTCACAAAGGAGCGAAGCGGAGGTCTCTGCATCTGAGCAATCTTCCACATCGGGTGAGCTGAGGGCGCTGGAGCTCTATACTCGCCTCTGAACCAAAAATCGACCCAAGAAGAAGGACGCACTCGATCAGATTGATCCCTCGCCGCAATGATAGCATGTGCCTTGAACAGAAGGAGGCAAGAACTCGGAGCGTAGCTGCTGTCCAGCAGATCCTTCAAGGCAGGCACCCCCTCTTGGTAGTAGTTCCGTACCTCGGGGCACCCCGAAACGATATGGACGTCACGAAGCGAGATGCCTATCTCCCCCGCCCCAGTAAGGAAGGTGTTAGTCTCCGGACACCAAAGCTCACAAAGCGCACGGTACATCCCCTCAGGACGACTGTACTCCCGACGAGCCGGCGCCAGAAATTTGGCCAATAAGTTCATCTCAGGTTCCGCGCCAAAGACCTCGTAGAGCTCGTCCATCCACTCGCGAAAGCCGCAAAGGTACTGGACGTCGCCCCGAGGCCAAGAATCGGGGCCCCATCGGGTCAGCCTAGCACATATCTTCGAGGCAACAACTGGCATAGGCACGAACTCCTCACCGCAATGATGGAACGGAAGACTCAAACTCGGCCGCAGAAGCTTCATGGAGATCCCTTCGTCAGTATGGATCTTCTCGCTTAATTTCAGCATCCCGCAAGTCGCATCCGCGACTCCATCTTCCGTGATGCGCTCGTGCACAAAGACACGGAGCAACGACAGAAGGTCTTCCCGCCGTGAGCTGCGGTGGCGGCGCACACGAGTGTAAGGAAAACAAAGGCATTTCCTCCCGTCGAAGAAGTCCTCGTCTATCCAGCCCGAGGAAGCCAAACTCTCGAAGACGCGAGCCCTGGAAGACCACGAAGGGAGGCAAGTCAAGACAAGTGCGAGCAAAAAAAAAAAAAAAAAACTAAGGGGACCTGCACCCCTGTCAGGCGGACCACCCGACTCATCGGCCCGCCACCACTGGTGCCCAAGCCTTCGCGATGTGCCCCCACGGGCCCACACGGCGCCCGCGCCGACCCAGCACGCCGACACAACCGCGCCGGCCCGACTGCGTCGACACCGCCCATGGCGCCCGCGTCACCCAGCCAGGGCCACAGCCACTTGCGCACCCGTGCGCTACAGACGGGCTCTGCTACCACTGGCGCCTTCGAAGTCCAGAAGAAAGAAGGGAGAAAGAAAAAAAAAAAAAGGGGGGGACCCACCGCCCCCTTCCAATTGGAAGCCAACAGCAAGAAAGGAAGGGGGGGGGGGGGCCCGCACCCCTCCTTCTCCTTCTTCTTTGCCTGCATCTCGGGGCCGCCCCGAACCCGACCCGGCCGCCGCCCTTCTCGGCCCCACAACGACCCGTCCGCCGCCCTTCTCGGCCCCGAACCCGACACGGCCGGCCCCGCGTGCTGCAGCCCCGCGCGCCGCCCCGCGCGCTGCAGCCCCGCGTGCAGCCCCGCGCGCCGCCCCGCACGCTGCAGCCCCGCGCCGCCGGCCCCGCCGCGCCCCGCGCCGGCGCTGCTGCCGCTGCTGCCCGTGCAGCCCGGAACCGAAGAAGAAGAAGGAAGAAAGAAAAAAAAAAAAAAAAAAAAAAAAAAAGAAAAGAAAAGAAGAAGAAGAAGAAGAAGAAGAAGGAGGAAGAGAGAGGCGGCGAAGGCGACCCGCACCTCAGCCGCACTCCTTCATCCTCCCCGCCGCGAGCCTCGTCGCATCCTCGCTTCGAACCCGCCTTCGCAACGACCGCGAAATCGCGCACCATCGCCGCCGACGAAAGAGGCGACACCGGGAAGACGGAGCAAGTCGCGCGCAACCCCGGGCAGCTCTCTTCCGACAACGGTCTCCAGAAGCCGGCAGAACCTTCGCAAAGAAGCACAACGGCGAATGAAGGGGGGTAGGGGTCCTTAAATAGACCTCCAACCCCGCCCACAAAAGGAATCAAGGACAAGCGCTCTACGATTCCTACGTGTCCAAACCCGACACGCTCCCACCGACGCACTCGTCCTTGAGGGGGCATTTGTAGACACACGAATTTCGTCGGACCCGAACCCGACTTACGTGTGCCGACGCGGATGCAAACCCGACACGCGGACCCAACTCGCTCGCGCCGACGCGGATGCAAACCCGACACGCGGACCCGACTCGCGCGCGCCGACACGTACTCGGACCCCGCCCCAAGAGGGGCCGGCCCCTACTAGGGTCCGAACCCTATAGGGCCGGCCCTAGTGGGGACCGAACCCCAAGGAGGGGCCGGCCGGTCCTGCAAGGAAAGGGGAGAAAAAGAAAGAAAAGAAAAAGGAAAGAAAAGAAAGGAAAGAAAAGAAAAAGGAAAGAAAAGAAAAGGAAAGAAAAGAAAGAAAAGGAAAAAATACCGCCATGCGCGGGGGGAGGTAGCGTATGACGTCTGCACACACGCGGATCTGCGCCGATCCCTCGATCCGACGCACAAGACGAAGCGCCCGATCGCCATCGATTTCGTGTGCGAAATCCAGCCATAATTGCACCCGCCAGAAAAGGAAAACAACTAAATGTTATTCCCCTCATCAATGGATGAATAAAATCCGGGTAATTATGGGAGAGATACAAAAGGGATTTAAAATTAAATGTTCCCATATCTCTCTCCCCACCTCTTTGCCTATAAATAGAGGGGGTGGGGGAATGAAAAAATGGTCGGAAAATTGAAGACGAAACGCCGGAGCTCTGCAGAAGAGGAAGCGCTTCTTCATCGACCCAAGGCTTCACGAGGCACAGTCAAGCCTGTCCCGAGGGATCGGCTTACTGAAAGTCCTCATCAACGTGAAGGCCCTTGCACACGAAGATCATCCCTTCGACTCCGTGCACGAAGAAGAAAGCTCGGAGAAGAAGAACCCTTCGACTCCGAAGACGCCAGAAGCAAAGGCCGGAGAAGAAGAGGAGCGGCACTACCCCGTCGTCTCCAACAAGCCTTCGACTCCGATCAAGCCCAAAAGCCCGGAGAAGAAGAGGAGCGGCACTACCCCGTCGTCTCCAACAAGCCTTCGACTCCGATCAAGCCCAAAAGCCCGGAGAAGAAGAGGAGCGGCACTACCCCGTCGGCTCCAATAAATCCTCGATCCCGATCAAGCCCCAAAGCCCGAAGGAGAGAAGCGAAGCGTCATCACCCCGTCGTCTTCGACCAACGCCTGCCCCATCCACGAAGAAGAAAGCCTGGAGCAGATCGTCTGAAGCGTCGCTACCCCGTCGTCTTCATCAACAAAAGCCGACGCTACAACCGTCGCACGGAGATCGGTGCTACCCCCACCATCTTCGAAAGCATTCTTCGACTCCAATCACGCCAAAGAAGCCCGGAGAAGAGGAGAAGTCCCGTCGACACGCAAACCGTCGAAGCACCGGAGAAGTAGCCTACGTCGTTCGAGGAAGAAGATCGAGTTGACGCTGAAGCTAAAGCCTACGCAAGAAGCCAAAGCAAAGCCCCAGTAAAGCCCGCGCCAAAGCAACGCAAGTGCCAAAGCCAAGCGACTACGCCGGCCACGAGCAAAAGCACCGCACGTTCTAGCCGATACGACGCGAAGTCCGGAAGAACGAAAGCACCGCAAGTCTCTCCCAACTACGTCCAAGTGCAAGCGCCAAAGCAGAGCAAAAGCCAGAGCCACGCCGGAGCCAAGCCAAAGCCAAAGCCAAAGCTAACGCCAAAACCTCGATCGACGCCGCGAACCGACGATCAAGGACACCGAGGTCAAGCAAGGAATGAGGGAGACACGAAGACCGAGGAACGAAGCCGAAAACCCCCTAGCCGAGAAAGCGCGAAGCACGGAAGGGACAAAGCAACGGTGGATATTCCTTAGCCTCTCCAAAACCCTCTCCCTGTAAAAACCTCTGTCCTGGGCAACTCCTTCAGAGCTCTCGCACGAATACCACGTGGAGACACGGATCAAAGGGATCCCCCAAAAGATATTTCCCACAATCCCCTGATCAAAACTCGCCGCAGCCCGGACTCGCTACACTCGAGCAACCCGGGTCCCGGCCACATTTGTAATCTCGTGTGATTCGCAATAAAGACGACCCGTGCTTTTTTCCGCGTCCACAACTACACAGCTAAACTTTCACAAATATGAGATATTATGTTGGTTTTCCGATACCAATTGAAAAATAAAAGGTTTTATGATAGGCTATTGGTTTAAGCTGAATAAGCATTGCGGCATGCAGTATGGTGTGCCCCTAATCATTAACAAAAAGTTTAGACTCTATCAAGAGTGGCCTAGCTACAAGCTGTAGGATTTAATAAGAGACTTTGCTAAACTATTATGGGAATAAATATGGAGAACATGATGTTCTATATCAATTTCTATTAATGAACATAAATCATCAAAGGCTTGGGAAGTGAATTCAGTTGCATTATCTATTCTAATAGATTTTATATATGATTTAGAAAATGAATTATAAGCTTGATAATCTGGGTCAGTAGTTTAGCAAAGCTAAGTTTCTAGTTGATAAGAGATAGACATGTGACCATCTAGGCAAGTCATCTAAAAATACCATATAGTATCTACAAGGTCCAATAGGGAGTATATAGATCCCACAAATGTCACCGTGTATTCTATGAAGGAAAGATAGTGACTCAGAGGCTACCGTAAGAAAAGAGAGTAGTAATATACTTGCCTTGTGAGTAAGGTAGACAACTAAGGCCTTTAGTGATAATATAGTTCACTAATGAATGGCCAGTATAGTTTTTTATAATCCTCTTAAGCATATTGAATCAAGGATGACCAAGTCGATTATGCCAAACGTTCATGGCTATAGGATCTTTAATATTCTAGCTTACCAAAGACTTTTTATTGGCAATGAACTTCTGGTTCCTAATTATATGAGATTCAACTATCCCAATATGAGTGTAATATATCCCTATCGAGATGGTGATAACTTTTTTTAATTTGAACTTCAGGTTTTTAGTGTTAGATACGATGCAAAGGTATTCCTTATTTACTTTATTTTATGTTTTGATATGGTATCCAATCATACAAATGTCTTTAAAGCTCAGTATGTTTCTTCTAGAACTATTTAAGTATAAAATATTTTGGAAAAAGAAATAGCCATTTGGTAACACAAAATGAGCTCTTTCAGAGCATTCTATTATTTATGTTGGTCCAGTTATGGTTGACACATTATAAGGGTTTAAATTATTTTTTAAAAAAAATAATTCTTGTCATTATCTAAAATAAAATATAAATTGCATTACTCATTTTCTATATAATAACAAAAGATGCAATATTGCATATAAAATTGGAATAAAAATCATAATACTAAAGAACATGAAATGTCCAACTAACTAGAAATAGCAACTACGAATCTAAGACTACATTAATTAGACATTCATCATTTTGTTGTCAGGTTCATCATTGTTATTTTTGTAGAATTTTGAGGTCTTTAACTCGGTGTAATTCAACAAAAGTCATCGATGTCATCAAAATCTTATGTCATGTTTGTCTCTATGATTTTTTTAAAAATTTTGGTATTATTCCACGTTTTTTTTTTTGATACACGATAGGTGCGTGACCTATACCTCCACACCTGTAGCAAGTCCCTTGTGGTTTGTTTCTAGGCGGTGGATTTTCTATGAGAGGAGGATGTCATATCAAGTCTTTTACTTTTCTGAAATTTGTTGACTTTTGTGGATTATACCCACCTCTTCTAGGGTGGTCATATTTTCTCGATCATTGTAGTTGTCTCTTCCATGATGGCTACGTCTTCCACGATTATCAACTTTTTCGGAATAGTTATAACAGTCTCCTCTACCACGACCATTGCCTCGATATTTATGATATCCTTCATTGGTATTTATTTCAGGCAGTATCATGGATCCAATGTGCCTTGAGCCATGATTTCGCATCAAAATATTATTATTGTTTTTTACAACTTAAATGACAGATATGAAATCAGCAAACTTAAAAAAGTTACGTTCACGATACTGCTACTGTAGGAGCATGTTGGTAGTATGAAATGTAGACAATGTCTTGTCAATCATTTGCCTGTATTGACAAGTTTTTCGTATAATTTTAGGCATAAAGTGACACTGAACATGACTGAGTTATGTGCTGATACTGATTTGTAGTCCTAGTATCACAAGTTCATATACTCATTCCTAGCCGTTGGGAGTATGACCATCCTTTGGTGGTTATACCTGTCCTTTAGAGACTTCCATAGATTCAAAGGATCTACCTCGGTTAGGTATTCATTTTTGAGGTCGAGGTTTGACATCTAGGGACATAAGAGAAAAGATGTAAGTGAATTCTAATCGTAGAATAATCAATGGACTGATTAAAACTACTGGATACTAAACTTCTATATATTATTGGACTACTGATCATCTACACAGTGAAAAATCTAGTTATAAGGTATCCCTAGCCATATTGTACTATCTTGACTGATTAAAGTCAAGTACACACATAAGCCAAGGATGAATATATATATGATTATACTTGTACTGACAATAGTGAAAACTATAGTTATCTAATTACCAGAATAAGGTTAATCCATATTATCAAACGATATATAAGGTAAAGGTAAGATAACTATTTTGAATTATGAAGCAAAGTTGCCCAATAAATAAACTCGTATTAGTAATTTAATTAAGAAATATATCTACCAACTATATATTCATAAGTAGTGATAAGATGCAAGATAGTTTGGGTTTGTAAAATTGGATCGTATCGATGCATCCGAAATTGTTCAAATAACCAAGATCTATATTTGGATCATCTAGATCTGGTCTAGATCGAGTCCATGATCATATAATTAAAACTGATGGTCCATATTAAACATATATTAAAAATTTTGGACTTATAAAATCAGACCGTACCGATACGTCTGGAATGGTGCAAATAGTCAAGATCCATATTTTGATCATCTAGATCGGGTTCAGAATCACAATATTAAAATAGATGGTCCAAATCAAAATAGATTAAATATATAAAAAGTTAGATGCTCAAAAATGAATTTATGGTTCAAATTAAATCAGGTATTAAATAATTAGTAAACATATAAAACTGATCGAGGCGGGTCTGGAACCAATGCAATCGGGTCGAGTATGTACTTAAATCTAATTGACGGATCGGGTTAGGTTGCGATTGGGTTTAGAAACCCAAAAACACTATTCATCTTCTTCCCGTAATAATAGAGAAAACCATAACCCATCGAAAATGGTCCACCCCAGGTGCACACACAGCCGCTGCTCGCTGCCGCTCATGTAGCCTACCTGCAGTCGCTCGCAGGAGAAGACCGCCACCGCTCGCGCGTGCCGCCTGCAGTCGTTGCCAGTGTGCACACAAAAATCGCTGCCAATGGTTTCGCTTGAAGTCGGGGCTACCATGGTTAAGGTTCGGTTCTCCTTTAGGGTCAGAGGTCAAGGCTGGGTCTCGTGCTCGATTTTGTTGGTGGTCCAGGCTGTGATGATGGCCGAATATAGCCGGGAACACGTGTTGGTCGGTCGTCCACCAGTATGGCTTCCGGCTCGTATGGTCGGTGGTACGACGGAGGAGGGATTTCGAGGCATACCTAGCATGATGATTCATTGGGTTGCGGTGGTTGTTGTCAAGGGTTTCTTGTCGTGAAGCTCTTCGCGCCACGATGCTCGTCCCTCTTCGATCTCCCCTCTTTCTTTCGTGTGATCGGTCGGGCTTATATAGTCGTGCTGATAATGTGTTGTGAGACGGGAGAGAAGAGATAGCCATAAAATCGTGCCCTCACCCCTATGATCATATATTATTTATAGGGTGAATAAACTTAGGGCTCAAATAATCATGGGAAACCCTAATTCCCAAGAGGGGATCAGATGGTGAACAGCCACATGATTGTCCGATCTCATAATAATTTTGTGTTTGTTGGCAGTTTTTAAGTCCGATATGGTTTATCAAGTGGATTTTCACATCCCAGGTATGCGGGTTAACGAGGGTTCGACTCCTCTCCGCTGATAATCGTCTTTCCTATCTGTCGTTGATACTTTAGGGAGCAACACGTGACCTCCCAATTTAAATGGCCACAATCTATGGGCCATGGGATGAACTCTAGGGGGATGCCACCACCACTACCCACTACCTGTTATCGTCGTCTCGTCGACTGCCGCTGCAGTCAACCAACGTGTACCGCTGTCGTTGGCCATCAGCCACCACCCACTGCCGTCCACCCCGATAGGCAGTGGCCAGCAGGGAGGCGGCAGTCGTTGATGGTGGCATCCCCCTAGGGTTTATCCCATGACCCATAGATTAGGGCCATTGAAATTGGGATCACCACGTATCGCCCCCCAAAGTGTCAGCGACCCATAGGGGAGATAGTGGAAAGGAGTCGAATCCGATTAATGAACCCATCTATAATAATGTTACCATGTTCGTGTTATTTACAAACTTACCATTGTACCTCTTATATATCTTACTGTTGAATTGTCAAAGAGGGAAAGATCTATCCATCCGTTGAACCCATCCCACAAATTGCTTTCTTATCTACGATCTTTAATCGTTCACTCTCTCTCTCTCTCTCTCTC
This sequence comes from Chamaelirium japonicum, assembly GCA_947650365.1. NCBI lineage: Eukaryota > Viridiplantae > Streptophyta > Magnoliopsida > Liliales > Melanthiaceae > Chamaelirium > Chamaelirium japonicum. The sequence continues at coordinate 11,992,770 of OX393550.1, read as the reverse complement.
TCTCTCTCTCATCCGTGTCTTTTTATCTCCTCAGACTGATCTATCTTTCTCTCCCTACGATCTTTCTCTCTCACTATTCATCTCTCTCCACACAATCCAATCTCTCTCATTCTCCCGCACAATCTCTCTCTCTCTCTCTCTCCCATGATCTCTTTCTCTCAATCTCTCTCTCCTTTCTGCCAGACGTAGGCCTAGGGTTTCAGCCCCCCCTCCATGATTTGGAGAGAACACAAGAGAGGAGGGAAAAAACCCCTCCCATTGATCTCTGACCAGCAGTGAAAAAGGGAGGGGACTTGAAACTCCTCCATCCTCACCGATCCAGCAGAAAGAAGAAGATAGAGGGGGATTTCCCCCCACCTCTAGCCTCTCAGGTTGACTCACAGCCCGAGTGCACCCTGGGGAGTCTGGTCCCCCCGGCCTCTTTATCTACGTCTTAGGCCAAAAACGTGCGAGGGCTAGGATTAGTTCCATGTGGCCTCTTCTTCGGCCGACAGTAGTTGTAGTGTGCGGGGGTGCCGGATCTGGCACCCCGCCGCCCTCCTCTTCCTCAGCCAAGCAGCGGCGCCTACATGGGGGAGCTCGATCCTGTCCCCCGTGGTCCTCTTCTTCAATCCGGTGCACAGACGACCCCAAGGCCAGGGGAGCCCGAGCGCCCCACCCCTCCCCCCCCACCAGCTGCTTCTTTTCCGACCTTGCGCGATGTCGGCACGAAGGGAGCACTAGATCCGACTCCCCAATGCTCTTTTCTCCGATCCGCAGTGCTGGCGACATGTGGGGAGGTTGATCCAACCCCCCCGCCCCTTCATTCTCCGGCTGAGCAGTGACAACACCACCGGGGATGCCCAATTCGGCCCCCTATCCCTCCTTTCTCCAGCTCGACCCCTCCCTCGACAACGAACAACGGCAGCAAAGGAGAGGGCTATAACTTCCCTCTCCCCCCTTTGTCGGACCAGCAGCAACATAGGGAGGAGTGGTTGTGGCTTCTATCCATCTATAATACATGTTACAGCACGTTCGAGTTATTGACAAACTTGCCACTATACCTCTTATATATATCTGACCGTCGAATTGTCAAAGAGGGAAAGATCTATCCATCTGTTGTATCCATGCCCAAATTGCTCTCTCATCCATGATCTCTAACCGTTCACTCTCTCTCTCTCTTATCCACGTATTTCTATCTCCTCAGTCTAATCTCTTTTTTCTCTCCCTCACGATCTCTCTCTCACTGTTCATCTCTCTCTCCCCACAGTCTGATCTCTCTCTAGCTCCCACATAATAACTCTCTCTCTCCCCCTCGCCCATGATCTCTTTCTCTCATTCTCTCTCTCTCCTCTCTACCAGACGTAGGCCTAGGGTTTCAGCCCCCCCTCCATGATTTGGAGAGAAGAACGAAAGAGAGGAGGGAAAACCCCCTCCCCATGATCTCCGACCAGTAGTGAAGAAGGGGAGGGGACTCGACCATCCTCCATCCTCCCTGATCCAGTAGAAAGAAGAAGAGAGAGGGGGATCGGCCCCCTCACCTCCAACCTCTCAGGTTGGCTCACAACCCGAGCACACCCTGAGGAGTCTGGTCCCCCCCGACCTCTTCATCTACGTCTCAGGCCAGAAACGCCTGGGGAAACCAGATCAGCCCCCTGTTGCCTTTTCTTCGGCCCACAGCAGTGGCAGCATGCAGTGGTGTCGGATCTGGCACCCCGCCCGCCTTCCTCTTCCCCATGGCCCGCTTCTCTGATCTGGTATACAGGCGACCCCGGGGCCAGGGGAGCTCGAGCCCCCCCCCCCCCCTCTTTTCGGCCTAGCGTGACGTCGGCTCGAAGGTAGCACTAGATTCGGCTCCCCATAGCTCTCTTCTCCGATCCGTAGCGCTAACGACATGTGAGGAGGTTGAGCCCCCCGGCCCCTTCTTTCTCCGACTGAGGACAACAACACCATCGGGGGTGCCCAATTCGGCCCCCCGTCCTTCCTTTCTCCTGCTCAACCCCGCCCTTGACACCGAACAACGGTAGCAAAGGAGGGGGCTATGGCTTCCCTCCTCCCCCTTTTCGGTCTACAATAGCAACCCAAGGGAGGAGGAGAGAAGCTCATCCTTCCTCTCTTCTGCTTCTAGTCAACCACGGCTAGCAAAGGGCAGCAACCGGGGAAGGGCCGACAGTATGCTCCTTTCCCCCTTTTCCATGTCTCCGATGATTAATGGAGCAACAAAGCTTGAGGGGGCTGTGAGCTCCACTTCCCTGGGGTCTCCTCCGACGAGGAAACATGTGGACAAGCGAGCGACGCCAGTGAGCAAGGAGTCAATTGGCGAAGTCGAACCTCGGGCAACGGATCGACGCACCAGAGCAAGCAACGCACCAACGGTTCAACGAGCCCGGCATCGATTGCCCTATGGCCGGCCCGCCGTGGAACTCACTTCCGTCGAATTGGTCTAAATTGAAGAAAAATCGAATTATTGTCGGAAAGCATTTGAACCGTTGAGGGCAGCCATTGTAGTGCTGATACTGCCGAAGGCGACTGAATGTGTGATGATGTCGATGGCGGACGTCCGAGTGTTGACAGGCACCGGCATGCTACAACGTGTTCGATTTATTTACAAACATCCCACTATACCCCTTATATATCCGGCTTTCGAATCGTCAATCTATCTGTCCATTGTGTATCATTCAATCTTATCTAATTTGGAGTCATTGAAGCTCTATTTTGGGTGTGTATCGCCTTTCCCTTCTCTTCTTATGGGTGGGTTTTAGTTGGATGGAGTGAAGTGGAAGATTTGAACAGAGGTGAGTGGATTTATATGAGCGCCCATGGGCTCGATCGCTTTTGATCCAATTGATCGGTTTGGTGTGGAGGGCTGGATAGTTACCTGGATTTGGTTGATAGGTATATTTTTATGTCTCTCTTTCTCTCTCTGGGATTTGGTTGGTTGGTATATTTTTATGTCTCGCTCTCTGATTTCCTCTTTCTCTCTCCCTATGTCTCTTATTTTTCCACCTCACTCCCGGCCACTGAAGTCTTACTCAATAGTAAAAGGTGGTAACTTGATAGATTAGGAGTGTCGTAGGGTGCAATACTTAATTACAAATGAATCATTCTATTGAATTACAAATGAGAGCGACGAATCTGGCGAGAGATTTGGGCATTGCTCGGGGTGTGTTGTTTCCGAAGACGGCATACTACTTTACCGCCAAAGGTGGCCGTTAGGGTGTTGACAATTGCGCTGAAGGCATTCACTGCGTGCCAATCGGCACGGGCTTCCACTATGAAGGGATGGTATATGTTTTATCACGAGATGTGTAGATCCATTTTTACTAAAAATAAGTTGAAAAGAAACTCATCAATGCGATTATATGCCTTTCCCAATCGTCCAAACCTAATATGACCAGGCAGAACTTGAGCTAACCCGACACAACCTGATCAAACCCGACTCAATCTAACATGGCCCAAGTGGACAGACATGAAAGAATCTGACAACAGTACATGACAACCCGACCAGACCCAACTTGATCGGAACAACCCAGTCAGACCTGACTCAACTAACATGACATGACCTGATCCGACCCGATCCACTCCAATAAACCTAACCCAATCCGATATGACTCCCATGGACTCGACATGACCTGACTCGGTCCTATACCCGGCCTCTTACCAAACTTGAACATGAACAGGTATGATCCGACCTAACCCGAGATGTGGTAAATATGAGAAATGCGATTTAGCCCGAAGGTTTGTCCCTGATTCACTGGCCCGAAAGATGTACCAGCGTGCAACTGGTGGCTGAAATCCATTAGCGATTGTAAAATCTTTAACAGCACCAGTTGCACTGCCACGTCTTTCGAGCCGGTGAATTCGGGACAAACCTTCGGGCTGAATAGCATTGCTCGGTAAATATTGTTAGGCACATCAGGATAAGAACCAGATGTCATTCACCGGCAAAACCAGAATGACTAGCTGTGTTTGGAGGCAGGTCAAGGAGTTCGACTCCTCTCCACTGATGATCATCTCTCTTATAGATTACCGACGATTTGGGGAGCAACAAGTGGCGATCCAAACCCAAGGATGGATGCCACCATCCCCGGCCTCCGCCCACCACCTGTCACCGCCAGACATCGTCTATGTCGGCCACCGATCGCCAACCGCCAACCGCCTGCAAGGTGACGGTGTGTGGTGGCCGACGAAGTGGCGGCTGGTGGCCGGTGGTCGACGGCAATAGAGGCAGGTGGTCATGGGCGGATCTAATAATTGGCTCGGCCGGGCTATACCCCGGCCGAGTTTTGAGAAAACTTAGCCCATATTATTAAGTCCAGGCCTCATCTCAGCCCTCAGCCCACCTCAACCCAGAGCTCAACCCGCATCGAGTAACGCAGCGAGGCCCTTAGCCCATCGCGACACGTGAACCGCTATCGCCGCTGAGTCCCCATGAAACGTGAATCGCCGCCAAGCCCTTGCATATACCCTTCATTGTTAGTCTAAGGCCCTTGCCCATTGACGATGTGTCACTACGGTATTTTTTTTATATATATATATTTTCTTTCATAAGATAAATTACACTTTGGCCCCCTGAAGTTTAGTTCAAAAACACTTAATCCCTACCTTTCAAAAAAAAAAAAAACACTTAACCCCCCTGTAGTTTATTTTGTTCCAAAGCGCTCCCTAAAGTTTGAAATGCTAGCACAATACGCCTTTTGTCAACTTCTTAATTTTTCTCATTTTGTAATTTTTATTTGACTTCAAGGGGGCAAAATATAGTTTTCTAATTATAGGAGGTTAAATGTTTTTGAGTTAAAATCCAGGGGGACAAAGTGTAATTAACCCTATTTAATATTAATACAATTTCTAGTACCTTCGATGTTAGCATAAAACTTTTTGCTTAGTATTTCTTTATAGAGTAAAAGTTTTATTGTAAAAAAAAACTAGTTTACTTTCAGCCCAATCTAAAATAAATTTCTGACTACGCCCCTGCAAGTGGTGGGCCTTGGCTGGGGGTGGTGGCATCCCCTTGGGTTCATTCCATGACCATTGATTTTCATATGGCCACTTGTCGTGCACGAATGAACATGCCTCCTTAGATACACAGGCCACTTGGCTACTTGCTTTCTGAGATAAAATGAATCACTCGATTGCTTTTCATAATCGCTTTCTAAGTGTAAGATCTGAAACCAAAATTATGTATTGTACCCAGTTTTCAAAGAAGTTTTTCGAAAGAAAGAAATATTTATTGGGAGAAAGAAAAAAGGGTATTGGGTAAAATAAACAAGGTTTCGAAGGATTTTTTTTTTTTTTTTTGGACTTTAACCTTCTAGCAATAAAGTTTTTTGTGGGGGATTTTTTGGGAGTTCCCTCACACCGATCGAATGTGAGTGCTAGGGGTGGTCTAGGCTCGTCTCAAGACGGGTTACGCGTGATGACCATGGAGCATGCGGCGGAAGCATTTGTCATGCAAAAGATGACCTACGAATAAGAGTTCTGAGTATCTCACCATAGCTAGATACTAATTAATAATAAATTATATTAGTAAAAAATAATAATCTAATTAAGTATCATCCATCATATCTAAGGATTATGAGATGGTTACCTCTTAGGACTTATAGATGCTTAAGATTGTAGATTATTGTTGAAGACGATGAAAAATGAGACCCGATTCTTGATCTCGCAACCTTCTTGATTCAACGCCTATTCCACGCACACAAGCTGCGGTGGTGTACTTGTGGGAGGCCTCTCATTTTTCAAGATCCTCACAAAAATGTCCGATAAAGACGAACGGATCCGACGTGTGGAAGCCTGAAGGGGAGAGAGACATTTTTCCTTCTCTTCTTCTTCTTCTCTCTTTTTCTTTGTTTTTTTTTTTGAAGTTATCTCTCCTTTTCTCTCTCTTTCTTCCTCCTTCTCTCTTAGCCAAACACCACAAGGGGAGAAAGGGGCTGCGATTTCTTGGTGGCCGAACAAGGCTTGGGCAGCTAGGATTTCCCCTTCCCCTTATATGTAGCCAAAATCCCCTAGATAGGGGTTTCCCATTATAAAGGGATTCAGATCCCTTGGATCTCTCCCTTCATAACCTCCTATGGATCCTTCCATCTGGGAATTTTGGCTAGGGTTTATCCCTTGGCTGAAAGCCACATGGGGAGGGCCCATAGGGGGCGGCCAACAATACCCGGCCAAGTTGCTTCCCATTTTTTTGCACCCACTTAAGTCGAGAATGTTTGCGCATTTGTTAGTCCGATTTGACTGCGATCAAACTTTAATGTGTCATAGCTTCTCCTAGTCCAACTAGCCAACTAACAAGATAAATTAAGTAATTAATAATTACTTATCTGTCAACATCCATCTTGGATAATTATAATAATGCACATGCACTCAGGGGTTATCTTCTTAGTCCACCAGGAAGTTGACCTTAGAGAGAGATGGAGTCATACTCCATCCCGGAGCATTTATGGCACCTCCTACATTTTAGAAAAGTCATTAAAGTACACTAATCTGGCCTCTAATGACTTCTCCTGGAATGTCTGAGGTCCAATTTAGCCCTGGTTGATGACACTTATGACTTTTTCGAAGAAAGTCAACCCAGTCAACTTTGTCAAGACCTAATGATCCTATTAAACCCAAGGGATTATACATGACTAATATCCACACATCAATGTTCATATCTTTATTCCACAAGCCAGGGGCCCACTAGGTGGGTCCTACTAGGGAATAGTCAAACTAGACTTTCCTCTGGTATAGGATCTTAGGAAGGAACCGCTTAGATAAACCTAAGCTATATCTCATAATCCAAATGCCCTTAGGTTTTATGGTCACTGTGGAGTCAACCACTATTAGTAAACCCTAACATCATTTGGTTAGGTTCACTTGGCTATTAGAGGTAACTAGGACTGGAATGTTCGGGACCTTGATAATCTTGACTCCCACTGGTGCCATGGCCTAGGCTATATCAGTGAGCAGTGTCTACAACCACTACTAAAATACTGCTGCACTTCGAGACTATTAGTAATATATGAGTATCCTTTACCCTACTATGCTGCACTTGAACCCTTCCAATCTGGTGACCGTGAAACTACCTGAGATCAGTATCGACTATCCCTCTCAGATTAATTTACCCACTTTAGTCATGACTTTCCAAATCCCTGTGATCACCACCTTATATACGTGTACGATCGGCCAACCTTGGTGATCAATCTTTTATGAGAGCCACTCAATAAGACACCTACTTCCCCTCAGGGGATATGGAATTCCAAGGATTACTTGCATTTTCATTGCGCTCAGTGCAAACTACCCAATCTACCCAGTATCGGTCTATCAATCAACCTAGTTGATTTGCAGGTCAAAGTAGAGAGCACCAAACCTAGGATTCACAACACATCCTAGAATTATGATTCTAGTCAACTAGTAGTATAGTCATATGGTCTTGGATGACAGTTGTTAAGACTAATTTTCTCTCTTGATTCTGTTTGACGCATTCTGGTTACATCAACACTACCTGACTTGATATCTCATACGGATGGTCGAGATAGACCATCTCTCCTACAGAGAATGTCAGTGTGTTATAATCTTATAAGCTATGTGTCTAGTCTAGCAAGCAACTGCAAACTTACATGAATAAATATGACGACTCACATCTCTTGTATGTGGATCTTATCCACATACCCCAATCAACTTAATTATACTAATGTGGACTAGTGGATTTATACATCTCATGTACAATGATGTGTGTATGAGTATTAGTGATGTGATTCTAATCAAGTATTGTCATCACTGGAATTTACATGTAGGAAATACCAATCCCAACAACGCATGTATACGGGGCGATATGAAGGTATCGAGAGAGAGAAAGATAGGGAGAGAGACGATCTTTATGTGGAAAAAAACTTTGTTAACTAGAAAGGAAAAAACCACGGTGTCCGTAAGCTAAATACTATAATTATGTTGAGGGGCGGAGTGTACACACACAAGGTTTACTTGCACTTGAGAGGAGAAGAGGACTCTATGGAGGCACTGGATTACTGTTCACCCACTTACCAACCAATCACCAATCAATCTGCCCATTCTTCATAGCTCTCTCCATATATTTGTAGGGAGATCATGAGCGAAGTATGGACACAGAGATCCGTTTCGCTGTTGGATCTTTGACTTGAACAAAATACCAAGAATGCAGGAAGATTGATCTCCCGGATCCCTCTTCCGACGCTCAAGTCTGTTATGATTTCACACAAAAGGAAGCTATTTATATAGCGTACTTCTTTCCTAGGACAAGAGATCTATTTATAGAGGACAGATCTCAAGTTAGTTACAACTAACTTTACACGTATCATTACTGACATGGCATGGAGTGATGATTATTTTGTACACTGAGTCGTCCCATAAATTGATTGGCTCGGGTGTAGCTCAGGGGGGCGACTGTGATGCACCTAGTCCACGTGGCGAGCATCGAGCCTCCCTGTCAAAAATAGGTACCTACAACAGCTATCAATAAATGTATCACAATTATCATCACCATTGTTGATAGGTTTTATGTTAAGGTTTATCATTTGGTCAAAGAGATCCACTTTGGGGTCTAGGTTCACTCTCAAATCAGGAGTAGGATATATGCTCAAGTCAATGACCAAGCTATCATCTTTGGATTGTACAACTGAATCTTCTATCTTAATTATTAAATGTATTTAGGGTAACTTTCTACATACTTTGTCTAGTCCATCCAACAATTAAGGTAACTTTCGACATTCTTTTGCTTGTGTAGAAAAATTTTGGATAACTTTATTTTAAAATAGGACGGGTGTGTTCTGAAGAAGAACATGATATTTTCTTACTTTTGTTATGAGCATAGAGATATTATAATTGTTCACGTTAAGCATATTGTGCTCAATAAACAAAGCTGCATCATCCAAATATCTACATACAGACAAATGATTATAGTATGATATAAAACCTAGCCTCCACATAATGTCGTACTATTCCATGCTAATATTCATAATCTAATAGATTTTTTGTATAAGTTGGTCAAAAGTAGAAGACAATCACAGCTAAAAGTTTGGTTGCAACTCCCTTATGCTCATGTTTCCCTTTACTTTACCAATTTTCCATCTTATATGCATATATAATACAATACAAGTAGAGGTAAATCCATATTTGACATACTGCAACAACAATAAATAAAAAATTTCAGGGTCAAAAAATATTTAAGATGAGAGGATCACTATAACAGATGCATTGTGCTCCATCGCTAGCCACATATGATAGAGAGAAGCGGAGCATCAACGGCCCAGATAAACATAGCATTATAGGAAGAGTTATTGTGCATGTACACCGCTTGATGAGCTGGTGCATCTTATCACTTGTTGAGTCTGCGTCACATGCCGCGCAATGTATTTCATTGATGCGCGGTGCATCACATGTTGCGTCAACGAAATTCATTGATGCGTCGACGCATCACATGATACGCTGCACAAGAATGTGTGATTAACATACTTACACTTGTAGGGAGCATGATCGATACTAGCACATAACTGCATAGATGCATGATCCGAGAACTTTTAGGGTCTGTTTGTATTCGGTCATCATCCAATCAGATAAAATTAAGTTTTACTTTAGTTGTTTGGATCCAAAAAATTATATTAAAATAAATGGTAGGAAATTTACTATTAGCCAAAATGTTTTACTTCGAAAAAGCCAAGTAAGACTTTGGATTTACTAGTAGAAGGCTTCGTTAACCACGCGACGTTAGCAACTACACGATCGAGAGACGTATCTTCTTATCCTGATTGGCGGGACCATGGTCCATGGGGGGATGCCACCACCGGTTGTCATCTATCGGTGAAACTTGGAGTTCCGATGAACCTTGGATGATTCCAGAACTTTCAGGCTCTAATGGGCGTTTTAATAGGCAAAGATGACAACGGCTGCATGAGGAAATCGGTTGTTGCTCGCCGAAATATGAATAAATTGTTGGGTGTGTGTTTTAAAACCACACAAAACAATGGATTTAGTCCTATATCGGTAAGGGGAGAAATCCCCTACCAACTTAAAAGGGATTGCCCACTTCCCCCCACTAGTCATCACACTAGAGGAGGGGCTCCACTAGCTCATACGTGCGCGCGCGTGCGTGCCGTGCCGTGCCGGGCCGGGTCGGGCTTGGGCTTGGGCATGGGCTGGGCGGCGCGTGTGTGTGCGCCCGCAGACCCGGACACGATAGTACCTCCGAAATGGGCTGGTCCGCACCTGCCCTATTTTTGTTTTTTGCTTTTAAGTCCTCCACCATTTATAAAATTCCTTTTTGGCTACTAGCCGTTCTGTATGCGACCCGTTGCTGCATACTAGCCGTTACAACGCTGCTCTCTGCGAGCTGTAACGTGCGAAGTTAATGGGCTTAATCGCAGCCCATTAATCGCTCCCCTCTTTCAGCCTCCCATTAACAACCCGAGGCCTATATAAGGCCCGGTGCAGCCATGGGATGAGAACAATCTGACAATCGAAATTACTCTCTGCCTCTCCCTCTCCCATTCTCTCAAGCTCGTGGCGTAGTGCTGCCATTTTGCTCCGAAGAGACTCCCTCTCTCGGACCAAAGCTCTGTTGCGGTGCTGCCTCTCTGCTTCGAGAAGATCGTCATCGAGTCGCTGGGTTCCTGAAAGTTCACGAGGTTCGCAAAACCTTCTTGAAGTCGTGCCAACGAGAAGGAGCTCGCCTGACCGGGGTCATCGTATCTCCGAGAACCATTGCCATGAGACCCGCACGAGGGGGGCAATAAGTTTCTTGGGACAGCGCCTAGCGTGCTTTGACCACAGGCCAGAGTTTCTAACTCTACTCTTGTCCCATCACTAGTTCTAAATTAATCTATTTGCATCTAATAGAGAAATCTAAATAATTAGATATAATTTAGATATATTACTTCTTTCTTTTAGAAAAGTTCGACAAGGTGAATGACGGTTCCATAGAATCCGCTCTGCCTTGGCAAACAATTTCTAAAAGACTATTGTGATTTGCCTTTGCTTGCGTGAAAAATAGTATTTGCTAAATAATCAATTATTTAATATAAAGTATTTGATTAATTCCTAAGTTTGCTAGTATAGAACGGTTATACTTCCAACAATCCAAGAAACTTATTGTTATAATTTAATCGTTCATAAGTTATTTTCTTTGTAACGTGCTCACTAATCATCTGTTAGCCTGCGTGATCATCTATTAGACGTTATTCCGTGCTACCTATTAGTTGCTACTAGTTACAAAATTATTTTTTACAAAAGTAAATTAGAAGCATAGATTATAGAAAAGACTAAAAGTCGTCATTGGAATATTCCACTACCTACAGTGTCTAGAAAGGCTTGACAAACCGGCATTAAATTGCCCAAGGTAGCTTGGTATTTGAGCGAGCCTAGTGCTCCACCTCCTACCTGGAGCCCATCTGGCCGTTAGGATTTGAAAGTTTCATTTGGACTTCTAAAAGTCAAATCTATCTAAGTGTGCTTTAAATTTGACAAAACTTACTTTTCAATCCACAGATTTCAAATCCTTACATTGGTCCGAAATGGCCTCACCAAACCGTGAAACCCTTAGTGCCAAACCCGAGAAGTTTGACGGGTCTAACTTCAAGAGGTGGCAAAACCATATGCGATTCTGGCTAACCACACTTGGGTTACTGTCAGCCATAGGTGAAATCGCACCAGGAGTATCCAGTGGGTCTAGTCAAACACGTCGTACCCGAGCCTCCACTTCCCAACTTGATCCCGAACCGACTTCTGGCATTCCCACTAGGACCCCAGAAGAAATCAACTACCATGGCCTTCATAGGATCCTAGGGGCCTTATCTGATAGACTATATGATATCTACTATACCATTCAAAACCCTAAGGACCTATGGGATACCCTAGAGCGTAAGTATGGCCTAGATGATGCTGGAGTAAAACGCTTCAAAGCGTCTGACTTCAACAGCTTCAAAATGGTTGACTCCAAACCCATGAATGATCAGATTCATGAGTTTGAGAACCTAGTCCAACATCTGAAGACTAATGGTTCCACCCTTGATGAAACCATTCAAATAGCCTGTCTTATAGATAAACTATCTGCTTCTTGATCCGAGTTTTCTAAGCACGTACGTCATACCCAAGGTGACCTAACCCTAACTCAAGTTCTAAACTCTATTAGAATTGAGAAGCAACATAGGCTCAGGGAAAAGGGATCTTCTGAATCCAAACCCAAAGTCAACAACATAAAGGGTCAACCATCCAATCCATTCCAAAAACCTAGAAAAAAGTTTCAGAAGAAACCCTTCCATCCTAAGCCTAAACCCTATACCAAGAAGCCATACCATAGCAATCATAACTCAAACCATCCCAAGGACCAAAAGAAGGAAGGAGTGCATTGCTGCTACGTCTGCTGTCAGACCAATCACATGGCCAACCAATGCTTCTACAAGAAGACAACACCACCTCCAAATCCAAGAAGGAATGGTCAAATGCCACCTGGCTCCCAAGTCAACATGGTGACCTCTGGAGCTGGCTCTTCTGTGACCGCTTTCAGGTCTGTTCTCTTCACACCTGAAGTTAACATGACCTTTCAAGCATTTGATTGGTGGATTGATACAGAAGCTAATATTCATGTTTGCTCTGATCAATCTTTGCTTTCCACCTATCAGGTCTCAGGTAGAGGAGCTGTAAGCATGGGGAACAATACTGAGGCTCGTGTGCTAGGGATAGGACGGATTGACCTGAAGTTGACATCGGAGAAGACCCTAACCCTACGCGGAGTCCACCACGTTCCGGAGATTAGCAAAAATCTTATTAGTGGGTCTTTGTTAGTACAACATGGGTATAAGCTTGTATTCGGGTCCAATAAAGTTGTAAAAACTAAAGGAACAAATTTTATTAGAAAATGGTTTCTCTGTGATGGCTTGTTTAAATTGAATATCTTTAATCCTTCTTCCACAATTCTGAATGTTGAATCTTCGGTCACTTGGCACCAAAGACTAGGTCATGTAAATTATAATTCTATTAAGAAACTCATGACCCTAAACATCATTCCTAAATCCGATACTAAGAATCTCGACAAATGCGAGATATGCGTAGAAGCCAAACAACCTAAGAAACCCTTTAAAACCATCGATCGAGACTCTAAAATACTTGAACTAATTTACAGCGATATCTGTGATTCTGGAAGAACCTCGAGAGGTGACAATAGATATTTTGTAACGTTCATAGATGACGCTTCAAAATATTGCCATCTATATCTTATTAAAACTAAGGATGAAGTACTCAGTAAATTTAAAATTTACAGAGCTCTGATTGAGAACCAATTAGACGAAAACATTAAAATCCTTAGGTCAGACCGAGGAGGGGAATACACTTCAAATGAGTTAAGTGAGTACTGTGAAGACTATGGAATACTCCATGAAGTCACAGCTCCTTACACTCCCCAGTCCAATGGTATAGCGGATAGGAAAAATAGGACCCTAATAAACATGGTAAATTATATGTTACTAAGCTCTGGAGCGCTAGAGAACTTATGGGGGGAAGCCCTAATGATGACCTATTTTATCTTTAACCGTATTCCCTTCAAACACAATGACTTGACCCCATACGAAGTATGGAAACATAGAAAACCTAACTTAGAATATCTAAAAGTATGGGGGTGCCTAGCTAAGGCAAAAATCCCCGATAACAAAAGGAAAAAGATAGGACCTAAGACTGTAGATGCCATATTCATTGGCTACGCCTCAGATAATAACGCTAATCAATCTTTAGTGTTTAACTCTGAAATAAGCGAAATAGCCAATAACACCATGATCGAAGCTAGAGATGCCTCATACTTCAAAAATCCCTTATAAGACTAGGATTAACACTAGGATTAATACCAATAACCAGGCCTCCAGTTCTAATCAGGTAACTCAGATCGAACCCGAAGTCCAATTAGAACCTGAAGACCAGACTGGACCGGTAACCCAAACCGAACCTAGAAGAAGTAAGCGTGCCCGTGTAGAAAAAGTCTTTTATTACTTCTATGCACTTCTGGTAGAGAACTTTCCCTCCACCTATACAGATGCAATGAAGTCCATAGACTCACCCTTTTGGAAGGAAGTCATAGATAACGAGATCCAATTCATACTTCAAAACCATACCTGAGAACTCACCAATTTACCTCATGGTTGCAAAACCATAGGATGTAAATGGGTGTTAAAGAAGAAACTTAGACCCGACGGTACCATATATAAATTTAAGGCACGACTTGTAGCCAATGGCTTTACCCAAAAACCTGAGATATACTACTTTGACATCAACTCACCTGTCACTAGGATAACCATGATTAGGATCCTCATCGTTTTAGCTTCAATCTATAAGCTAGTCATACATCAAATGGATGTCAAGACTGCTTTCTTGAATGACGACCATAATGAGGAAATATACATGGACCAACTCGAGGGATTTACTGCACCTGGACAAGAGGGAAAGGTGTGTAAGTTAATTCGATCCCTCTATGGACTTAAACAAGCCAAAAAACAATGGCACATGAAATTCGATGAAGTTATCTTATCCTATGGATTTGATATCAATACAACGGATGAGTGTATACCATAAAGTAGATGGTAATAATATTGTCATCTTATGTTTGTATGTTGACAATATCCTAATATTCGATTCAAACATACAAATTATAAATGATATCAAACACTTTTTGTCCTAAAACTTCGATATGAAAGATCTAGGACAAGCCGATGTTATTTTGAACACTAAGATCATTAAGAAAGACAATAGTTTAGTACTATCTCAATCCCACTATGTCGAGAAAATCCTTAGAAAATTTTACAACCCCGATTGTCAATCGATATCCACACCATATGATCCAAATACCCATCTGACAAAGAACACTGGACTACCTAGACTACAGAGCGAGTATGCTCAAATCATAGGATCGCTAGATTTTCTAGTAAACTATACTCGACCCGATATCGCTTACGCGGTAAATAGACTTAGTCGTTATACGTCTAACCCAAATGAGTTCCATTGGAATGAGTTAGAAAGAGTTTTTAGATACCTTAAGGGAACCATATCATACGGTCTCCACTATAGTGGATATCCAGCTGTATTAAAGGGATACTCTGATGCTAACTGGATTAGTGACTCAATAGATATTAAGTCCACAACCGGATATGTATTCCTACTAGGAGGTGGAGCCATATCTTGGAAATCCACCAAACAGACCGTTATAGCTAGGAGTACTATGGTCACAGAAATGATAACGCTAGATACTACTAGCACATAAGCAGAATGGCTTCGAGATCTCCTATATGAGATCCCACTGATAGAAAAGCCTTTACCGGCTATATCTATCCATTGTGATTGTCGATCAGCTATTGATAAATGTAATCAAGAAAACGCTGATGTGAAAATAAATCAACATCTAAAAGTGAGACATAGATCTCTCAGATATAAGATGAAAAATCAAATAATTGCCCTAGACTTTGTTAGATCCGAAAAGAATTTGGCGGATCATCTAACTAAGGGTCTTTCTAGGACAGTGGTCTTAGAATCGTCGAGGGGGATGGGATTAAGCCCATAAGAAAAATGACCGCAGTGGGAACCCAACCTCACGGAGGTTCAATGGGTAGAAACAAACTGTAGTAGTGATTGAAAATGAGGAGCACTGAATAATGCTCCCGTCCCTATGACGTCAGTGCTTATGAAAATCAAGAGGTAGGATGAGTTTAAAACTCTTAATAAGTCCAAGACCCATGAGGCGGGGTGTCGCCTTGCTCACACCCCTATTAGGACTTACCTATATGTATGTCGTTGTGAGGCTGCAACTCTAGGACCAGGGCTGCTCCCTAGAAACATACAAGAAAAGATATCTGCGCAAGGCCATTAATTGCGCAACCCACTTAGAACCATTGAAAACTGTACTACGTGTACTACTTGTAGAAACTCGATAAATGAGGCTGGTTCAAGGCGTAGTCCACCAAGTCCTCACGAATGTATACAACTGTACTAAGTGAAGGTTCAAACCGGAAGGTACCTACACCTACTGCGTAGTATAAGGAATACAGCAAAGTCTTTTTACTTTAGATTTTGAATTTTTTAATTTAATATTTAGTGGTTTTAAACACATGTGGGGGATTGTTGGGTGTGTGTTTTAAAACCACACAAAACAATAGGTTTAGTCCCATATCGGTAAGGGGAGAAATCCCCTACCAACTTAAAAGGGATTGCCCACTTCCCCCCACTAGTCATCACACTAGATGAGGGGCTCCACTAGCTCACACACGCACGCGCGTGCGTGCCGTGCCGTGCCGAGCCGGGCCGGGTCGGGCTTGGGCATGGGCATGGGCTGGGCAGCGCGTGTGTGTGCACCCGCGGACCCGAACACGATAGCACCTCCAAAATGGGCTGGTTCGCACCTGCCCTATTTTTGTTTTTTGCTTTTAAGTCCTCCACCATTTATAAAATTCATTTTTGGCTACTAGTCGTTCTGAATGCGACCCGTTGCTGCATGCTAGCCGTTACAACGCTGCTCTCTGCGAGCTGTAACGTGCGAAGTTAATGGGCTTAATCGCAGCCCATTAATCGCTCCCCTCTTTCAGCCTCCCATTAACAACCCGAGGCCTATATAAGGCCCGGTGCAGCCATGGGATGAGAACAATCCGACAATCGGAATTACTCTCTGCCTCTCCCTCTCCCATTCTCTCAAGCTCGTGGCGTAGTGCTGCCCTTTTGCTCCGAAGAGACTCTCTATCTCGGACCAAAGCTCTGTTGCGGTGCTGCCTCCCTGCTTCGAGAAGATCGTCATCGAGTCGCTGGGTTCCTAAAAGTTCACGAGGTTCGCAAAATCTTCTTGAAGTCGTGCCGACGAGAAGGAGGTCGCATGACCGGGGTCATCGTATCTCCGAGAACCATTGCCACGAGACCCGCACGAGAGGGGCAATAAGTTTTTTGGGACAGCGCCTAGCGTGCTTCGACCACAGGCCAGAATTTCTAACTCTACTCTTGTCCCATCACTAGTTCTAAATTAATCTATTTGCATCTAATAGAGAAATCTAAATAATTAGATATAATTTAGATAGATTATTTTTTTCTTTTAGAAAAGTTCGGCAAGGTGAATGACGGTTCCATAGAACCCGCTCTGCCTTGGCAAACAATTTCTAAAAGACTATTGTGATTTGTCTTTGCTTGCGTGAAAAATAGTATTTGCTAAATAATCAATTATTTAATATAAAGTATTTGATTAATTCCTAAGTTTGCTAGTATAGAACGGTTATACTTCCAACATAAATTACTTTTTTTTATAGACAGAATGAGAAAATATGGATGTAGTAGGATGACTACTTGCAAATCCGACGAACTTAGAAAAATTAAAAAAAGCGGCTACTAATTGACGGTATAAGAAAAATAGAAGATGAAGCTCGTTAAAATTGAGGGTGAAATCATTTTTAGATTTGGGGGTATTTTAGTCAGAAACAAAAGAAGCTAAAAAGTAATGGAAAAGGTAACAGAATCCAATCCTAGCATTACGTGTGAGTTTGGTGGCATTTTGGAAAATGCCTCTTTCCAAAATAGATCTTGGTCCAGACTGACGTCAGCAGCGTACGAAACGACGTAAAGTAGCAAGTCGACAACAATCGCGCTGCATCACGTGAAAATACAGCGGGGATTTCACACTAAGCAGCGCCTCCACCGTAGGATAAATGGAATCATTTTGGACGGCCACGATGAATGTAAGGAAAATTACGTGCGAGATCGGATCACGTTCGCGCGTCGAGGGTGACTCGGGCAAAAAAATGCAATTCAACCAGCCTTCTTTCCATCAGGATGAGCCCATCCTGATGTGGCACTGATCACTGCCGTCGATTGAACCCAACGATCAGGCAAAGTGGCGGATCTGGTTAGGTGCCATCCGGATGGAAACCCGGATGGCTGAATAGAGTCGGGTGACCTAACGAGGTCAATTTTGGATCCGACACGACCCAAGACATAAAATTCGCAGGTTTGGGTCTGGGTTAAACAGGTTCGGGTCGTAAACAGATCAAACCAATTAACCCAATTAGCAAACGGATCGGGTCCGAGTTTTGCCTCCGACACGTTTGATCCTTTTAAAATTCAATGGATCAGGTCTACTCAACATTTGATTAACTCCATCTGACGCCTGTGATGTCATTTGTCCATTTGCTCCATCCTCCATGGTGCCCGCATGGGATCCCATCGCGGAAAATGGAGGGGGATTCACTGGAGAAGAATATTGCCAAACCAAATAGCAGCTAGGCTCCTACTTGTCTTGACCGTTGATTCCGCATCGTGCAGTGATAGTTTCTCGAGGACAAATTTTGCCTGGGTTTTCCTAGAGTACTACGAGTCGATTCCGAGTTCCTGCAGTGGGCGGCATACATCCCGATCCCGGACCCGTGCTTGTGGGCCCCACGGCCCGTTCTGGAGTCACAGACTTGCCTTTGAGAGCGAATATTGGCGGAGGATGAGCTGTTTCTGACCAAACAGCAGACAGCCTTGTACGCTAACTTGTTGTGTGGCCGCACGTGGCATCATTAGATGAACCACCTTGCACGTTGTACGTGCCATCGGCACGGGGAAATTCTCAGCACGCATGGCTGTATATGCTTGCCCTGCGAAAATTTTCAGCACAACCGATGTACTAAACAACCTTGGGGCTTACTACCCCCGGAGCCAATCAGCACGCTCTAAATGTTGGAGGCTACACCGCCCTGTGTTGTATGTTACAACGGTTGTGCAAAAAATTCAACCCAATCGTAGGGAAAAAATTTCAGCACATCTTGCGTACGCTCACCCACAGGTCCACTGTGTTTTAAGAGAGATGGAGCAGCATGCCCCAACACATGGGAGGTAGTGACCCCCAACACTTAGAGCGTATTGATAGGCTCTGGCCAACGACTGTAGCGTAGTGTATCATACTGTCTTGTGCGAAGTGCATCACCTTGTGCGAAGTGCATCGTGAGTGCTAAAATTTTTTCGATTGAATTCGAAGTTGTCTAGATTTCACTGAGATGCATTGGGGTGCATTTTTTTTTTGTGGTGAAGAGGGAACAGAAGAGGGAACAGATCGATCTTCACCCTTGCAAGGAAGGAGATGAGAAGCTTTTCTTTATCTGTTTGCCAGGTTCTAAGCCAAAGAGAGAGAAACTACGACAAAATTTTATATTACTAAAATTTGGGATAGGATGGGCTAATAACACGTGGAAGAAAAGCCAAACATAGTCTTAATGGTCAAAATGACAATAGTAATACTAATATTATACTTGTAATATAGGAGATTGATGATGAAATGAAAATAAACATTCACCTATAGAATAAATAGTTACTAAACCATGTAACACACGGATCGATATGATAAAATCGATTTAATAATATTTTTATTTTAGTTTATTTTTTTAATTTAAAAATATTTATGCTTAAAGAGGGAGGAATGTCGGTCCTACTTGACGAAATGAGTGCAATTAATTATGTTCATGCATGCGTGAACACAATGTGAGTTCTTATTGACCATGCTTCCAAGTGGGACCCATAGACCTACTCGGAATGGAGGGGAGAAGACTAGTTAGAGCGTACATTTTGTTCACTCGTACGAGAATAAATTTGCGCTCACGAAATGGTTGCAAGCATCTTTTGCCATTTCCATTAATTGCCACATCAGGTGTTGGGGTCCGTTGCTATAACAACTGTTAATGAAAAGCCAAGTTATTGTTGCAAGCTGGACATATGGTTGGTTCTGATCCATTCAACAATTTGTCAAGGCCTCCAACTCCCCTCTGATTTATCCTGATGGGGGTCGGAGGGGTGATTGTTTTGTCTGGATGGATGGCTCCTTCATTACTAGTGATGAGGTGGATAGTGGGGCTTGGGTGCTTGCTGATTAAGGGAACATGTGTGCTGCGGCCTTCTTTCGGTGCAGGGTCGATTCACCTCTCCATGCAAAGTTATGGGCGATTAAGGGTGAGCGGGGGGAGTTGGTAAGGATTATATAGCCCGGTGGTGGTGTTCACGGATGCTTCTCTTGCTCGTGATGCGCTGTTGTTGGGCAAAGGCATCTCCTTGGCTATTAGCCCTCTGATTGTGTCGACTGGCAACAAATTCATGCGGTATCGTTGAAGTGGATCCACAAGTCGGGTAATCGGGGCACTCATTGGCTAGCTCAGGAGGCTTACAAATAGGATTTAGAGGGGTTTTGGGAGGAGGATTTCCTATCTATGCTATCTCCTATGATGTGTGAGGATTTCTCGGCCAATCTATACTGACCAAAGTCTGATATACAAAAAAAAAAAGTTCTGTTTTCGTTGTTCCTTTTATTCTCTCTATGTTCTATTTGTGTTGAAACCAACAACACCTAAACTCTTTCATGTTGAGTTTCCATCCCCAAGGTGGAGGTGGTAGAGCTTGGCCTAGTTTCAAAAAAGACGGAGCAGCACAGCATCGGGCCCAGGGCATGCCTTCAGGCAGTTGACGCCCTAAGCGTCGGTTGAGATGCGCCCAGCCGCGAACGGGCGCCAACCCGAGAGGTTGGTGCCCAGGGCGCACAGTCGACGGCGCCTTGGGTGCCAGTCCCAGGCAGTCGGGTGGCTCGGGCTCCAGGTCGACGGTGCCCAGGGTGAAGCTCACACGGGCTACGAAGCTCACACGGGCTACGTGTTTCGTTGTTCAGGGTCTGACCATATAAAAGAGATTTTTCCTTTTAGGTTAAAAACGGATGTGGGAGACGTTTGACGGCTGAACATCGAAGGAGATAGAAGAGGTTTCTCTACCACGTTGGAAGAAGAAACCATCAAGGATTGATCGACGGGAGATCAATCAGATCGAACCTTTAGCGTGGAATTTCTGTATTAACATTAATAAAGATGACTTTGGTTATTGCTTTAATTAGAATACTACTCTGGTATATGATAATACTCATATAATAAAAGGACCCTAGGGAACACAGTAGGCCACTGAGGCGCATGGAGGATCCATGCTTGGGAGACCCAGTGGACCAGTTCTGTGTAGACCTAGAACTAGTTCACAGCTTAGGTGATGCTGGTCGCTTCACCGAGAACAAGCTGTTGGCAGGTAGAGGATGTGGTGAAGTCTCCACCACGGGAACATGGGATTTCCATTCACCTGACCAAGCACGATGATCGTATTGAACAGGAACCAAGACGGTGCACAGTTCAGTGATTCAGACATTGGTGCATAAATCGTCTTACTACTATAGATAATCTGTCCTTAACCCTGAGGGACCATGTTCACTGGGCCAACCAGTTGTGTGGTGCTTTGATGTGCCAACGTGTGCGGACCTTCCATAGTCCAATACCACAGTACGTTGGGTTACCCGGCTGGCGCTTGAGTGACATGTAATCCCTACAGGTTATCCGACGTCCAGTGTTGGATGGGTGCGTTTTGATGAGTCAATCTGTCCACACAGTTAACCCAGGCCTGGTGGTTGTCGGTATGACTGACGACGTTCCGGATGTTAGGCATAGCACCGGAAGGTGTGTGGTGTTATAGATGACAAGTCATCAAACCCTAGTCAGATGATCGATCGGGATCTGACGGTGCTCCCCACCACCCGAGTCGTGTCATGGCACCAGTAATAGGAGGGACTAAGGATTATCGGAGTATAGTAGAGAACAGGGTTACGAGGGAGTAACATAAGTTTAGGATCACTAGAGTTCAACTTGCATCGCACTCTGGGTGGCTACGCGGGTTAATCGGATTAGGGCTGATTAACGGAACTTTCGGTGTATCACCGGAATAGTTAATCAGGGATCCGGTTGGAGCTAGAGATCCCGAACCCTGAAGGTTCCACCCTGTCATTGCGTATAGGAATTGTTCCCCGACCTAGTTTGATACGTTGGATGCGAAGTAGCGCGATGGAGCGCAAGCCCGGAGCCTAAGAACCTAATTCACATGTGTTACGGGCCATAGGGGTATTTTGGTAAATACTGAAATATGGCTCATAACATATTGAATATGGATCTTAGAATAAGCGGAATAATTCCAGGAGCTCATAGGCACTGACGGAACTCGATTCCGAGTAGCGCACCTCACTCAGTCTCTCTTTCAGTTTTTCGATTTTTGTGAAGGGCGTTTTCGTCCGGGCTTCACGATAGACACCCGGAATCCCTAAAAACCGCCCCCCCTTATCCCTATCCACCTAGGGGCCGACCCAAGCTTCCTTGAGGCTTTGGGACTGGACCTATAAAGGAAATAGGGAGGGGGTGGGCCGGCCATAGTGCTCCCCTCTCCATTTTGGCCGAACCTCTCATCCCCTCTCCTCCTTTGTGCTTTCGGCCAAGGAAAAGAGAGGAAGAAGAAGGGAGAAGGAAGAGGAAGGAAGGAAAAGGAAGAAAGGAGAAAGAGGAGGAGAAAATCTCGTGGCTCGCCATCGTCTTCGCAACGGATTCCTCCGTCGGCTCGTAATCCCTACACTCAGAGACGGGATTTCGAGGATTCTTCAATTCGCAAAGGACAATATGCTATCCGACAGTTTCCCTTGCGATTCAAGTGCGGTTCTTCATTGCTCCGTCATCTCCGGATTGTAGATCCAAAAGGTATGATGAATCTAAACACCTAACTAGATGCATTTATGTCTTCCGTAGATCGTAGTACGTCTCTAGGGTATCCACACATATGCTAAGATCGTAGATTTGTATGTAGATTATTTTATAGCGAAATTGTAATGAAACATACACCGTATGATCTTCGGATCTTTCTTTTGCTTCCGCTGCGACTCTGATTAGCGGAACCCAATTCCAACAATTGGTATCAGAGCACGCTTTGGTGTATGTTTCATGCATGAATTCGTGAAAACATCATGTGAATATATGATGGTATATGTTTTCGTCGGGGTTCGGCGTAGATCATGCATATGGATTGTGCTATGTATCGTCTTTTTGCAAGTGCCGCGCTGAATAATAATCTGTGATTGCATGCATCCGGGGGTCGGACCCCGGATTTAATTTTGTATTGATTATTATTGTCTGTGGATTTTAAGGCTCTAGATGGCCGAGGGTGGGGGTTGACCATCCTCGGTTCCCTGGCCAGTTTTCTAGGATTGTTTCCTTTTTTCTTTCTAGCAAAATTATACACGAACGAGCACTTGCTCGGAGCGTGTTAGTTTTTCGGTCACAGGAAGAAGGAGATGATGCTTCATCCACGGTTCGGGCAAGCGGTACCATGGCGTGCAAAGATCCGGCGAAAGCGTGCATGTTGGCGATGATGGGGATCATCGTCAGAGATCGTGCAGAATGGAAGAGCAGGATATCTTGGCTGTGCTATTCAGGTTCAGGGGTCGGACCCTAGACTTGATTCAGTTTGGATGTTTTTCTGTTGATTCTCTTTACTAATTGTTTAGAGAACCCCGATGATAATTTTATTATCTTGCTTGTGAGTTTGTCTCTAGATCAGGCTTAGGGTTAGAACTAAGATTATGGATTCATCGGTGTCTCTATATGGTTCTAACAGGTGCGAATCCGATGGCTAACTAAAAGAAAAGGTGGTAACCGCCCTCGTGGTAGTTCAGGTAGCCAAGTACTGTATACCGAGATAGACGCAGTGTTAGATTTATTTAGAGATAATTAACTAATGTCTCCATAAGAAGTATGATAACCCTAGTGGGATGCCCTTTTCCCACGTGGTCCTAGTGACCAAGTTAGGTTAGGATTTCACTGTGTGATACCCGTTTCTAGATGACGTTTGATGGTAGTATGAACTCATCACGATTTCATTATGCCACTATTAGGTTGAGGTCCGGCGGAGGTTGTCAGATGTCCCTATTTGGCCAGCATCGAAACCTAAAATAAGATAAGGTCTACTATGACATCAGGCATCAAATTGTGAACGAGGCGTCATTGTAGTGGGAGTCTTTTACACGTTGACCTTAGGCTAGGCTCCAGATCTTAGGATTATGGGCAAACTAGTGAAGTATCGGGATCCTTGGAATCTATATAATGTGATCCTTGCAAGAAAGGCGAAAGCTAAGTATTCAAGGTAGGGACTATGATATTTTCCGAGGATACTAATGCTTTGCGGGAGGGTTTGTAATCCTAGTGGGAGCACGGTAGACCAGGGTTTAAGTCTAGGAGGTTGTGACCTTTCTAGACATGCATAAAATCTCATAAAGAAGGGATGTGTAAGAGGTTCCCTCCAAAGGGGAGCCCCTGGCCTCCACAATCAACCGGCTAAAGGTCTGGGTGGGAGGTACGCAGTTCGATATTCCCACCGGGTGAGAGCTGTGTTTTCTTCCATGCTGGTTCTGTTAGAATTGGTGAGGTCTATAGCTCGTAAAAACCTATAGTTTAGCTATGTATGGTTGATAGCATAAGATTGCATCTAGGTACGTACCTTAGTACGTGTTCTAATTACAGAACAGAGAGCCATGGCTACATGGTAATCCTCTTGAGTGGGAGACTCAAGGGGCTGGTCCCATGTAACCTAAATACGTTCGCAGCTCTGATTAGGGTTGGTCGCCCTATCAGGTTAAGCTGTTGGGATGACAGAGCGTGGGTGTCTCCACCACGGTCATTACCAGGCACAGTGTCTGTGGCCGAACGGAACCAACACGGTGCACAGATCGGTGAGCAGACACCGGTGCACTAAACCGTGTTTCTGCTTAGGGTAAAACGGTCCTAAACCCTGAGGAGCCATGTCTGGTGGACTAACCAGTTGTGTGGTGCTTTGGCGCACCAATGTGTGAGGATCCGGATGCAGTGATCCAAAACCACGGTGTATTGGGTTACCCGGCTGGCGTTGCATCAGTATGTCACTCCTGCAGGCTATCCACACCCCTAACGGGAGGTGCGTTCCTTGGTCTAACCTACGTCGTATTAAACCCTGGCCAGGTGGTCATCAGTTCGACTGGTGACGGATCCGGTTACTCGGCAGAGTTATCGGAGGTACGATGTATGTGGTCAACCGGGAAGGAACCGAGTCATATGAGCACTCGAGTCTGACGGTATTCTCCACTGCTCGAGTTGCATCATGGCACCAAGTGGAGGGACAGCGAGTTTACCATACTAAGCGGAGAGCAGGGGTATGAGAGAGAACATAGTAAGTCCGGGGGAATTGGAGTGCAGCCTGCGTCACACTCTGGGTGGCTACGCAGGTTAACTCGGACTCAGAGGATCGATGGTACACTCGGGTAGTGTGTCGATCGAGTCTGAGTTGGAAGCCATGAACCCTGGTCCCTGAAGGTTCCACCTTATCGACATTATGTACGGTTCTTATACCATCTCCTCGAAACACAGAACGTAGTTAGAGGAAGCGAGAAGTCCAAGCATACGCTCCGTGAGTGCTTCGCACTAGTGCACGGTAGATGCGTAGCTACGTGTGTGCACTAAGGGGAAACCCTAGGTTAGTGCAGAGACGCATGTAGCAATTCCTTGCCATAAGTAGACTTTGCCACATGGGTGTGATGCACCGGGACATGTTGCGAGTTGACTAGTTGACTTCACTAGGGGCACCCTACGGGAACCTCAGAGAATAGTGAAATCACTGGTGTACTTCACTTATGTGTGCCTTACAAAGTCTCGTACACGAGGAACGGCCAACTAGTGGCATAAGGGCGTTTTGGTCATACCATGCGCCACTATGCACTAAGGGGGCCGGCCCAAAGTGTTGAGAGACTGGTCAAGGCCGGCCCCATTAGTTTCAGGAGGTTGTTGCCTCCGATGAAGGGGCCGGTTATGAGGCGCAGAAAACGGGCTGGTTTTGACCGTTTTCGAAAACAAGGAAAGGATAGAGATAAAGAAGAGATATATAGGGATAAGGTTTGAATCTATCATCCTTATCCATACTGTCCTTATCCATATGAATAGGCCGGCCCTATATATGAGAAGGAGAGAGAGGGTGCACGAAATTAATAGAGCCATGCAAGCCCTAGGGCCGGCCATGGCATGGGGAAACCCTAGCCGCCCCCTCTCCTCTCTTCGCATCTCCTCTCTCGTCTCTCTCTCCCTCGCTTGCGCCATTGGATGGCGACTCATCTTCCTCACGTGGTGTTTTGTAGAAGGAGAAGGCTCGTCGTATGGAGGCACTCAGAGATCCATCGATGAGGTGCCGTGCATCGTGTGAGATCGGGTGAACTAGAAGGCGTCTCCCGCAACCTTTTGCTGTCCAGAATCTGCACAGAAAATCAACGTTGTTTTTGCGATTCCTGGAGCTACAGAAGTCCAAACGACGTGAAACTTGTTGGAAAAGTTGCGTCTCGAAGTTGGCTACCTTCAGTCCAAATTTTAGCCCAATCGGAGTTCGGAGCAGAAAGTTATGGCCGTCGCACCGAAGCTATGTCGAGCAGATCCGTAGCCCGTCTTCATCGACAAAGAAGAAATTTGTCGCGGTGAAAGATTCCGCACGCAGGTATGACCTCTAACAAGTAGATCTAACATAATTAGAACATGCATTCATGCTAGTTTGTTCTTTCGCGTTAGATCATCGTTAGGGGTTCGCGTAGTTGCCATGCTAGATTCATACACGCATATGTAGATCGTTTCGATGAAAATTTTGATATGTAACGCACACCGCTCACGGTCCTCGGACCTTCACTTTGCTTCCGCTGCGGGCCTCTACCATGGATTTATTTCCAACAATTGGTATCAGAGCACGCTAGTGGTGTGTGTTTCATGTTTTTCATGAAACCGTCATATGCGCTTGAATAATATGTGCTGCCATCGGGGTTCTACGAGTAGATCATGCATAGTAGATTTTGTATGTTCTATGAATCATTCTTGCAGGGCGCCGCTTCTAAAATTATTCTGGATATGTGATTGCTTGCTACCGGGGGTCGGACCCCGTGTTAGCGATTTTGTCTGGATGTTTTTCTTCTGTGTGTGGATAGATTTTAGAGCCATAGTCGGGCAAGAGGTGAAGATTTACCACCCTTGATTCCCAGGCTTTTGCTAGGTTTGTTTTCCTTTTCTTTCTAGGAAATTGTGTACGAGCGAGCACTTGCTCGAAGCGTACTAGATCTTTTTCGGTTACAGATTGAAGAGGAGGACTTACCGTGGAGATCCACCACTGGGAAGATGAGCGGAACCTTGGAGGACGATGGCGATCCGGCGAAGCATACACGATGACGGCAAAGGGCATAAAGCGTCAGAAGATCATATACAGAGGCTTGCACCGGATCGAGGAGCCTTGTGAAGGAGACAGAGAGCCTGCGCTGTGCCAGTCAGGTTCAGGGGTCGGACCCTGAACTTGATTCAGTTGTGTGCTTATTTCTTTCAGTAGTTCTTTATATTTCTGTAGAGAACCCCGATGCGATAATTTGATTATCTGTGTCAGAGGGATGCCCTTTCCCCTTGGGTCCTAGCGACCTTATTAGGATTGGATTCCACTAGTGACGCCTATTATTTAATTGACCCTTGATGATAGTATGAATTCCTCACATTTGGTTATGCCCCCATTAGGTCAACACCCGATTAGTCGGGTGTGCCTATTTGGCAAGCATCGAAACCTAGAATGAGTTGGAATTCTACTATGACATCATTCGTCAAATTTATAAGCAAGGCGCCATGGTAGTAGAAGACCTTTCCTGTCAGTCTGACCTTAGGCTAGGCTCCAGGGCATTAGCGTGATAGCCAAGTTTGCAAAGCATCAATGTTCTTGGGATATGTAATGTGACCCTTGAGTGGAGAAATCCACTCGAGGCAGGGACTATGATATTCCAAGATCGATTAATGCTTCGTGAAAGGCTTGAATGCTAGTGGGAGCACGGTATGACCAGGGTCTAGTGTATAGGTTGTCGTGACCTTAGTGTACACTCATACTTGCATTAAATAACCCTCAACTTTAATAAGGGATGTAAGAGAAGACTTTTAGAGATCCTCTGGCCTCCACGGCCAGTCGTTTTGTGTTTGGGTGGGGATGCATAACTTCACACCCCCTAGGGTGGGAGCTGTGTGTTTCCATGCCAAATTACTTAATGACCTCCCTAAGGATATGGCGATTACGAGGCCAGGAGAGAAGGGCTTTTCATCCCACCCTAGTGGGGGCCGCATGAACTCCCGTGTCATAATTGCTTAGGCTCGTGGGTAAGCATCCTAAGTGCACGTGAGGTATTCGTTGCGAAGACAACGGTGATCACGTGGCACTGGCCAAAAGATAACCATGGTCCATCAAAGCCCTTAGTTGGCAGATTTGGACTGGGTCAAGGAAAGGCCCGTGTAAGCGGATTGACGCTGCATGATGCCCCCTAGGGCAGGTGTAGTCGATTCCGAGATCTTACATACATGGTTAATTAATCCATAGAGGTGTCTTCGCTGTGAGGGTAGCGCTGACATTTGGATATAATTAGCTTATTTTCAAAATCCATAAAATAAGTTATTTTGCATTCATTTTTATTCAACCATATAGTTCCCCTATCCGCTATCCCATAAGAGAACCAGTTATCGGGTCTCTAACTACGTAGAGTGGAAGCGCAATCTTTAGCTTATGCTTAGGGTAGTAAATGTACATTGGCATGCAATCTAAATATCCCTGTACTAGACCTAATGGGTCCAGATATCACTAGGGCACTAACTAGGGCATATGAAGACTGACGAGAGTCTAAGGAGATGTGCAAGTGCTATGTTATAGCAGACTTGCGGACAATTCTTTAGAAGCGAGTCAGAGATATACCGGGTCTTCTCTAATTAAGTTTTACTTGCATTAGATGTCTGGAAGGCGAAGTCAGTCGACTCATCGCTTTTCCACTAAGATACTTGTCGGTACCGAGATGTCAGTGGGTATGCTTGTTCGGGAACACATCTTTGAGTTCCAGAACGAACTAGATTCCCAAGACATGGTACCAGATGACGAGGTGGTGGAAGACGTCTGTCTTGCATCCTTGTCTGGAACCTTCGAAGGCGTTATCCGAGACTTTAGCTTTAATAAGTTAAAGATGATAAACGCAGAACTTCTAAGGAGATTTCCAAGAGACAAAGGATGAGATCAAGATTAAAGGCAATGCCTTTAGTGCTTAACCTAGGTCTTCTTTAGAAGAACCTAAGGGAATAACTTATAAGAGATCGAAAACTATTCTAGTGCAGAAACTGGTGTGGAATCCTAAGTCTGGTAACGCCAAGGACGGAAGTATTTCCGCTGTGGCGAGCATAGGGGGTATTTGAAGATTGAGTATGACCTCAGGATGTTAGGAGTTGAGTCGCTATCTAGTAGCAGTTCTTATGCTTCTTGGAATGTAGACTTCTGGTCTACAGATATTCAAGGAAAGCAGAAGGCTACTTTATAGTGAAGGAATCCTAACATAGGTACTGATGCCATAAGCCGCTGCGGAAGCTGTTAGATATGATTGTCTTAGTTTTTCCGAAATACGGATTTTGTTTTTTAGAGATGTAGTTCTGTTTCCTCTTTGGTAAATAAAGTTTTTAGTTTTAGACAGCACCGTAGGTGTGTATCTTAAACTAAATAGATAGCTTCATTACTAGAGAAATAGATCAGAATAATCTCTTTATATTTAATCCTAATTCGGAAATAGATATCATGGCAGCTGCAGCGTCTAATTTAAATTCATCTAAATCCTTCGGAGAAGCTATCCCATTTGTGACCCCTCTGATTTAGATATTCTGCCTTAGATAAATTCAAAGGTAAAAGAAGGCCGAGTTTCTGTTCACAGATTCACCGGAGATCCTTCTAACCTATGAATGTTATCTGGAAGGCAGAATAACTAAAAGGGCCACTAAGGTATTGGAGTTAGTTAATTTTGACGTCTATGGTTCCAAGAGCGTCTAGACGATAGAAGACTCTTCGATTTAATCGAAGAAATAAGTCACTATCGGACGAGTTCCATAGGATCCTGAGAGAGTATGGGATTATCTCCCAGTTAAATGCTCTAAGGATGACACGTCAGAATGAAGTCTCCGAGAGAAGGAATCGGACTCTGTTTGACATGGTCCGTAGTATGATGAATATTGCCAAGTATACTACCCACCTTTGGTGGGGTTGTACCTTAAAACAGTAGCTTATATCTGAAACTATCTCTCATCTAGATCAGTACCTCAGACCTATAGAGAGCTATGGTCTAAGCGAAAGCTGACGCTATAGTGTCTCGAGATATAGAGTTGTCCTGCACTTGTGCAAAACGACAAGAGGGATGAGATGGAGATGTAGTTCCAGGTATATCTGTTTGTAGGTTACCCTTAGGAGGCATAAGATGGACTGTTTTATGATCTTAAGGTTAGGAAGGTAATCGTTTCTACGAACACCATCTACCTAGATCAAGATTATATTATAAGACCATAAGTTTATCAGTAAGGTAGTTCTGGGTGAACTACTGGGTACTGGTAGAGAGTGCGCATTTGAAAAACGTAGTGGGAGTAGATGATACAAGAAACTAGTATACCAGGTATTGTAGAAACGATTCACTTTGTACCACCACCACCTCATCGTTGTGGGACCATCAGAGCTCCTGAAAGATACTATGGAGAAACTTCGATAGTTAATCCAGAGTTTCAGGAGGATGATCCTTAGAGCTACGAAGAAGTAGTGGGAGCTTCCTTTGTACCACCACCACCTCATCGTTGTGGGACCATCAGAGCTCCTGAAAGATACTATGGAGAAACTTTGATAGTTAATCCAGAGTTTCAGGAGGATGATCCCTAGAGCTACGAAGAAGTAGTGGGAGCTTCCGACAGCTCTGACTGACAAAAGACCATGGAGGCAAGCTTACATCAATGTCCCTTGGAACAGTCTTGACACTTATAGCACTATCACCCTTCAGGGTGTAGGAGGTGTATAAGAAGAGCACCCGGTTAAGACTTAAGTAGCTAGATTAGTTACCAAAGGAGAAGGGATTGACTATGTCAAAACCATCTCACTGGTAGCTATGCCTAAGTCTATAACGGATCCTCTTAATCCATCACAGCCCATTATAGTTGGGAGATCTGGTTGATGGATGTCAAGACAGTTATTCCCTAACGGAAATTTGAAAAGGGACATATGGATGATATAGCCTCAGGCTTTGTGTCAGTAGGTTAGGAAGATATGGAATGCAAGTTGCAATGGTCCATTTATGGACTGATGCAAGCATCCAGGTTGGAATGTCTATTTTGATCAAGGGAATCCGCTCACACGGATTTGATCAGAATGAGGATAAACCAAGTTGGTACAAGAAAGGTGAAATAGCTACAAGGGTGTATTTAGTACTTTACGTTAACGATATTTTACTGATTGAAAATGATGTAAGAATATTGTTTACGGTAAAGGTTTATAGTCATCACAATTCGATGTGAAAGACCCTAATGAGGCGAGTTATGCTCTGGGAATCAAGGTAACTCGAGACAACCAGAGCAAGATTCTCTTGCTGTCACAGGCTACGCATGAAGATAAGATTCTAGCCAGATTCGTTTTAAGAGGCTAGATATCTATTGCGCAGCAGGAAGATGGGTCGGTTTCAGTCGAACCCGGGTCCAGATCTTTGGACCGATGTGAAGGGTATACTCAGAAATCCTCGTTAAGTAAGGATTGTGAGTTAGCTTGCACTTCACAGGTCCTGATATCGATTGGACACACAGGATCTGACTTTGGTGTCAGATGTGTGTTTCAGAGAATCGATTTCAGGGATTATTTTTATTTTGGGATTAGAAGCGGTAATTGGTAGAGTGTGAAGCAAGTGCATCACAGACTCTACCACAGATGCTTAGCACGTTGTTGCGTGCGAAGTAGTATATCAGGTGGTAAGGCTTAGGAAGTTCTTAGAGAACTTGGGACGCGTACCAGAAGCTCAGTTATCTGTTGTTGCAACAGAAGAGCGGTAAGCAAGGTCCAAGGAGACTAGGTACCACCGTGAGGGGAAACCCATCAAGTACAAACTTCACTTGATCTGACAGTTATAGGAGGAAATGCAAGTAGCGGTACTGAGGTGGAATCTACAGACAATGTTGCCAATTCCATAAGGGAATTCCTGCAAAGGCTTTTGGGTAGCATGTAGAAGCTACAGAGCTCAACACCGTTATTCCTCGTTAGACCTAGTGGGAGATTGTTAGAATTGGTGAGGTCTATAGCTCGTAAAAACCTATAGTTTAGCTATGTATGGTTGATAGTATAAGATTGCATCTAGGTACGTACCTTAGTACGTGTTCTAATTACAGAACAGAGAGCCATGGCTACATGGTAATCCTCTTGAGTGGGAGACTC
This sequence comes from Chamaelirium japonicum, assembly GCA_947650365.1. Classification (NCBI taxonomy): domain Eukaryota; kingdom Viridiplantae; phylum Streptophyta; class Magnoliopsida; order Liliales; family Melanthiaceae; genus Chamaelirium; species Chamaelirium japonicum. Next base: position 11,960,679 of record OX393550.1, on the reverse strand, counting down.
AAGGGACTGGTCCCATGTAACCTAAATACGTTCGCAGCTCTGATTAGGGTTGGTCGCCCTATCAGGTTAAGCTGTTGGGATGACAGAGCGTGGGTGTCTCCACCACGGTCATTACCAGGCACAGTGTCTGTGGCCGAACGGAACCAACACGGTGCACAGATCGGTGAGCAGACACCGGTGCACTAAACCGTGTTTCTGCTTAGGGTAAAACGGTCCTAAACCCTGAGGAGCCATGTCTGGTGGACTAACCAGTTGTGTGGTGCTTTGGCGCACCAATGTGTGAGGATCCGGATGCAGTGATCCAAAACCACGGTGTACTGGGTTACCCGACTGGCGTTGCATCAGTATGTCACTCCTGCAGGCTATCCACACCCCTAACGGGAGGTGCGTTCCTTGGTCTAACCTACGTCGTATTAAACCCTGGCCAGGTGGTCATCAGTTCGACTGGTGACGGATCCAGTTACTCGGTAGAGTTATCGGAGGTACGATGTATGTGGTCAACCGGGAAGGAACCGAGTCATATGAGCACTCGAGTCTGACGGTATTCTCCACTGCTCGAGTTGCATCATGGCACCAAGTGGAGGGACAGCGAGTTTACCATACTAAGCGGAGAGCAGGGGTATGAGAGAAAACATAGTAAGTCCGGGGGAATTAGAGTGCAGCCTGCGTCGCACTCTGGGTGGCTACGCAGGTTAACTCGGACTCAGAGGATCGATGGTACACTCGGGTAGTGTGTCGATCGAGTCTGAGTTGGAAGCCATGAACCCTGGTCCCTGAAGGTTCCACCTTATCAACATTATGTACGGTTCTTATACCATCTCCTCGAAACACAGAACGTAGTTAGAGGAAGCGAGAAGTCCAAGCATACGCTCCGTGAGTGCTTCGCACTAGTGCACGGTAGATGCGTAGCTACGTGTGTGCACTAAGGGGAAACCCTAGGTTAGTGCAGAGACGCATGTAGCAATTCCTTGCCATAAGTGGACTTTGCCACATGGGTGTGATGCACCGGGACATGTTGCGAGTTGACTAGTTGACTTCACTAGGGGTACCCTACGGGAACCTCAGAGAATAGTGAAATCACTGTTGCACTTCACTTATGTGTGCCTTGCAAAGTCTCGTACACGAGGAACGGCCAACTAGTGGCATAAGGGCGTTTTGGTCATACCATGCGCCACTATGCACTAAGGGGGCCGGCCCAAAGTGTTGAGAGACTGGTCAAGGCCGGCCCCATTAGTTTCAGGAGGTTGTTGCCTCCGATGAAGGGGCCGGTTATGAGGCGCAGAAAACGGGCTGGTTTTGACCGTTTTCGAAAACAAGGAAAGGATAGAGATAAAGAAGAGATATATAGGGATAAGGTTTGAATCTATCATTCTTATCCATACTGTCCTTATCCATATGAATAGGTCGGCCCTATATATGAGAAGGAGAGAGAGGGTGCACGAAATTAATAGAGCCATGCAAGCCCTAGGGCCGGCCATGGCATGGGGAAACCCTAGCCGCCCCCTCTCCTCTCTTCGCATCTCCTCTCTCGTCTCTCTCTCCCTCGCTTGCGCCATTGGATGGCGACTCGTCTTCCTCACGTGATGTTTTGTAGAAGGAGAAGGCTCGTCGTATGGAGGCACTCAGAGATCCATCGATGAGGTGCCGTGCATCGTGTGAGATCGGGTGAACTAGAAAGCGTCTCCCGCAACCTTTTGCTGTCCAGAATCTGCACAGAAAATCAACGTTGTTTTTGCGATTCCGGGAGCTACAGAAGTCCAAACGACGTGAAACTTGTTGGAAAAGTTGCGTCTCTAAGTTGGCTACCTGCAGTCCAAATTTCAGCCCAATCGGAGTTCAGAGCAGAAAGTTATGGCCGTCGCACCGAAGCTATGTCAAGCAGATCCGTAGCCCGTCTCCATCGACAAAGAAGAAATTTGTCGCGGTGAAAGATTCCGCACGCAGGTATGACCTCTAACAAGTAGATCTAACATAATTAGAACATGCATTCATGCTAGTTTGTTCTTTCGCGTTAGATCATCGTTAGGGGTTCGCGTAGTTGCCATGCTAGATTCATACACGCATATGTAGATCGTTTCGATGAAAATTTTGATATGTAACGCACACCGCTCACGGTCCTCGGACCTTCACTTTGCTTCCGCTGCGGGCCTCTACCATGGATTTATTTCCAACAGGTTCACCTAGTGGTTTCCTTCGGGACATGGAGGATGCCGGTGGCAGTGGGTGACGGTTTTTTCCTACACCGCGGAAGCCTATGAACCCCCCTGCCGACACCACCTAGATTTGTGGGAAGCATCCGAAAGCTTGTGTGAAGCCACTGTTGCTGCGCACGCGGGTCACATAAAGCTGGCCAAAAGGAAACTGGGAGGTCTTTCAGTTTACCATGGATAATTCTGATGAAGACTGGGCCGTAAAAGAATCGTTGGCAGAAGCGGTTGCATGCTCTCACCGAGATGTTGTCTCCAATTCAAAGCCGATAGTCTCAGTGCTCGAGCCCAGGGAATTTAGATTCCTGGATGTCTCCACTTGAGGTAGTGAAGACATAGCGGCTGGAGTATACATTATCTATTTCTAAATTCCATGAAATAGATTGTAGTAAATTCTAATTTTGCTTTGAACCATTGTTTACAGAAATCATGACCAAGCTCGACCCCCTTACCTCCATACTTAATGATAACAAACTTACGGGACCAAACTACGAGGACTGGAAGCGTAACTTGATGCTCGTCCTAAGGGTTGGCAAACACACAATTGCCCTAAGTACCCCTCAACCGGCCATGCCGGGACCAAGTGCAACTGAGGCTCAGGTAAAGGAATGGAAAGACTGGCTAGATGCTGATGAGATGTGCAAGTGCTACATAGTGGCATCCTTACAGACCGTCATTCAGAAGCAAGTCGAAGACATGTCCTTTGCTTCAGACATGATGCACTACCTAAAGGAAATGTTCGAGGGTCATAGTCGGGTAACTCGTTACCTGACCATCAAGAAATTGGTGTCCACGAAGATGGCAGAGGGGACTTTAGTTCGGGATTATATACTGAAATTATTTGGCTATGTAAACGAGCTTGGTTCTTTCGATGTCATCTTGGATGCAGAGATCCAGGCCGACATTTTCCTCACGTCTTTGTCAGGAGCATTTGAGGGCTTCGTTACCAACTTCAACCTTAACCGGTTGGAGATGTCTAACGCAGAGCTCCTAGCGACGCTCTAGGCGGCAAAGGACGGGATGAAGGCAGGAGTCCAATCCCTGAACGTGGAGCGGAATTCTTCTCTGAAAGCCAAAGGCAAGTTTCAGAAAAGAAAGTCTAAGAAGCCCGTGAAGATGGGCCAGGTGCAGTTGCAGGTTTCTAAGCAGAATGGTCCGGCGAAGCCCAAAGGAAAATGTTTCCGATGTGGTAAGAAGGGGCACTAGAAGGGCGACTACCGCGTGGCTCCCAAGAAGGCTGAGACAGGTATATCTCAAATCCACATAGTGGAATCCCTTGTAGCATCCAGTTGTTCTCCAGTTTCATGGATTGTGGATTCTGGTTCCACTAACCATGCTTGCAATAATTTGCAGGGGTTCAAGGAGACAAGAAAACTGGATGATGGGGAGAGAAACCTAAGCATGGGAACTGAGGCCGTGGCAGAGGCTGAAGCAGTTGGAGATGTGGTCTTGCAGTTCCTTGATGGAAGAAGTTTATTACTTAGAGACATACTTTATATACCGTCCTTGAGACAAAATTTAATTTTTGTTTCCTTATTGAATAATGAAGGTTTTTCAGTTTTATTTGATGCTTCTGGTGTGTCAATTAAATTGAATGGTTCCTTTGTTTGTAAGGGAAAGATACAGAATGATCTCTATATAATTAACTCCAATCATAAGCAGGATAACATAACTGAAGCTTGTGTGATTAATTCATCTAAAAGAAAAAATCCCTCAGATAATGTAACATCCGCCCCAAACATATAAGATTTTGTCCGCTTTGCCTGTGCCCGCACGAGAACTTCCCAGGGAGGTTACCCATCCTAGTACTATTCTCGTCCGAGCACGCTTAACTACGGAGTTCTTACGAATTCCGTAGCGGCGCACGGTTTTAAAACGCGTCTTCTATGTTTGGGAGGGGAAATTATATAAGTAGCTCAGGATCTCCTTCTCTCCAGGCGATGTAGGGCTAACTCATGGCCTTGTACACCTCACCTCACCTCACCTCACCTCATCCATCTTGGCATTCCCGCCTCAGGAGTCTTGGCTCTTGGCTATTGGCCTATTGGATCTTGGTCGTCACAATCCACCCCCCTTAGGGTTACACGTCCTCGTGTAGGGTTAGACCCCCCCATCCCGAGGAGAACCGGCTCTGATACCATTTTGTAACATCCGCCCCAAACATATAAGATTTTGTCCGCTTTGCCTGTGCCCGCACGAGAACTTCCCAGGGAGGTTACCCATCCTAGTACTATTCTCGTCCGAGCACGCTTAACTACGGAGTTCTTACGAATTCCGTAGCGGCGCACGGTTTTAAAACGCGTCTTCTATGTTTGGGAGGGGAAATTATATAAGTAGCTCAGGATCTCCTTCTCTCCAGGCGATGTAGGGCTAACTCATGGCCTTGTACACCTCACCTCACCTCACCTCACCTCATCCATCTTGGCATTCCCGCCTCAGGAGTCTTGGCTCTTGGCTATTGGCCTATTGGATCTTGGTCGTCACAATATTTTTGTAACATCCGCCCCAAACACACAAGATTTTGTCCGCTTTGCCCGTGCCCGCACGAGAACTTCCCAGGGGGTCACCCATCCTGGTACTACTCTCGCCCGAGCACGCTTAACTACGGAGTTCTTATGAAATCCGTAGCGGCGCACGGTTTTAAAACGCGTCTTCTATGTTTGGGAGGGGAAATTATATAAGTAGCTCAGGATCTCCTTCTCTCCAGGCGATGTGGGGCTAACTCATGGCCTTGTACACCTCACCTCACCTCACCTCACCTCATCCATCTTGGCATTCCCGCATCAGGAGTCTTGGCTCTTGGCTATTGGCCTATTGGATCTTGGTCGTCACAATCCACCCCCCTTAGGGCTACACGTCCTCGTGTAGGGTTAGACCCCCCCCATCCCGAGGAGAACCGGCTCTGATACCATTTTGTAACATCCGCCCCAAACACACAAGATTTTGTCCGCTTTGCCCGTGCCCGCACGAGAACTTCCCAGGGGGTCACCCATCCTGGTACTACTCTCGCCCGAGCACGCTTAACTACGGAGTTCTTATGAAATCCGTAGCGGCGCACGGTTTTAAAATGCGTCTTCTATGTTTGGGAGGGGAAATTATATAAGTAGCTCAGGATCTCCTTCTCTCCAGGCGATGTAGGGCTAACTCATGGCCTTGTACACCTCACCTCACCTCACCTCACCTCATCCATCTTGGCATTCCCGCATCAGGAGTCTTGGCTCTTGGCTATTGGCCTATTGGATCTTGGTCGTCACAGATAATCCAACACTCCTTTGGCATCTAAGGCTTGGACACATAGCCTCAGACAGGATTCATAGGTTGGTTAAGGTAGGACTTTTAAGTCCAGATGTTTCAGAAAGCCTACCGACGTGTGAGTCTTGCCTGGAAGGCAAGATGACTAAAAGATCTTTCCGAGCCAAAGGTAGCAGATCTAAGGAGGTATTAGAGTTGGTACACACTGATGTATGTGGACCCATAAGTGTCCGTGCTATAGGAGGATTCGAGTATTTTATCACATTCACAGATGATCACTCGAGGTTTGGATACATATACCTAATGCGGCGGAAGTCTGAATCCTTTGATAAGTTCAAGGAGTTCAGAGCTGAAGCAGAAAAGTAGACGGGTAAAAGTATCAAGTCTCTTCGATCGGATCGAGGAGGCGAATATCTATCGGATGAATTTATTGGGTACCTGTGTGAGCATGGGATCGTATCCCAGTTGACTGCACCAGGGACACCACAACAAAATGGTATATCTGAGAGGAGAAACCGAACTTTGTAAGACAAGGTTCGGACTATGATGAGTTATGCAACATTGCCACCTAGTTTTTTAGGATATGCCCTAGAGACGGCAGCATATACTTTGAACTTTGTTCCATCAAAGTCAGTACCCCTAACTCCTTAGGAGTTGTGGTTGAAGCGAAAGCCAAGCCTACAATACTTTAGGATTTGGGGTTGTCCAGCACATATGCGGAAGGACAAGCGAGATAAGATGGAGTCAAAAACTAAGGTATGTCTATTCGTTGGGTATCCAAAAGGGACAAAGGGTGGTTTATTTTATGATCCTGAGGATAGAAAGGTTGTCGTCTCGACGAACGCCGTATTCCTAGAGCAGGATTATTTAATAGACTATAAGCCCACCAGTAAAGTAGTTCTTGAAGAATTGTTTGGTGCTGATGGGAGTACGCAGACAGAAAACGTAGTGGGAGCTGATACCACTAAAATTAACGATACTGTAGAATCGACTCCTATGGAACCACCGCAGGCTTGTCGCAGTGGGAGGACCACAAGTGCTCCTGATAGATACATTGGAGAAGCCTTTATGGTAGATCCAGAGTTTCAGGAGAATGATCATCTGAACTATGACGAAGCGATGGTATCCTCTGACCATGCAGCATGGCAGGAAGCCATGGAGGCAGAACTGACATCGATGTCCCAAAACTCGGTCTGGACACTTGTAACACCACCTCACAATATTAAACTTGTTGGGTGTAAGTGGGTGTACAAAAGAAAAAGAGGTCCGGATGGTACCGTTGAGACTTACAAAGCTAGACTAGTCGCTAAGGGTTATACCCAGCGAGAAGGGATCGACTATGACGAAACCTTTTCGCCAGTGGCTATACTTAAGTCTATCCGGATCCTCTTGTCCATTGCAGCCCATTATGATTGGGAGATCTGGCAAATGGACGTCAAGACCGCATTCCTCAACGGGGATTTGGAAGAAGACATCTACATGTCTCAGCCTCCAAGCTTTGTCGCAAAAAGGTCAGGAAGGTCTGGTGTGCAAGTTACAAAGGTCCATTTATGGACTGAAGCAAGCATCCAGAAGTTGGAACATGTGTTTTGATCAGGCTATCCAGTCTTATGGATTTGAGCAGAACGTGGATGAACCATGTGTTTATAAAAGGAGCGATAAGACTGCAGTAGTTTTTCTAGTGCTTTACGTAGACGATATCATGTTCATTGGAAACGATGTTGGAACGTTGTCTACAGTGAAGGTGTGGTTATCCTCTCAATTTGACATGAAAGACCTGGGTGAAGCGAGTTATGTTCTGGGGATCAAGATAACTCGAGATCGCCAAAACAAGACTCTCTCGCTGTCACAGTCAGCCTATATAGATACTATCTTGGTCAGATTCAGTATGCACAACTCCAAGAAGGGACTGGTTCCATTCAGACATGGAATGAAATTGTCCAAGGATCAAGGTCCTAAGACTCCTAAGGAGAGAGCAGAGATGCAGAAGATACCTTATGCTTCGGCCGTAGGGAGTTTGATGTATGCTATGCAGTGCACGAGACTAGATATATGCTATGCAGTAGGCATGATGGGCAGGTATCAGTCAAATCCGGGTCCAGGGCACTGGACTGCTGTGAAAAGTATACTCAAGTATCTCTATAGAACGAGAGATTATGAGTTAGTTTACTCTTCATAGGAACTGATGCCGATTGGATATACGGATTCTGACTTTGCGTCAGATCCGGAATCCAGGAGATCGACATCAGGGTTTGTGTTTTCATTAGGAGAAGGAGCTGTCAGTTGGAGGAGCGTGAAGCAGGGATGCATCACGGATTCGACGACAGAGGCTGAGTACGTTACGGCGTGCGAAACAGCTATGGAGGCGGTGTGGCTCAAGAAGTTCCTCATGGACTTAGGATGCGTACCGGGAGCTCAAGATCCTATTGTCCTTTACTGTGACAATAGTGGAGCGGTAGCACAATCCAAGAAGCCAAGATATCACCAGAAGAGCAAGCATATCGAGCGAAAATACTACATTATCCGGGACTTGCAGAAGCGAGGGGAGGTTGCAGTGACTCAGGTGGCGTCTGCAGATAACATGGCGGACCCTTTCACAAAGACGTTACCGACCAAGGCTTTTGAGAAGCACATAGATGCCATGGGAGTTAAGACTGTTGTTCCCCGCTAGGCCAAGTGGGAGATTGTTGTAGCTCGTGTGTCCTTAGCGTGTAATTTCTATATTAATATTAATAAAGATGACTTTGGTTATTGCTTTAATTAGAATACTACTCTGGTATATGATAATACTCATATAATAAAAGGACCCTAGGGAACACAGTAGGCCACTGAGGCACATGGAGGATCCATGCTTGGGAGACCCAGTGGACCAGTTCTGTGTAGACCTAGAACTAGTTCACAGCTTAGGTGATGCTGGTCGCTTCACCGAGAACAAGTTGTTGGCAGGTAGAGGATGTGGTGATGTCTCCACCACAGGAACGTGGGATTCCCATTCACCTGACCAAGCACGATGATCATGTTGAACAGGAACCAAGACGGTGCACAGTTCAGTGATTCAGACACTGGTGCAGAAATCGTCTTACTACTATAGATAATCTGTCCTTAACCCTGAGGGACCATGTTCACTGGGCCAACCAGTTGTGTGGTGCTTTGATGTGCCAACGTGTGCGGACCTTCCATAGTCCAATACCACGGTACGTTGGGTTACCCGGCTGGCGCTTGAGTGACATGTAATCCCTACAGGTTATCTGACGTCCAGTGTTGGATGGGTGCGGTTTGATGAGTCAATCTGTCCACACAGTTAACCCAGGCCTGGTGGTTGTCAGTATGACTGACGACGTTCCGGATGCTAGGCATAGCACCGGAAGGTGTGTGGTGTTATAGATGACAAGTCATCAAACCCTAGTCAGATGATCGATCGAGATCTGACGGTGCTCCCCACCGCCCGAGTCGTGTCATGGCACCAGTAATAGGAGGGACTAAGGATTATCGGAGTATAGTAGAGAACAGGGTTATGAGGGAGTAACATAAGTTTAGGATCACTAGAGTTCAACTAGCGTCGCACTCTGGGTGGCTACGCGGGTTAATCGGATTAGGGCTGATTACCGGAACTTTCGGTGTGTCACCGGAACAGTTAATCAGGGATTCGGTTAGAGCTAGAGATCCCGAACCCTGAAGGTTCCATCCTATCGTTGCGTATAGGAATTGTTCCCTGACCTAGTTGGATACGTTGGATGCGAAGTAGCGCGATGGAGCGCAAGCCCGGAGCCTAAGAACCTAATTCACATGTGTTACGGGCCGTAGGGGTATTTTGGTAAATACTAAAATATGGCTCAGAATATATTGAATATGGATCTTAGAATGAGCGGAATAATTCCAGGATCTCATAGGCGCTGACGGAACTCGATTCCGAGTAGCGCACCTCACTCAGTCTCTCTTTCAGTTTTCCGCTTTTCGTGAAGGGCATTTTCGTCCGGGCTTCACGATAGACACCCGAAATCCCTAAAAACCGCCCCCCTTATCCCTATCCACCTAGGGGCCGGCCCAAGCTTCCTTGAGGCTTTGGGAGACCGGCCCTATAAAGGAAATAGGGAGGGGGAGGGCCGGCCATAGTGCTCCCCTCTCCTTTTTGGCCGAACCTCTCATCCCCTCTCCTCCTTTGTGGTTTCGGCCAAGGAAAAGAGAGGAAGAAGAAGGGAGAAGGAAGAGGAAGGAAGGAGAAAGAAAAAAGGAGAAAGAGGAGGAGAAAATATCGTGGCTCGCCATCGTCTTCGCAACGGATTCCTCCGTCGGCTCGTAATCCCTGCACTCAGATACGGAATTTCAAGGATTCTTCAATTCGCAAAGGACAAGGTGCTATCCGACAGTTTCCCTTGCGATTCAAGTGCGGTTCTTCATCGTTCCGTCATCTCCGGATCATAGATCTAAAAGGTATGATGAATCTAAATACCTAACTAGATGCATTCATGTCTTCCGTAGATCATAGTATGCCTCTAGGGTGTCCGCACATATGCTAAGATCGTAGATTTGCATGTAGATTGTTTTATAACAAAATTGTAATGAAACATACACCGTATGATCTTTGGATCTTTCTTTTGCTTCCGCTGCGACTCTGATTAGCGGAACCCAATTCCAACAGTTGACGCCCTAAGCGTCGGTTGAGATGCGCCCAGCCGCGAACGGGCGCCAACCCGAGAGATTGGCGCCCAGGGCGCACAGTCGACGGCGCCCTGGGCGCCAGTCCCAGGCAGTCGGGTGGCTCGGGCTCCAGGTCGACGGTGCCAAGGGCGAAGCTCACACGGGCTACGAAGCTCACACGGGCTACGTGTTTCGTTGTTCAGGGTCTAACCATATAAAAGAGATTTTTCCTTTTAGGTTAAAAACGGATGTGGGAGACGTTTGACGGCTGAACATCGAAGGAAATAGAAGAGGTTTCTCTACCACGTTGGAAGAGGAAACCATCAAGGATTGATCGACGGGAGATCGATCAGATTGAACCTTTATCGGAAGGTGAGTTTTCGAAGCTTTCTAGGGTGTCCGTTGTCAAACCCTAAGGGAAAGAGGTGGATCTAGATTGGAGGAATTAGAGGAGGAGTTGGGTGTACTTCGTTCTTGCTTGCCTTTGATAGTGAAGCTTTTCTGGAGCGATTGCTCGACAGTGGTTTTTCCCGCAAGGGTTTCCACTTAAATCCTGTGTCTCTCTCTTTTGTGTTTGATTGGTTTCTTTGTGATTTGTTATTGTTCTTATTATCTCTGAATCGTCTCGAAGAAGGATTGTCGGCACGAACTCTCGTGGTCGAATTCCCAACATTTCCTTAGTGTCATGTGAATTACTTCTATTTATAAAGCCATGTATGCATTCGCTCTTCAAATATATAATGTAACTTTGTAGTCGGTCCTTCCAAAAACAGTGGCATAGTGAAGGTATTGGTTGTTGTATCATCTTCAGGGTAGCTGTAGGCATCCAAGCAGAGGTTCTTGAGGAACATGGATTAGTTGGTGGGCTCGCACTATTACATTCTCTTGATTTATGAGATTTTGCATAGAACTATTATATTTAGGGTATTTTGGCTGAAAACTTACTTGTATAACTTCTTGATTTATAAGATATTGCATAGACCATTAGATTTAGAGCCTTTTGGCTGAAATCTATTTATCATAAATCAAGAGGTTATACAAGTAGGTTTTGAGCAAAAATACCCTAAAGCTAATAGTTCTATTCAAAATCTTATTAAACTCGGGGTAAAACACAAAATTACCCATATACAAACCATCCTTAACAAACAATTATGTTAGGGTTTATACAAAAACCAAAAACAAATAGATTTTCAGCCAAAGTGTTCTAAATCTAACGGGTCTATGCAAAATTGCACATGTCAAGAGGTTATACAAGTAGGTTTTCAATCAAAAATCATTAAATCTAACAGTTCTATGAAAAATCCCACAAATCATATAAGTACTTTCAGTAGATAAGAGAGAGTGTATCAATGGCGACTTTGAATTTTGTTCAAGTCTTTAACACCATGTTTCAATCGAGCTTGTAAGGTTCAAGCCGAGCTCTATAGTTCTTTAACGATGCTCAAACATTAAGTAGTTAAGGGTGGAAGTCAAATAAAGAACCATATAACTAAATCTATATATGTGATAGGCCAGCTCAAATGGCAATATCGGAAGTAGGCTAGCTTGTGAAAGCCAGCCCACCTAACGCCCATAGACAGCTCGCAAGCGGAAATAAGTTTAATTTTTAAAGAAGTGGAGGTTTAACTCAAAAATGGGGATAAACTTGGGGGTGAAAATCAAAATTATCCTAAAAAAAGACTTGAGTCTAAAGTGATATTGTGGGACCCACATAATAGCCTATGGAGTAGTAGACCCCACATGTATTAAATAGGTATGATCCAATCATTGATTGCCACATCAGCTATTGAGCCCGTTTCTCCAACAACTGTTGGAGCCAAGTATTGTTCAAAAAAAAAGTATTGAAAGGAGGCATGAGGGAGAAACCAAAAGTGCCATGTTTTTTATTATAGAATAAATATTCACCAACACATTAGAACTATGCTTGTTGTTTTTTTCCCACATACACATGTCCACAATAAATGTGTCACACCCTCTCCTTTTATAGTAGTTTATATATCCCTATTGGAAGCAAATATAAATCCCGACTCAACTTTGAACCAAATAATTATCCTATATATCCAAAGCACTTTTATCTCTACTTTTCAAACAACCCATCTCACTTATCTAAACTCCATCACCAACAACAACTGAACTCTAGGTCTTTATATCATCAGGTTGAATTATCCTTTTTAACACTCCCCTTAAGTCAAAACCATTTTATTTTTATCTTGCTATCTGCCTTGCAAGACTTATTCTTAGACAATGTCATTGTGATCTTACTTACAACATATATTTTGTATTTGTGCATCGTACTATCTTAATTGACCGATTCTTTGACTGGCAATTCTTGTGTATAGTTTAACTAATAAATGTCTTTATTATTTGGTTTCTCATAGAAGCTTTGATTCTATACTTTGTTTTGCTTGATGTCATATGAGCTTTTGCTTGACTTCTGGAATCGCAGTGGCTTTTTATCATTGACAACTCACACTTTTTTTCTCGAACTTCTTTGCATGCATCATAATTGAAGACGAAGCTTCACAATCATCCACTTAGTTGGGTGGTTGAAAACCAACTATGGAGATAACTGGAATGGATTGTGACTCAAAAGATGAGTCATTCTTTTCTTCAACCTGCAAAGAAAGGTTTTTATATACAAACATTTATTGTGAGCTCAAAAAAACTTAAAGGGAATAGTTTGTTCTTAGTTATCTCTACTAAGACGAGTAGCTTCATATTCTTGTGTAAGATCATTCACTTCTCTTCATCAAAGATAACATGATATTCCTTCTTCACAAGCTGTCCCAAACTCAGAATTCTTTTTGCTAGCCTTTGTATATAAAGCTCTCACTGGTTATTTAGTTTTCACAAATTAACATCTATCCTCGATTATATGGTTACCGCAACTACTATCAAGATACCAAACATTTTATGTACTCTTATTACCAATAGAAAAGAAAAAATATACTTCCATCATTATCCCTTTATTTTTTATTTTTTTTATCTATATCTCTATACCAATTATTTTTTTTCATTATGATCGAATTTTGTACAAATTGAATAACGAGGTATGTTTGGATTTTTATTTTTATAATAATAGTTGCATGCGGTGTGTCCATATTTCTTGGAATGAAAGTATTGGAGGGTTTCCCAATTGCATATATTGTTACTTCGTTGATTCTTATTGGGATGACCTTGTCTGCTTTGTGAGGACTTGATTCTTTATCATTTTTGCTAGTAGAACCATGAGCATAACAAGGGTCACCACCACGTCCATGCTTCCATCTTCCTCCTCTTTGTCCTTTTCGACTTTTGTTTTGCAGGGTCAATTAAGTGTTGAACATTTGCTCAATAGGCTCAACAAACCTTTGATTCAACCGATGCTCGGGGGTTATTTATAGCAAATCTATGAGTTCATCAACAATCATTTCGTCGATGTATTTTGACGACTCAAGTCTAGCAACAATATGATTAAATTTTGTTTATCGTAAGTAGAAAGGATATTCACATCCTCTAAATTTTCGCAATTGATACAGAGTTTATTAGACACAACAGTTACTTTACTAATATAGTCTTTGATAGATTGTATTTCTTTCAATCCCAAACCTTCGAATTCACCTCTTAGGATTTGTATGAAAATCTTTTTTTATCTTTTCTTGACCTATGTAGATCTTCTCTAATTGGTAATATGTCTCTTTTGATTTTTTTTTACTTTTGTATTCTATTGAAAATGAATATATCCATCAACTGGTAGATGAAGAATAAAGGTTTAGAATCATTTTTGTTTTTTTCAAACTGTTCATCCTTCTTTCGCTCGAGGAAATATCTCAAACTCTTTGTAAACTACTTCTATGTAGATGTTCTCCACCAATCCCACAAATATTGAGACCTGAAAAAACAATGCATCTGAAGACTCTAGTGATTGTAATTTTTATTGTTGAAGCAGGGTATATAATTGAGGTTAAAGCATGTTGTTTGAAGCTATATTCATCACTCAAAAATTTTATCATGATAGAAGGATTGCACACCTAGGGGTGGCACTTCACCCCCTAGGTGTGCAAGGGACAAAAGGGGAGGGAGTTGTCCCTCTTGAAAAGATAAGGGAGGGGTGGCCGGCCACTATAAGGAGAAGCCATTGGCCCTCCCCCCCCCTCCTCTCATTAGTCTCTCTCTCTCTCTCTCTCTCTCTCTCTCTCTCTCTCTCTCTCTCTCTCTCTCTCTCTCTCTCTCTCTCTCTCTAGTTCTTCCCCTAGAATTAAAGAGAAAAAGAAGAAAGAGAAGGAGAAGTAGGAAAGGAAGGGCCAAATCTTATGGGGGTTTCGTCTAAATCCATTCCAAGTCAGCTATCCTACTTAGAGTTTTAGGTTTCCTTTAGGTCATAGGATTAGTATGAAATCCATGCTTTCTACTTTTATGAAAACCATGCTCTCTACTTCAATCTATGCTCTCTACTTTAATCCATGAAATCTATGCTTTTTAATTTGACTCATGGAATCCATGCTCTCTTCTTTAATCCATGAAATCTATGCTCTCTACTTTAACTTATGAAATTTATGCTCTCTACTTGTATAAAAATCATGCTCTCCACTTTAATCTATGTTATCTACTTGTATGAAAACCATGCTCTCCACTTTAATCTATGCTCTCTATTATGAATCTATGAAATCCATGCTCTCTACTTCGAGATACATGAAAGCCATGCATGTACTTCAATCCATGGAATCTATGCTCTCTAATTTGATTCATGGAATCCATGCTCTCTACTTTAATCTATAAAATTCATGCTCTCTACTTCAAGGTACATGAAAGCCATGCTCTCTACTTTAATTTATGCACTCTACTATGGATCCATGAAATCCATGCTCTCTACTTTTAGTTATATGAAAATCATGCTCTCCACTTTAAGATTCATATTAGGGTCTCCTGTACTTTGACTTACTGAAAGATTTGTCTCATATCTTTGTTGATATTCCCCCTATCAACATTGAACATTTTTCCCAATGACTCAATATTATGCATCGGAGGATTTTTATCGAACCTCCTCGCTCAGTAGCACACTAATAATCTCATCGAACTTCAATTTTTTGGTGCCCGAGGAATTGCTTACTATCATCACTAAACCTTCTCAGCTATTCTATGATCCTAAGAGGATCAACAACACCCTAATTTCATCATCGAATCAAGCTAATTCCTATTGATTCTAATTGTACGGTATTAGTGTTGAACTTGTTGAGATGGTGTACCAACGCTGCCACCTTCCGCCATCTTCATGTTGAATAATCTCTTCATATGGAATACCTTAATTGAGGTTGATGGTTTCTCGTAGATCATCGATAAAGACGTCATTAAGTCTTCCATCATCTTTTCATTCTTAATATTGAATGCAATTTTCGATAAGAGTGAGGGCCGATATGTGCGAGTGCCTTTTGGTCAAGGACGTCCCACTCACCTTTGGTCATACTTTATGGCTTCTTTGTTTTTCCTTCGAGAGAGAGAGATAAAGGTTCTTCAGGTACAAGTAATCCTCTATCTGCAGCTTCCAAAACCCAAAATTCGATCTGTTAAACTTCTTTGTCATTTACTTTCCCTCTTTTGTCATGGCTTTCTCATAAAAAAATATAACCCGGGTGGTCTGATACCAGTTGGTGGTGATCAGGCAACAGACTAGCACAATAGAAACACCAAGGTCACCAGATGTCACTTGATCGTGACAGATCCAAAAACAAGAATGATCCAACAACAAGATCACTCTTTAAAACTTAGCACCAATCAAGTAGCCGCTACAGAATACCGAGAGCAAGTTATAGATGAAATATAAACCACAAATACAGAGAGAGACTCATGGTTTACAGAGTCTCGACAAACTTGCCTACGTTCTCTCTCCACCACACCTATTCCACTACCTACAATCAACAAAAACAAACATATCAATACAAGAAAGGATCTCACCTCAACCAAGCTTCTATAAGAATCTCCAATCGACGAACAAGGATTTCTTCCACCTTGATTTTGGAAGCAATTTGATTGCCAAGCATCTCCCAATTCAGTAAAAAGATTAGCGTTTTGATTAACATTATATGAATCCTTTATATAGGAACCCCAAAAAGGAATAAGACAAACGGGCCGGATCTGAAAATTCCATCGTCATCGTGCGCACAAACTGGACCTGTGGAATATCGTACCCAGGTTGTCGTGCAGACAACACCTGTAGGCCCATGTTGTGCGCACAATGAACAAGTCGTACGTGCGACCCTTCTGGATCATGCGCACGACCTCTCCTATATCCCTGCTTTATTCCTTCTTTTCCTTTGATCCTTATGGGCTCCACCTTGGGTTCAGCTTGGGCTCGTTGCTGCTCTTCAAACTTAGTCTCCACCCTCTCTAACAATATATTGAGGGTGTTATAATCACAGCCATTCGTTTCACCCAGTCCTATATTATTTATTTGCTTCTTAATTAACAAATAAAGATTATTTGATGATCTAGTAAATTTTATGGATAGAAATGCAACAAAAGTTGCACAGTAGGGTATGAAGTATAAATTCTTTTTTGTTTTTGATCATCAAAGATAAAAAAAATTAGCTAATTATTGGATATATATATATATATATATATATATATATATATATATATATATATATATAAACCTGCACAACCTAACCCGTCCTACCAACTTGGGCTAATCCGAACCCAACCCAAGTTTATAATTTTTTACTTGGTTGGGCCTGGGTTGGGAATCTTGGGTTGGAGGTTGGGTTAGGATTGAGATCGAGCTCTAGTACTTGGCTTAGGTTGGCTACTATATGGTTGGTGATGAGTTGGCCATGGGGTTGGTTAAGTTGGTTAAATAGCATTGCTTGTTGTAATCTAGGTTTAAATTTTTATTACCAAAAACGTTATAATATTATTTTTTTAATTTTAGAGAGAGAGACCTCACCCCCCTACTAGAGAGAGAGTTCAGCCCCTACTTGTTTCTTTCCGTCTCTAGCCAATATTTTAGAGAGAGAGAGAAACAGAATCGGGGTAATTTTTATAGAAGGAAAACAGATATCTTCCACTCACGTCCGCCAGAGCCGGTGTTGTGGGGGCGAGACCACGGAGCTCATATCCTTCTCCTCCCTCTCTCTCTCCGCAGCGGTTACAGCGCTACCCCGTAACCCGCCGCACCTCGATCGACGTCGATAGCCGGGCCTGAAACCTCCGGCGACGACCCATACGGACTCTCTGGAGACGCCGCCGCCGTATTCCGATGCTGACGCCGGAACCTGATAACCGGCGGTGGAGGGAGCGGAAGCCTAGCTTTTGAGCCGATGAGATCCGACGTTGTGGTATCACTTTCTGCCCCCCTCAGATTCGCTGCCCTTTTACTTTCTTCCCCTGTTTCCCCCGATCTCGACTCCCGGAGTCCGCTTGGTTGCTTTCTCCGGCAAAATGCAACTCGCTTTAGCGGGCTTTGCAGCTTGTTTTGTTCTTTCCTGCCAAAGAGCTATCGCGTTGGCGAATCAGATCGCGGCTTCATGATGATGCCTCCTTCGATTCCCCCGTGGCCGAGGGCTTTTAGTGCCATCAGATGCTTGCTGTTTAACTCGATCAGTCGATTCTAGTGATTTTTTTTAATCTAATCTCGTTTTCAGTGTCATATTTTCTTAATTCCAACTAATTTTTGCCCTAAATTTGCATCTTTTTTTGCATTTATTGCTATGCACAAATTTCCTTCTTAAATGGGTAACAGAAAGTTATATTTCCCTTGAAAAAATCGAATTGGGTATAGTATTAGGGTTTGCAATGCTCTTTCCAGGTGAATTTACCCCAAACTTATGTGTTCTTAAAATGGAATGTTTGCTGTTTAATGCAAAATCATTGCATCCCCATCCTGCATCACTCCAAGAGACAGCTATTTCTTTGCAGTGATTGCCTACCAATGCTGGCTTGCCTTTTGTCTTGTAGCTTTAAGCATAAAAGGGAGCTCTTTTATTTTTCCTACATGTTGAGCATGTTCTGGTTGATAGCACTGGTGGGTGAGCCTAAACCCATGGGCTCTGCTGGGTCTGATGATGGGGAATGGAGTGTTTCTGATGGGCTCCTCTCATTTCCCTTCTCATTGTTCCAGGTGCCTAGATGAGCAACAGGACGAGGCCGTTCCCGGATGCGTTGGAAGAATGATTAACATCTTCGACTTGAGTGCTGGCATGGGGGGAACCAAGCTACTAACTGATAAAGCACACCGAGATGGTACTTTTTTTTCAGATGTGTTTGTTACATATTTCCTGTACATGGCTGTGCTTAGATCGATCGAAACCCGAAAGCTATCGAAGTATTAAGATTGTGGAGTACTTCTCTGTTTTCTTTGTCACCATGGTAGTTGCTCATACTGTTTGTTACGATTTCTATTTCTTCTTGTCATTTTGTCCCATCATGTCACAAATTAATCTATTGGTTTGGTGTTTGTATTTATTGTGACTTCATTTTACTTGTGTAGTTGTGTTATTGATACCTTAGGCTTTATATCTGCCAACCCTTTAGGGAACTCATCATATACATGCTCTTGGTCTGCATTGTGAGTCCTGTAGTAAGAATGAATCTTTTCCCTGTGAACAGGGCTCTGTTGTGATCTATCTTGATTTTGCTCACTATGGTCCAATCATCAT
This sequence comes from Chamaelirium japonicum, assembly GCA_947650365.1. Taxonomy (NCBI): domain Eukaryota; kingdom Viridiplantae; phylum Streptophyta; class Magnoliopsida; order Liliales; family Melanthiaceae; genus Chamaelirium; species Chamaelirium japonicum. Next base: position 11,941,952 of record OX393550.1, on the reverse strand, counting down.
TTCGTATTTCTTTTCAGTGTGATCCTTGTGCTCCCATTTATGTGGGCTGTTTATGGGCAAAGCTACTTAGCTTGTGTTGATTGGTTTTTGGGAATGTTGGAGCTGTTATTGATTAGGATGGTTTTATTGGTAGGTTCTCCAGTCCGTAGAAATGAGTCTGATGTGGTTAAGAAAGCAATAGATGCTCTTGGAGTTCACGCCGAGGAAAGACAAGTAAGAACCCTGGACATATGTTTGCCTATAACCTTACAGAAACCTTGTTTTGCTGAAGCTTGTTTGAAATTCTGGTAAAGAAACCATTTCTGTATTCTGATTTAGAACGCGTTGCAGATAGCCTGTGAGCTGAAGAAGCATTCTCCAAGCATGAGATCAGGTGGAGGTGGTACACCGATGAAGATGCTTATAGCACAGGAGATGTTGAAAGAAATGGAGTCGAAACGGACACCACCCAGTATTGTTGCTAAGCTAATGGGTCTTGATGATACCCTGCCAGCTCATCCACCTGCTAAAAGAAGCTTGCAAGAGGGTTATCCACGTTGCAAATCAGTAGGAACACTTCGGGGTCGACGGCAGCAGGAAAATGACTATTTTGACAGGCCAAGGTCATGTGAGATTCACTCTTGTTCCCATGAGAAGGAATATAGAGATGTATACGAAGTCTGGCAGCAGCCATCAAGAGGCAATCGCTTCAAAGATCAACCTCTCCAGGAAGGAAGATGCGAGGAGAACAACCAGAGAATGGCTCTTGTCCGTCAGAAATTCATCGAAGCAAAACGTCTTGCCACTGACGAAAAGCTTCTGCAGTCCAAGGAGTTTCATGAAGCTCTTGAGGTTCTTAGTTCAAACGGAGATTTATTCATCAAATTCCTTGAAGAACCAAATTCCCTTTTCTCAAAGCATATAAAAGAGTTCCGTACGCTGCTTTCACCGCCCCAGACAAAGCGCATTACTGTATTGAAGCCATCAAAATCTGTTGAGACAAAAGGTGAGAAACAAGTGAAAAAACAACAGAAGCCGATGACCAGTGGAAGTGAATGGGCCATAGACAAGCCACCACATAGGGCTTCCAATTTTTCTCAGCCCAAGGCAGATGTTTTATCTCAGCCAACCAGAATAGTGGTTTTGAAGCCTAGCCCTGCAAAGTCCCATGACATAGGGGCAATGGAGAGTACACTCATCCCTTCACCAGAACTGATGCAACAAAGTGATTTCTACAGAGGTTTGGAAACTGGTGAAGCAGTGGGATCAAGAGGAAATGAAATCACTCGGCAGATGAGAGAGAGTCCGAGTCAACGGAGGGATGAATCTTTGTTATCTTCCATACTATCAAATGGATATGTTGGAGACGAGAGCTCATTTGGTAAGTCGGAAAATGAATACATAGAAGAAGTTGGTAATTTTAGTGATTCAGAGATCATGACTCCATCTTCACGGCGTTCGTGGGATTACAACAATAGAATTGGCAGTCCCTACTCGCTCTCATCCTTCAGTCGGACATCCTACTCACCTGAGTCATCAGTGATAAAAGAAGCCAAGAAGCGGCTTTCGGAGCGGTGGGCTATGGTGGCATCAAATGATATTGGTAAAGAAGAAACATCAGTGCAGAGAGGCTCCAGTACATTGGGAGATATGCTTGCAGTTCCCGAGGTAAAGAAAGAAGAGGGGAACAATGGAGTGTGTATTGTTTCCAGTAGCAGGTCATGTGTTGGAGAAGAAAACTTGATGGCACCATCGTCCTGCTTGGCCATTGGTGGGACAAATTATGGGGATGATGGGGAGAGCTCCTCTAGGAATTTTTCAAAGTCAAAATCTGTACCAGCCTCATCTTCAGCTTACGAGAACATTGGGTTGAATGTGGAAGCTTCTGACTCTCACCTTAGCAAATCCATTGATCCCAAGGAAATGACAAAAACTAAAAGTGGCAAAAAATCTTTGAAGGGGAAGGTATCAAGTTTCTTCTCTAGAAGTATGAAATTGGGTAAACAAAAAAACACTTCCTCTCCCTCGGTCGGCACTGACGAGTGTTTCCAGTCGGCTAATGCAGAGTCTGCTTGTAAGAATAGTGATGATCTATTGAAATCGGTGCATGACAGTCAGCCCCCGGTGAATTCCGAGGAGGAATCTATAAAGGTTTCATCTCCGAATTCAGGGAATGATGGATCAAAACGGCACCCCTTCTCGTTTAAGGTATCTCTGACTTTTTGTTTTTTGCTCATTTTAGTATTTTTAAGATGGTTGAATGATATATAGATACTTTTGATGAATCTTCCAAGTGACTTTGATCTTTTTAATTCTTGCTAATTGTTTCCCGAGTCAAATTTCATTGATTGAAAAGCTAACATATAAAATGGCCTTTTTATTTCTCTTTACTATTTTCTTTGCAGCTTTTTTATGCATCAAAGTTAGTTATGAATTGAACATGATGTCATCTGCTGCTTCATATTCATTGTTCAATAAATAAACAAAGCATTCGACCTTATATGCTTATTTCTATGCATATTACACCGTTTCCGCCATCTTAGCTAATTTAGAACGCCATTTACAAATTTTGGCAGGCTGTTCTTTCCCTTGAGAAATCTAGGATATCTGAGAATATAAGGGGAGGCCAGGATAAACTTAGGTCATTTCAAAGCTCTAGCGAGAATCAGGACCAGCCCAGTCCCATTTCAGTTCTAGATGCACCATTTGAAGACAGTGTACACAACAGTGTGCCCCCTTCATCTGAAATTGTCAATGCCGGACATCCGAGTAAGTCTAGGTTGTAACCTATGCTGCACAGATCCTTCGTATCCTGCACTAACTGTTGCTATGCCTTGCCCCTTACAGAAGCACTCTCAAGGGCCACACCAATCGGGTCGGTTGCTCGCTCCTTATCGTGGGATGATGCCCACTTAGAATCATCATCACCAAGTCCCTTGAAACCCTCAAGAGCAGATGAAGAAGAACAAGAGCGGTTTATCTTCATCCAAAGCTTACTGTCGTCTGCTGGCTTAGATAACGAGAAGGTGAACACGGTCTTTGCCAGATGGCACTCTTCAGTCAGCCCCTTGGATCCGGTGTTGCTAGTTGAGTTCTTGGACCAAAAAGAGGAAGGGGTGAAGAGCAGGGAGAGAAGATCGAGCCAGAGGCTCCTGTTCGACTGTGTCAATGCCGCCTTGTTAGAAATCGGCCAGGCTGTCATGCTGGGTGCGTACCCATGGGTCCGGGCATGCAGTGGGGCAGCACGGAGGGATGCTCCGGCTGGCGCTCTGGTTGCAGCAGAAATACGGGTTCTCGTGAAGGGTTGGTTTTATATATGGGAGGAGATGGGCACGACCGAGACCGACAACAACAGTCTAGTAGCGGACAGGTTGTTGATGAAGGAGTTGGCAGGAAAGGAATGGGTTGAATTGATGCGGACGGAGATGGATGACATTAGCGAAGAGATTGGTGGGAAGGTATTGGAGGATTTGGTTGGGGAGGCTTTGGCAGATTTTATCGCATGAACCAGCCCATGCTTGTTTAACTTTTTTGGTTTATCCCCTTCTAATGGTCAATGTCAGTTGCTCTTGTTTTCTTTCACTGTTATGATATATTTGAACCATTGAGATTCGATCATTACTTTGTTAAATGCTAATGCTTTTTTTTTTTTTTGTCGGAAGAACCAATCTGTAGTGCTGTTAATGCCCATTGTATTTTCTAAGAATCGAAGATGACAGAATCATCGGGCACCCACCCTTCTAACAAATTGGTGTTTTCGGGGAGAGTAGTTGGGCAACCTATAATTTATAGCCGAAGATCTGATCGTCGATGGGTTTAAAAGACAACAGGTGTGAGTTTTCTACTGTTTGTTTATTTTGTATACAGGCAGACAGATTGACAAGAAGACCGAGGAGCTTGTTTAATAAACCAAGGGTAGGTGTGAGAGAGATGAGGAGAGTGGGAGGAACAAAGACCTAAACGGCAATGTTGTCTGATCCTCCTTATTCCCAAGAATGTCAACACTAAGCTCTCATCAGTGTTTTCAAACCGGACCAAACTTGGCCGTTCAACCATTTGGACCGGAACTGGAACATGTTTCAGTTTGGTCTTTGAATAAACCAGTTTGTTTGGAAAATTTTATTAAAAATTAAATTACATGACCTATGGTTTAAAAATCTTTAGACATGCCTTTTTAGTCGAGGAATCATAATTTTTTTAAAATTATTTATTAAGTATCTATTTTAAAATATCTATTTCTTAAGCGGTTCAAACAGTTGAACCTTTGAACCGATTTGGACCGGACCGGATGTCTTTTCGGTTAGCCTTCCGGTCTGGTTTTGAAAACATTGACTCCCACTCTCCTCCTCACCTCTTTCACACCCACCCTCAGTTTATTAAACAAGCCCCTCTTGATACTCTGCATTAACAAAGGCTTATTCTCAATCTGTCAGCCTGTATATAAAGTAAACAAACAGTACAAAACAAGAACGATTTTGTTCCAACCTCCTTAAAGAGGTTGGAGCATCCCGCTCTCTCTCATTGGTCCATATCGAGGGATTTTGGTCATTTCACCATGATAAACAGTATGAAATGACAAACATATCCTTGGAATGGACCAATGAGAGAGAGCAGGATGCTACAACCTCCTTAAAGAGGTTGGAACAAAATCGTACTCGTAGAAAACTCACGCCTGTTGTTGTCCACCCCATCAGATACATTGGAATCGACATGCCCCCCCCCTCCCCCCCCCCTCGACCTCATGATTCGGTCTTTAAAAGCCATTGACGGTCAGATCTTTGGCTAAATCATATTTTGCCCAACTGCTCTTCTTGAAAACACCAATTTGTTAGAAGGGTGGGTGCCTGATGATTTTGTCATCTTCTATTGTTAGGAAATACAAAGGACATTAATAGCACTACATACTCATTCTTCCGACAAAAAAAACCGAAAGCATTAGCGTCTAACAAATTCCGCAACGATAACGATCGAATCTCAATGGTTCAAATATATCACAACAGTGAAGAAAACAAGAGCAACTAACATTGGCCATCAGACTGGAATAAACCAAAAAAGTTAAACTAGCATGGACCCGGGCATGCGGTAAAATCCGCCAAAGGCACTCTAACCAAATTCTCTAACACCTTCCCACCAATCTCTTCACTAATGTCATCCATCTCCGTCTGCATCAATTCGGCCCATTCCTTTCCTACCAACTCCTTCCTCAACAGCCTGTCCGCTACTAGACCGTTGTCGTCAGGTCTCGAACGTGCCTAGATCCCCCTAGATATAAAACCAACCCTTCATGAGAACTCATACTTCTACTGCAACCAGAGCACCAGCGAGAGCATCCCTCCGTGTTGCTCCACCGCACGTCGAGACCCATGGGTACGCACCCAACATGGCAGCCTGATCGATTTCTAACAAGGCTGCATTGAAGTTCCTCTTCACCCCTTCCTCTTTTTGGTCCAAGAACTCGACTAGCAACACCGGATCCAAGGGGCTGACTGAAGAATGCCATCTAGCGAATACCGTGCTTACCTTCTCGTTATCTAAGCCAGCAGACAACAGCAAGCTCTGGATGAAGATAAATCCCCCTTGTTCTTCTTCATCTGCTCTCAAGGGTTTCAAGGGACTCGGTGATGATGATTCTGAGTGGGCATCAGCCCACTATAAGGAGCGAGCAACCAACCCGATTGGCATGGACCTTGACCCAACGGTTGAGCCCAAGACCCATGAGGCCCGGGTTAGCGTCCGGTTCGGGTCTGATAACATTGGTTTAATTAGACGATTGGCTGTGCGAGAGTGTAGATCATCGAATTGCTCTGTTTCGAGTAAAGTAGTAGGGTTGAATGTTTTTTTGATAGAAAAAAAAAACATTCAAGTAACCTTGAATGTTGGTCGCATGAGCTGTATCGATCTGGCAAGTGTGTGAGAGAGAGATCTAGGTTATTGTCGTGCCACATTAATCAAGGCATCCAACGGTCCTCATTGGCTTACCCTGTGTTACTGTAGTGCCACAGTAATAGAGGGTTTGTTTAATATTTTAATTAGTGCTCCTCAGCAGATCCAACGGCCCTTATTGAGGACTATCGGCGGCTCTTGTAGGTGTTTGCAGATTACCGGGTGTCTCATATTTTCCGAGGAGGTAATAGTGTGGCTGACTATCTCACGAGACTGCCCCTCCAGCGTGGTGCTGCTATGTTTTGGTTAAAGGATTTTTTTGATCCGCTTCATGCGCTAGCTTTACAGGATGTTAGCTCCTGTATGTTTGTAAGGAGATAAGCATAGATTTTTGTTTGGCCGTGGCTATATAAAAGGAGAGAAATTTCACTGTAGCTGCTACAATGAAATCCCTATTGGCATATATTAGATATAGAAATAGATGAATTGGTCTTTCTGACTTAAAAGCGATGGTTTGCTAGTTGAGGGGAGCCGCCCGATGTTGCTCACCTTTCGATACCCCCACCCCGAAAAGGTGAGCAACATCGAGCCCAATATCTTTTGCGAGTGAGTGCATGGCTCCCCGCAACTAACGAACCATCGCAAAGGGGAGAGGGGGTTGAACTTCCACATATGGGTGTTGAAATTTTGGGTGTACTGGTTATATATATATTTTTTCTCTTATTTTTTTATATAGCATTTTGAATGCATTTGAACTGGCCAAATAATAATAATAATATTACCAAATTCCTCAACCGTTACGGCCTTTGGAATTAGTCTCGTATGGGATCGGATCTTTGGCGGATAAGTTGTGCCACTGAGATGAGTGGTTGCTTCTTGGTTGCATGAGTTTAAACTGCACAGCCAATATATAGATCTTTTTATTCGTCAATTCGTCTATTAGGATTCTTGGCGGGCTCTCTCTTGCCAAGATGACTAGGTCGGGTATTTGTCAATAATTCGTACAATTGACCGGCCTCATCTTGATGTGATGAGACTGTGATAATGATGAAAAGATGACGACGCAGCTGATGATGCTCGTAGACCGATTTCTTAAATATTTTTAGACAACGATAAATTTTTTTTTCTTCTGCCAATTGTTTGGACAACTTTGGCCAATAAGTTGTGCCACTGATATAACTAGTTGTTCCTTAGTTGCATGAGTTTAAACTAATTAGCCCATATATTCTAGCGAAGGGAGCCTAGTAGGGGGGCCCCTTGGAGTTGCTCTAAGCAATGAGATCAAATTGTATGCACAATAGAAATAGACAAACTAATATTATTATAGTAAAAGAGCAACTGACATGTGAGCTGCACAATAGAAATAGATATGATTGACCAATCCACACGGTCAAGCCATATCCCATCTATTTGGGGTCAGTTTTGTAAATCCTCCTTCCCTACTCGTTTTTGCTTAGGCCCATGTATATTGTTAGTGAAAGTTTTACCATGTCCTTTTTAGCAACTTTCATTGATATTGCTTAGGTTTTTTCCTCCTTGGACATTCCATAGTAACATGAGACCCTCTCCTTGTTGTAGACCCTCTCCTTGTTGTTGCCATCTCTATTTTACGTTGTACTTTACCAAACCATCTTAATTTCTTTTCTGTTCTCCCAGCATCAATTGGTACCACTCCGACACTTCCTCTAAAACTCTCATTACTCACACTATCTATCCTAATTTTTCACGCATCCACCTCAACATCCTCATCTCTGCCACGCTTTTCATACGAGCTTGAGCTCTCTTTAAGGGCCACACTACAAAAGAAAGGTATTTTACCGACGGAATATTTAAGTTCCGTCGGTAAAATATGAATTCATACCGACGGATATTATTTTATACGTCTGTAAAATAACTTTTATTATTTAATTAATTTTTTTATTATAATTACCGACAAGTAATTAAGATCCGTCGGTAAAACAGTATTACCGACGGCAATAATTATGGTCGTCGGTAAAAACATATATTACCGATGGATAATATGTGCATATCGGTATTATAAATTGTTATTATTAAAAAAACTTGATATTATTTACCGACGGTCAAATAATACCGTCGGTAATTAACTCCATTATTACCGATGGTTATATTAGTATCGTCGGTAAAATATATTATTATGGACGGTATTAAATTGACCGTCAGTAATAATATATATGAACCGACAGTACATTATATGTCCATCGGTAAAACGTCTTTACCGACGGAATATTTTACTTCCGTTGGTAAAAATCCGATTATATTACACCTCAACCCGGCCCTATCTGCACGGTATGATTTCATTCCCCCCCCCCCCCCCCCCCCCCCCCCGCCCTCCCCGGTTTCGATCCCCCCCCCCCCCCCCTCGGCGCGCCTCCGGCTCTCCACTGGTGAGTCCCCTCCTTCTAATTTGTATGGATTTAAAACCCTAATTTGTATGGATTTAAGCATGGATTAAACTCTAATTTGTATGGATTTAAAACATAATTTGTATGAATTTAAAACCTAATTTTCCAAAACTAAGCATGGATTAAACCCTAATTTGTATGGATTTAAAACCTAATTATCTTGGATCAAATACTCTAATTTAGCACGGCTAAAAACCTCAATTTGCATGGATCAATTGCTCCCTAATTAACATTGCTTAAAATATAATTTCATGGATCAATTGCTCCATAAGAACATCTCCAACCCTTAGATTTTTACTCAAATCCGAGTAAAAACTCAATCTGATACTTAGTGCTCCATTCCTTGCTCAAATTTGAGTAAAACTCAATCTGATACAAGCACTCCAACCCTTTTACTCATATTTTTTACTCAAATTTGAGTAAAACTCAAAATTGGATAGCACATTTGTAAATAGGAAGGCCTTGGGAGATGACCGTTAGAATTTGGTATGGGATTTGAGTCTCCCCCGATTTGGTGAAAATTTTGAGTAAAACTCAATTTTGTATAAGTTTGAGTAAAGTGTTGGAGCTGTTTTTAAGACGATTTTACTCAAATTCAAATCTGAGTAACGATTTGAATAAGTGCCGGAGATGCCCTAATAACATGGCTCAAACTTTATCATCATGGATCAATTGGGTTGTCAATTCAGGTTGTCAACGCTTGTTGCCGACTTGTGCGCTGGGGATGACTCCGAGCTGCCACTGTTGACACCATAATTTGCTATATTAGCTATATTAGCCGCAATACCATAATTTGCTATATTAGCCTCAGGACACCATAATTTGCTATATTAGCTAAGGTCCCTACAATTATACATTCGCCTTCAGAATGAGTATATATTCGTATTAAGAAAGTGTATACATTCGTTTTAGAAAGAGTATACATTCGTCTTCAGAAAGTGTATATATTCATTAGGGTTTAGGTTAGGTTTAGGGTTTAGGATTAGGGTTAGGTTTAGTGTTTAGGTTTAGGTTAGGGTTAGGGTTTAGGTTTAGGGTTAGACTTAGGTTTAGGGTTAAGGTTTAGGTTAGGATTATCTTTAGGGTTTAGGTTAGGATTAGGGTTAGGTTTAGGTTAGGATTAAGGTTTAGATTAGGGTTAGGGTTAGGTTTAGGGTTTAGATTAGGGTTAGGGTTTAGGTTAGGTTTAAGGTTTAGGTTAGGGTTAGGTGAATATTCGAATATTTAGGTTTAAATTTATCTCGAAATCATAATTCTCTACGTGTATACTTACCACGAAATCCTAACATCGATCGTTTAAGCCATTATAGATTTCAAGAACTGGTGTGACTTGTCATAGCCGATGACTGGCCTTCGGGCTTGGTATTTTTTCATTAACTAAAATTGGGCAGAAGTTATCGTCATTTCTCTATTAACTAAAAATTGGTGGAAGCTATCACCATTTTTTCATTAACTAAAAATTAGCAGAAGCTATCACCATTTTTCTATGAAATCCATTTGAATTATTTGGATTTAGGCCAATGCTTTATACTCCATATGGAGCCACCCAAATACTTATATAATTGGTGTGGTTGGGGTAGAGTCTCATAGACATGGTTTGAAATTACTGCAAATGTTGTGTGGCCAGATAGGCGAAGATGTTTTTGATCAATAAGAGTTGGATGCATAATTTGAATCGAATGAGCCAAGAGTACAAAGAAAGAGTCAGGAAAATTTTAGATTTTACAATTAAACGTCTTGCACCGTTTGATAGAAAAATTGTGTGTCCCTGTATAGACTGCGGAAGGGTGACTAGGAAGGTTCGAGAGGAATGTGAGGTTGATCTGGTAATGCGTGGCATTGACATTATCTATACTTGTTGGTTCTCGCACGGTGAGAAGCTAGATGCAGTCCCCATGATAGCTCATGGTGAAAATGCGAACACAATGATCAATGATAATGATACTAATACGGACGATGGCGATGACATGCAGGGTATGATATATGATTTGTAAGGTGGAATAGACATAGAAACACCGTCAGGTGATCAGCCCAATATTGAAATGGACAAGTTCTACATATTGCTTAAAGATGTCGAGCAACCTCTATACCCGAGATATGAGAAGTTTTCAAAACTCTCTTTCACTGTAAAGCTTCTTCATTTGAAGTACCTCAATGGTTAGAGTAATATATCATTTAATATGTTGGTAAAGTTATTGAAAGAAGCTTTTTCCATGGGTAAGATAATACCAAAATCATTCTAAGAGGCGAAAAAGACAATTAAAGATCACGGACTTGGTTATGACAAAATTGATGCATGTATGAATGATTATATGTTGTACCAAAAAGAGTACAAACATGTACGGTTATGCCACATATGCGGAACAACGAGATATAAAGAGGCGGATGCCGAGTCGAGTACCAACCGAATGAAGAAAAATATATCTGCAAATGTTCTCATATACTTCTCGCTTAGGGATAGGCTTCAGAGGTTATTTATGTCATCGAAGACTGCTGAACACATGAGGTGGCATGAACGAGAACGTACAGATGACGGGATTATGAGATATCCGGCCGACTCTCTGATGTGAAAAGATTTTGATCAGACCTATCCTAAATTCGCATGTGAAGTTCGCAACGTCATATTAGTTTACGTAGAATATATATGTGTTTCAGATTTAGAAATATTCTGATTAAAGTCTTTTGTTTAAAGCTCAAGCTTACCGACCCAGCAGCACCGGGGATTGCCCGAACTTGACTCGCACCTCGTAGCAATAGCTTCTTTGCACCAAGAGATCCCAGCCGACCCACAAAACCCTATCCTGACTGGGAGGGGATAACTGTGGGTCTAAAAATTATATCGGACCAAACCAGACCCGTATGGACCCGTGTAATGGCCCAAGTGGGTAAGCCCAGGCTCATGGGCTCGCTTTACAGGGCCCACAGATCAAGCCGTCCCCTTTATTCGGCCCGAACAACGGCCCATAAGGGCCCAGCAAGAAGGCCCAGAACCAGTGCCACCTCAGCACCACCACGTCATCGCTGTCATATCGAGCACATGCCTCGGTTATAAAAGGACCCCTATGGCTTACAGAGAGAAGGTTGGAGAATTGATCAAGAAGGGAGAGAGGATTCAGACTCAGAGCTCTCTTTTAGTTCGCTTCTAGTTCTCTGCTAGTTATCTTCTAACTCTCTTCTAGTTGGTCTGTGCAACCTCATTGTAAGAAGATTCGCTCAGCCTGTTAAGAAAATACTCACTCCATCTATCATCCACTATAGTGCAAACCATATGGCACCTCTCGCCTGGAGACATAGGTCGCAAAACTGAACTTCGACAATAATCCCTTGTGTCATTTCTCTCTCTACTCTGTAATCTCTATCTCGATAACATACAAACCGTTCAATTCAATCAAGAATCGTGATGTGAGGTCTCTGATCAAGACGACACAAAAATTTTCCCCACAAACTTCAAAATTTGAAACACACTAACTTATGACTTTCAAATACTTAGACTCTAAATTAGTCAATCGGATGGTAAAATATTAAAATATCTACTAAAAACTTACTCACAAGTCAAAAATATGAAAAAACATCCAATTCTAAATTATTAGGTGCGATCTAATGATGATTCGATCAAATCCAAACCAACTTCATAATCTGAAACATATTAATTTATGATTTTCAAACACTTAGACTCTAAATTAGTCAATCGAAGGGTAAAATTTTAAAATATCTACTAAATAATTACTCATAAGTCCAAAATATAAAAAACTATCCAAGTCTGAATTATGGGATGTAATCCGATAATGATCGGATCGAATCCAAACCAACTTCATAATCCGAAACACGCTAACTTATGATTTTCCAACACTTAGGCTCTAAATTAGTCAATCGGAGGGTAAAATCTTAAAATATCTCCTAAATACTTGCTCGTAAGTCCGAAATACGAAAAAATATCCAAGTCCGAATTATCGGATGTGATCCGATAATAATTTGATCGAATCCATACCAACTTCATAACCCAAAACACACTAATTATAACTTACTAATTAGCATATAATTTTGGGAGGGTAAGTTAAATTTATCCTTATATTAATTATAGATATTAATCATCTATTTAACAAATATATGTTGTTAATTATAGGATGTGCGGCGTCAGGGGATGCGAGCACCAGCATTGTTGCCGGACGACAGCTTCCCTTCTCTTTTTTATTATAAAATAATTTTTTAATATTGTGAAACAAATATTATTTTAGTGTATTATAAATTATCGATCTATGATTGTGTAGTACTGTGTATTGTGATAAATGTGGTATTGCGATAATTTTGTGTATTGTCTATAATATTATAATAATTTTGTGTATTATGGTAATTGTGATAATTTTCTGTATTGTGTTTTTGTGGTAATTTTGTGTATTGTGGAATTGTGATAACTTTGTGTATTGTGGTAAGCGACATGAATTAAATAACTAGATATTAGCAATTTTTTTAAAAAAATTCATGTTTTATTACCGACGGATTATATTAGTTCCGTCGGTACAAATAATTTTATATAATAGGTTTTAAATACTATTAATCGACGACAATACATATCCATCGGTAATATATTAATATTTACCGACAGGTATTATTAATCCCATCGGTAAAGATACATATATTACCAACGGTAACAGATACTTCCGTCGGTATTAATAAATTTATTTAATAGTTTTTAATAATTATAGCCTATAGGAATAATTTTTTCCATCAGTAATATATGTATTTTTACCGATGGATATTGGCTTACCGTTGGTAATAAACTATATTATTTTTTATTAAATAATTAAATATTATCGATATTTAACAGATATCCGTCGGCAGTAATATTTATTACCGACGGAAATAATAAACCATCACGTGTATCTTTCCCGACGTCAATTTTTCCGACAGTCAGCGACGGAAATTCAGTTTGTCGCGATAAATATTTACTGACGGAAATATACGTTTACCCGCGGTATATTTTCGTCGGTAAAAACTCTTTTTTTTGTAGTGTTAGTGAACGGTCCCCAACAACAGATTGATTTTAGCTACATGATTAACAAGTGAACCAACAAGGACCATGATGCACCGGGGCGGCGATGAGCAATGGAGACGAGAAGCCATAGAAGGCGAAGGGGTTCTGCTTAGGATTTTTAGGTTTTGGGTTCATCCCATGGCCTATAGATCTTAGGGGTTAGGAGTAGATTTAATTTTAGGAGGAGTGTCATGAAACCTAAATTTGAATAGCAATAAGGGGTATTTTTGTCCTAAAAATAAGGCAGTCCTTTATGCTAGTTGATCTTTTGAGTAGGGACAATCACCAAGTTCCCTCTTTTTGTTTTTTTTCTTTTTTGGTCTATGGGATTTGGGAGTGACCTAACGCGAAGGGGGGGGACTTATTGCAAGTGGAGACAAAAAAATTAGTAGTGTTTCCAAAGGCCAATGCTCAACCAAAAAAAAGGGAGACTTATTGAACACTACAGTCCTTGACGACAGATCGATTTTAGCGAAAGGACGGATAACCGAATCTAACCATTATGGACCATACCCCAACCGCTCTTTAAATTTTCAAATCAATGCCATTTTCTCGAAAACTAAAATGAACCTAAACCTAACACTAAACCCTGGATCTATAAGCCATGGGGTGAACCCTAATCCTAAACCTAAATGAAAGCATTAGCGTGTAACAAATACCACAACGGTAATGATCGAATCTCAATGGTTTAGGATTTTTAGGTCTAAGGTTCATCCCTTGGCCTATAGATCTTAGGGTTTAGGAATGGGTTTAGTTTTAGGAATGAGTCATGAAACCTAAATTTGAAAAGAAATGAGGGGTATTTTCGTCCTGACAAAATAGTTGTCCTTTAGGCTAGTTGATCTTATGAGGAGGGACCTATCACTAAGTCCCCCTTTTTTTTTTGTCACTGGACTTTAGAGTGACCTAATGCGCTACTTGAAAGTGGGGACAAAAGAAAGCCAATGTTCTACCAAAAAAAAAAAACGGAGACTTATTAAACAGTCCTTGACAACAGATGGATTTTAGTTAAAGGACGGAAATAATAAACCATCACGTGTATCTTTCCCGACGTCAATTTTTCCGACAGTCAGCGACGGATATTCAGTCTGTCGCGATAAATATTTACCGACATAAATATACGTTTACCCGCGGTATATTTTCGTCGGTAAAAACTCTTTTTTTTGTAGTGTTAGTGAACGGTCCCCAACAACAGACTGATTTTCGCTACATGACTAACAAGCGAACCAACAAGGACCATGATGCACCGGGGCGGCGATGAGCAATGGAGACGAGAAGCCATAGAAGGAGAAGGGGTTCTGCTTAGGATTTTTAGGTCTAGGGTTCATCCCATGGCCTATAGATCTTAGGGGTTAGGAGTGGATTTAATTTTAGGAGGAGTGTCATGAAACCTAAATTTGAATAGCAATAAGGGGTATTTTTGTCCTAAAAATAAGGCAGTCCTTTATGCTAGTTGATCTTTTGAGTAGGGACAATCACCAAGTTCCCTCTTTTTGTTTTTTTTCTTTTTTGGTCTATGGGATTTGGGAGTGACCTAACGCGAAGGGGGGGTCTTATTGCAAGTGGGGACAAAAAAATTAGTAGTGTTTCCAAAGGCCAATGCTCAACCAAAAAAAAGGGAGACTTATTGAACACTACAATCCTTGACGACAGATCGATTTTAGCGAAAGGACGGATAACCGAATCTAACCATTATGGACCATACCCCAACCGCTCTTTAAATTTTCAAATCAATGCCATTTTCTCGAAAACTAAAATGAACCTAAACCTAACACTAAACCCTGGATCTATAAGCCATGGGGTGAACCCTAATCCTAAACCTAAATGAAAGCATTAGCGTGTAACAAATACCACAACGGTAATGATCGAATCTCAATGGGTTAGGATTTTTAGGTCTAAGGTTCATCCCTTGGCCTATAGATCTTAGGGTTTAGGAATGGGTTTAGTGTTAGGAAGGAGTCATGAAACCTAAATTTGAAAAGAAATGAGGGGTATTTTTGTCCTGACAAAATAGTTGTCCTTTAGGCTAGTTGATCTTATGAGGAGGGACCTATCACTAAGTCCCCCTTTTTTTTTTTTGTCAGTGGACTTTAGAGTGACCTAATGCGATACTTGCAAGTGGGGACAAAAGAAAGCCAATGTTTTACCAAAAAAAAAAACGGAGACTTATTAAACAGTCCTTGACAACAGATGGATTTTAGTTAAAGGACGGAAATAATAAACAATCACGTGTATCTTTCCCGACGTCAATTTTTCCGACAGTCAGCGACGGATATTCAGTCTGTCGCGATAAATATTTACCGACGGAAATATACGTTTACCCGCGGTATATTTTCGTCGGTAAAAACTCTTTTTTTTGTAGTGTTAGTGAACGGTCCCCAACAACAGATTGATTTTAGCTACATGACTAACAAGCGAACCAACAAGGACCATGATGCACCGGGGCGGCGATGAGCAATGGAGACGAGAAGCCATAGAAGGCGAAGGGGTTCTGCTTAGGATTTTTAGGTCTAGGGTTCATCCCATGGCCTATAGATCTTAGGGGTTAGGAGTGGATTTAATTTTAGGAGGAGTGTCATGAAACCTAAATTTGAATAGCAATAAGGGGTATTTTTGTCCTAAAAATAAGGCAGTCCTTTATGCTAGTTGATCTTTTGAGTAGGGACAATCACCAAGTTCCCTCTTTTTGTTTTTTTTCTTTTTTGATCTATGGGATTTGGGAGTGACCTAACGCGAAGGGGGGGGGACTTATTGCAAGTGGGGACAAAAAAATTAGTAGTGTTTCCAAAGGCCAATGCTCAACCAAAAAAAAGGGAGACTTATTGAACACTACAGTCCTTGACGACAGATCGATTTTAGCGAAAGGACGGGTAACCGAATCTAACCATTATGGACCATACCCCAACCACTCTTTAAATTTTCAAATCAATGTCATTTTCTCGAAAACTAAAATGAACCTAAACCTAACACTAAACCCTGGATCTTTAAGCCATGGGGTGAACCCTAATCCTAAACCTAAATGAAAGCATTAGCGTGTAACAAATACCACAACGGTAATGATCGAATCTCAATGGTTTAGGATTTTTAGGTCTAAGGTTCATCCCTTGGCCTATAGATCTTAGGGTTTAGGAATGGGTTTAGTTTTAGGAAGGAGTCATGAAACCTAAATTTGAAAAGAAATGAGGGGTATTTTCGTCCTGACAAAATAGTTGTCCTTTAGGCAAGTTGATCTTATGAGGAGGGACCTATCACTAAGTCCCCTTTTTTTTTTTGTCAGTGGACTTTAGAGTGACCTAATGCGAGCAAGTGGGGACAAAAGAAAGCCAATGTTCTACCAAAAAAAAAACGGAGACTTATTAAACAGTCCTTGACAACAGATGGATTTTAGTTAAAGGACGGACAACCGAATCTAACCATTGTGGACATAATGCCCTAGCAGCTCTTCAAATTTTTAAATCTATGCCATCCTCTCTAAACCTAAACTGAACCTAAACCTAACACTAAACCCGAGATCTATAGGCCATGGGATGAACCCTAGATCTTATCCTAAACGAAAACCTAACACGAATTGAACTCCCCCATCTGCCGTCCGCCTCTCGTCTCCGTTGCTTGCCGCCACTGCCTCACTGCGGCTAGGGATGGCAACGGTGCGATTTCAGTGCAATTTTGGGTAAAACCAAAACCGCACCGCAACACCGAACCGCCACGTACACCGATACCGCACCATGCGGTGCGATGCACCATTATGTAAAACTGAAGTCGCACCATGCAGTGTGGTGCACCACGGTTTATCACTAGAATGGCCTAAATGGTGCAGTATGCGGTTTTGGTTAAAACTGAAACCGCACCGCTACACCGAAACTGCACCGCAAATGACGGTTTTATATTTTGGCAAACCAAAACCACACTATGCGGTGCGGTTTACCACTGTTTTCAGTTTTAAACCACACCGTTGCCGTCCCTAGTTGGGGCGGCGGAGGCGATGCGGTTAATTCGGTTGGGCAAGGATGTGGATCCCACCGAATTTAGTAGGGATGGAAGTGCTGATGTACATTAACCTTGAGCCAAATGACCTACTATGGAAACTCCTCTGGAACCGTTGTGCCCGTCCTAGAGCCAAAGCGTTTGCGTGTACTTCTAAGGCGGAGGATCCCCACTAATTAAGGACCTTATAATTTGGAAGGTCGCGCATTGATGTCATGCCACTTTGCTCTAGGTGCATGCGCTACTTAGGTTGAAATTGTAGATCATGACCTATTCAAATACCCGTTATCTGCAGAGGTGTGGGCTTCGTTGGCTAGCAGAGTCGGATCTACTTCTCTGCTTGATGGGGTGGACAAGTGGAGTCAAGTGTTATTTGTTGCTAGGCGGGAAGCCTCTGGGTTCGGCGCCAAAGGTGCTCTTCTCATTCAAGTGCCATGGATCATATGGAAGGCTAAGAACAAGGAAGTCTTCGAAGAAAGTAAAACTAGTGCCCCTACGATTATTTATAGAATTTTAAGGACCATAAAAAGAGTACGTTTAGAGAAGCTAATAATTCTGTTGTGGTGCAGGGGACTACCAAAGTCACAGTAGCGATCAAGTGAGAACCTCATCTGCCTGGACAGATCAAACTCAACTTTGATGCTGCTGTGAACCAAAGGAGAGGCAATGTCGGTGCAGGCTTCATTTTGTGAAATCGAGGGCATTGATTCTACGTTCGGGAGCTGTTCATCTCAATACATTGTCGGTGATTGATGCGAAAACCAGAGCATTGTTGGAAGGGTTGTGGGTGACCGTGCGGGAGTATCCGGAATCCAAGCTTTGGATCGACCATATGCTAGCAGCTTTCTCGAGAAGGGAATCAAGATGGGAAAGGGAGACCATGTGCTACTGAAGGATATTATTGTTGGCAAGGCTCGATCACCGCGTCCCATCCTTGCAGGCCGGGTATCCCATATCTTTAGAGAAGGGAATCAAGTGGCCAACTGATTAGCAAGACAAGGCCGGATGGAGTCGCCTATATCTCTTTGCGCTGACTTTCCGAACAAATTGTTGATGTTATGTATACTGACATTAGTCAATGCAACTTGTTTCGAAACATTAGTATCTAATTTACGTATTGGGTCTAGTTTACCCCTCCAAAAAAAAAACGCAACGGTAATGATCGAATCTCAATGGTTCAAGATTTTTAGGTCTAGGGTTCATCCCATGATCTATAGATCTTAGGGTTTAGGAGTGGGTTTAGTTTTATGAAGGAGTGTCATGAAACCTAAATTTGAAAAACAATAAGAGGTATTTTCATCCTGACAAAATGGTTGTCCTTTAGACTAGTTTATCTTTTGAGGACCGATTTATCACTAAGTGTCTTGTTTTTTTTTCTTTTTGGTCGGGGGACTTTAGGAGTGACCTAATGTGAAACTAGACTTGTAGGGGGCGCTTATTGCAAGTGGGGACAAAAGAAACAGTAGCACGTGTTTCTAAAGGCCAATGTTCTACCCAAAAAAAGGGGACTTATGGAATAGTCCCTGACAACAGATCGATTTTAGGGAAGGATGGGCAACCGAGTCTAACCATTATGGACCATAATACCCCTAATAGTTCTTCAAATTTTTAAATCTTTTTCATCATTTCTAAAACTAAACTGAACTGAAACCTAACACTAAACCTTAGATCTATAAGTCATGGGATAAACTCTAGATCTAATCCAAAACCTAAACCTAACCCAAACCGAACCCCTATATTAGCCCACGTCAGTGCTTGACACAACAATCGTGGGGCCTCTGCGATTTAAGATACATGGGGGTAGCATGCCCCAGCACATGGGGGGTGCAGTAGGATTTTGTTCTAATCTCTTTAAAGAGGTTGAATGTTCTCGGTCTCTTTCATTGGTCCATATCGAGGTCTTTTGGTTATTTCATTGAAATGACCAAAAACCCTTGATATGGACCAATGAGAGAGACCGGAAATATTGAAATGACCAAAAGCCCTCGATATAGACCAATGAGAGAGACCGGGAACATTCAACCTCTTTAAGGAGGTTGGAACAAAAGGTGCTCATAAATTTTTCCAATCTGAATTGTGCGGCCAATTCGAATTGTGTGGCCGTGGGATCCTCCACGCACGTACTTACGAGTCCAGCCAACGAAGTTAAGAGTCGAGTCCGTGAAGGGAGGAAGCTAGAGACGGACGAGCTCCCCTAGCGTTGCAATGGCATTAGCATCCCATGGCGGCGTGAGGGTGCTGGAGGAATGCCGGGTCTCCCCGCCGCCCGGCTCGGTGGCCGGAGCCACCCTCCCCCTCACCTTCATGGACGCGGCCTTTGTGTTCTTTGGCCCCGTCCAGCGCCTCTTCTTCTATCGCTCCCCCCACCCGACTCCTGGCTTCATCGCCTCCGTCCTCCCCACCCTAAAGTCCTCCCTCTCCCTCACCCTCCAACGCTTCTACCCTCTAGCAGTCAACCTCGTCCGTTCAGACGATGTCCAACGAGAAATCCGTTACACCGACGGCGACTCCATATCCTTCACCTTGGCGGAGTGCGACAGCGACTTCGATGAACTCTCGAGAAAGGCTGCCGTCGATTTCGCCAGGATCTACCCTTTGGTGCCGCAATTGCCCTCTCGCAATGATGCCGTGAAGCCCCTGCTCGCGGTGCAGGTGACGGTGTTTCCGAACCACGGCTTCTGCATCGGGGTGGCAATACATCATGCCGCCAGCGACGGGATGAGCTCCGCCCATTTCTTGAAGTCCTGGGCCTCGGCTTGCAGGGCGGGAGGAGCTGAACCTGCATCTCCCCCGATCTATGACCGAACGTTGATCCCCGATCACGATGGGCTGGCCGATGAGATGCTGAGAAGTGAACTCTTGCCGACGAGCGACGCCCCGACTCCAGCCGATCGAGTCCTCGCCTCGTTCACCCTCGGGCGACACGAAATCCAGAGGCTGAAGCAGAAGGCGGCTGCCGGAGCCGAATCCTTCCATTGCTCGACGTTCGTGGTCTCGTGCGCCTACGCCTGGCTCTGTCTGGTGAGAACACGCGGTTGCGCGACCGAAGGGACCGCACATTTTGCCTTCGCTGCAGATTGTAGGGGTCGAGTACGGCCGCCGATCCCGGAGTCGTATTTCGGCAACTGTGTGAAGCCTTGCTTTGTAGAGGTGGAGGCGGAGGAGCTCGCCGGAGCCGACGGCTTCATAGCGGCGTCGAAGGCTATCGGAAGGGCCATCGAGGAGTTCAAAGAGAGTGGTTTGGCCGATGCGGGGACATGGTTGGAGCGATCATTCCGGGTCATGGAGCAGTCGCAGTTCCTAAGTGTTGCCGGGTCCCCAAGGTTCAGGGTCTACGACACCGATTTCGGGTGGGGACGGCCGGAGAGGGTGGCGGTGGCCTCGATCCAGGAGGGCAAAAGCATATCACTGGCGGAGAGCAGGGACGAGGAAGGGGGTGTTGAGATCGGCTTGGTTCTGCCGGAGCATCAGATGGATGCGTTCCAGGCTCACTTCTCCACCGGCGTCGAGCTGCTTTGAAGCTGGCTCCATGCATCCTTTGCTCAGATAATTAATCATTCGGGACCCACCATATGTATGCACAGACTTTGTATGGCGTTGTATTTCAAGATACGTCGGCGGTTGGATGCTTACGGTTTGTGCTAAGGGGCTACAAGTGATCGGTTGATAGCATCTCCAACCGTCCCCCATACTGTCTTTTATGATGGACCGAGACCTCCAACCCACTATCATTTCTTCCAACAAAAATACAATAAGGCTATGGATGCAAATCTGGCTAACGTTTGACAGTCGAATCCGTCCACGATAGTGGAACCCATTAGTCCCGTCTGGGATCCACGAAGATGACAGTGGGACCAGCCAGTCCTGCCTGTGATCTACGGAGACTATCTAGAACCTGATAAATCCCCCCGGATATTTACCAAAGTCCTAGATATCACAAAAGCTCTATAAATAACAGACCCTATAAATATTCTACTTGAATTCATTAGTCCACATTTAACGTTCTATTTTTCAGAGCTCACAAAACCTTCTGGTTTTCAGTTTCTAGTCAAGCCAATTCCACCTTCATTCTATTCGTATATGGACTCTCCTTGGCCTGTCGAGAGTATAGTAGCTCTATCTTTTCAAGAATTAGTGGATTCAAAGATTGCATCTTACCACCAAGAGACGTAAGCATCAGCCGAACGTCGTCACCACATTCTATCTCAACTCTCTCTCTCTCTCTCTCTCTCTCTCTCTCTCTCTCTCTCTCTCTCTCTCTCTCTCTCTCTCTCTCTCTCTCTCTCTCTCTCTCTCTCTCTCTCTCTCTCTCTCTATTTTCCTCTCTGTATCCTCCCCCTCTATCTTAATAGTGCCTGAGTGACAATTCAGTAGACGATAGCTCAGAACTCCACAATGTACCACGTACACCTAAAACTCGACCTTCAATCGACTGTTGGCAAAAAACCGTATGTCAGTTGTAATTTTTCCACACAATTTGGTGCCGTCTATGGGATGCTTCCCAATCGAGCTGCGACCTTCGAGCTTCCCAACTCATATCGGTCACGCAGTAACTACCGATAGCCTGAGCAATCAGTCTGTTTTCATCTCTATACCCAAATGGCGAAGACAGGACCCATGGAACAACCGGAGGGAAGCTACATGCATCACGATTCACAACAGCCTACAACACACTCTATGAGTTGTAAGCATGAAGTGACCCATCAACGACCTAATCATCAACCTGTCGTGAACCCTTGGAGTCACCGCCCGGTCGACAGATTAGACCTTTCAGCCTCAACTTGGAGGACATTCTCCACAGGCGTGTGTAGTTCCCCAACAACAGGGGGAGGCACACGTTTCTTCGCTATCAAATCCTCTTGCGGCATATCAACTCTTTGCCGAAAACTTTCAAGTCTTGACACTCATAAAGCAGATCGAACTCTGCCCCCATACTAAAGCGAAACGCCATTCGACAAGCCGCCTCTGAGACAGGAGTGAACCTTCAACCTTCCATGGCTAGAATCAACGATGGTGAAAATATCTGCCAGTCCAGGAATCTAACCCATGAGCCCTCAAGACGGTCAGTCATTGACACTTCAAGAAGGGTACGAGATCCCTCGTCGATAAGACTCTCCACGAATTCCCAAAGGCAGCTGACCTGGGATCGCATCGATCAGCTTGATTGATATGTGTCTCCGAGTCTGAGTCATCCTCTGATCGCTACGTCATGGCGATCACTCGAGATGAGATTTTTGCCCCTGCAATCAAGCATCGGGCACACAAAGGCCACCTCCAGATGGAGCAATGCCTTCGAGAAGACAACCGAACCTTTCTCCTCCTCGTCATTCGATTATTCCTCCCTATCAATATACCAATCGAAGGAACGATCATGCGATGGAAGGGCCACGTACTTCATCGGTATATCCTCCAAGCTCAATTTCCAAGAGGTTAGAGGCTTCCCTCGCTCCCAAAGTTCAACTGCTTGAAAGGAAACCCGACAATGCATGTCCTAGCGTGCAAGTAGTCCATGATGCCCTATGATTCCGATAATCAAGTGCTATGCCACACCTTCGCAGGTAGCCTCGACAAGCTATCTCTCGTTTGGTACCACAACCTACCAGCCGGCTCTATCTCCCGGTTTAGGTTTTTGGCCGATCTCTTCGTTCAACACTATAGGTTGAACCTCAAGCTGGAGAAGAAACTTGACTCACTCTATCGACTCCTGATGGGGACGGATAAAACCCTTCAAAGCTTTACTCTGAGGTTCCTTAGTGAGCATGCATCACTCTTCAGGCAGCATATCGATGATGAGGTAGTCATGCTAGCATTTCAAAATGCGCTAGCACTACAAAAAAAAACTATTATTATCGACGAAAATTTTTCGTCGGTAATATTAAATATCCGTTGATCTAGATTTATGGCTACGGACATAATTTTCATCGTCGAGGGATGGGAGAGAGATGACATCGTGTGGTTGAGAGTTCCGCCTTTGTTGTCGAGGGATGGGAGAGAACGACGTGTAAAACTGCGATCTCCGAGGAATCAAAAGATAAATATGGCGAGCCATTCTTACGACATCAGCCAATTTGGTGAGTAGATTTTGCTCATACTCCAATCGACTCCCTACCCACTACCTACTACATAAAATTTGATGATCCTCAAGTGAGCTAGCAAATGAGGCGTGTGGGGGAGGATTTCGGTCGTCGTACGTAATCCTCCTCCAGCAGTCGATTGAAGGTTTAACCCTTAGAGGTGTGGTATGCTGTGAAGCATTGCGATGTTGAGTGATGAGCTGTCACATAGTCACTGTTGTGATAGAGAAAGAGGGAGATAAAGAATTGACACAAGATGTGGTAACGAAGTTCAGTCGAAGCCTACGTCTCCGTGCAGTAAGACGCAACCTTTGAATCCACTATCACTAAAAATGTAAAACTACTCTCGACAGACAAAGAAGTGCTTCTTACAAGTAGTTAGAGGGTAAAGAGGGTTTAGAAGTCTGAAGACCAAAAGGATCAGAGAGCTCTAGAAATCAGAAAGTAGAAAGTGGAATAATAAAATTTCGATCTGGTTTAATTACAGGATTGGCTATATATAAGGGTATGAGAATATTCTAGGAATATTTTCTAAAATAACGGGAGTTCAGGTAATTATCTAGGGGATTTACCAGTCTCCAGATGGCATGTACGGGCCCGAGGCAGGGCTACGGGTCCAATTATCATCTTCGTGGGCCCTGTTAGGCTTGATGTGTTCTAAGCTTGTAAAACTTTATGTATTGGTCTAATAAAGATTGATAGTTATTAATATATGAGATGCATATAGGTGCGTAACATAGTTACGTGTTCTTTTGGGAACAGAGAGATGGTAGTCCACTGAGTTGAAGACTGAGTGGATTGGTCCCTGTGGGCGCGGAAAAAGATTCGGGTTGTCTTTATTGCGGATCACACGAGATTACAAATTTTTTTGATCAGGAGATTGTGGGAGAGATCCTCTGGAGGGTCCCTTTGATCCGCGTCTCCACGTGGTGTTCGTGCGAGAGCTCTGAAGGGGTTGCCCAGGACAGGGGTCTTTACAGGGTGAGGGTTTTTGAGAGGCTAAGGAGTTTCCGTCGTTGATTTTGTCCCGTCCATGCTTCGCGCTTTCTCGGCTAGGGAGGCCTTGGGCTTCGTTCCTCGGTCTTCGTGTCTTCCTCGATCCTTGCTCGACCTTGGCGTCCTTGATCGTCGGTTCGCGGCGTCGATCGTGTTTTTGGCGTTAGCTTTGGCTTTAGCTTTCGGCTTTGGCGTAGCTTTGGCGTGGCTCTGGCTTTTGCTTTGCTTTGGCGCTTGCGCTTGAACATAGACGGGTAGAGGCTTGCGATGCTTTAGTTCTTCTGGACTTCGCGTCGTATCGGCTAGAACGTGCGATGCTTTGTTCGTGACCGTCGTAGTTGCTTGGCTTTGGCACGTGCGTTGCTTTAGCGCGGGCTTTACCGGTGCGTTTGCTTTGGCTTCTTGCATCGACTTTGGCTTTAGCTTTGACTCGATCTTCTTCTCGAATGACGATGGCTACTTCTTCAGGGCTTCTTTATTCTTCCGGCTTCCTCGACGGTTGTGACATCGGCTGGCTTCTTCTCCGGGCGTATTTGGCTTGATCGGAGTTGAAGGCTTCTTGTGGAGATGGTGGGTGTAACACCGATCTCTATGCGACGGTTGTAGCGTCGGCTTTTGTTGATGAAGATGGCGGGGGTAGCACCGATCTTCGTACGATTGTTGTAGCGTCGGCTTTTGTTGATGAAGATGGCGGGGGTAACACCGATCTCCGCACGACGGTTGTAGCGTCGGCTTTTGTTGATGAAGATGGCGGGGGTAGCACCGATCTTCGCACGACGGTTGTAGCGTCGGCTTTGTTAGTGAAGACGGCGGGGGTAGCACCGATCTCCGCACGACGGTTGTAGCGTCGGCTTTTGTTGACAAAGACGACAGGGGTAGCACCGGCTTCAGGCTTTCTTCTCCAAGCTTTCTTCTTCGTGCGAGGAGTCGACGCCTTTATTGAAGACGACGGGTGTTGTCGGCTTCGATCTTCTTCTCCGGCCTTTGCTTCTGGCGTCTTCGGAGCTGATGAAGATCGTTGGAGAAGTCGGGATGACGACGACTCTGGGTCTTCTTCTCCAAGCTTTCTTCTTCGTGCAAGGAGTCGAAGATTTGATCTTCGAGTGCAAGGTCTTCACGTTGATGAGGACTTGAAGGGCCAAGGATTCCCGTAGGACATGCTTGCCGTGCCTCGTGAAGCCTTCGGTCTTCAAGCGTTGGAGCTTCTCTTGCAGAGCCCTTTCGTCTTCAGCTTTTCCGACCCTTTGTGCCTTCCCCCACCCCTTCTATTTATAGGCAAAGGGGGGCGGTTGGGGGAGATATGGCTGAAATCTTTTTTGTTTCATCCGATATCTCCCCCCATAACCATCAAGATATTGTTCCTTTATTCAAGAAAACAAACCCGATCCCCTCCTTTTTAGTTGGGGAGGTTATGGGCTAGATGTGACTCGATCTTTTAAAGATTGAGTTGTTATTCTTGTTGCACTTTTGGATCGGATGGCGACACAACGTCATCTTGTCCGTTGGATCGAGGGATCGTCGCGGATCTACGGCTACGTAGACGTCCACGCCACCTCCCCCCGCATCGAGGCGGTTTTGATTTCTTTTTCCTTTCTTTTCTTTTTCTTTTCTTTTTCTTTTTCCTTTTTGTTTTCTTTTTCTTTATGGCCGGCCCCACCTCCCCATGAGGAGGGGGGCACGGTTTTCTAGAAGGGGGGCCGGTGGGCCCCCCTCTTTGTGTTCGGGTAGCGGGTCCGGTGGGACCCGCTTGCTTTGAGTTGGGCTGCGGCGCGCGAGCCGAATTTGCACGCGGGCCGAGTGCATATGCAGGCCGTTTGTGTGCGGGCCCAATTTTGCATGCGGGCCGTTGTGTGCGGGCCCAATTTTGCATGCGGGCCGTTGTGTGCAGGCCCAATTTTGCATGCGGGCCGTTGTGTGCGGGCCCAAGTTGCATGTGGGCCGTTGTGTATGGGCCGGATTTCCGCACGTGGGCCGTTGTGTGCGGGCCCAAGTTGCATGGGCGAGTCGGGTTCGACCCGAAGGCCGTTGAGTGCGGGCCTATTTTTCGTGTACAAATCGGGTTCGACCCGTGGGTTAATTTCGATGCCCACAAGTGCCCCCTCAAGTTCGAGTGCGCCCGCGGGAAACGCGTAGCGCTTGGACTTGAGTTGCGTATTCGTGTGGGATTAGGTCTTTAAAAGGCCCCCCCGTTTTCGTTTCTCTTTATTATTGACAATTCCCGACGGCTTGGAGTCGAGAGCTCTGCTAGGGTTTCTTGCTTCGCAACGATGCCGCGGAGGATGAAGATGGTGACGCCATGGGGTTCGCGGAGGAGGGAAGACCGCCGGCCCGTGGACGGCGGAGGGTCGCAAGCGAGGTGGTTCTCCTCCTTCTTCTTCTTCTTCTTCTTCTTCGCATGGCATGGCAACGGAGTTCCGGGCTGCGGTGGCCGGAGACGGGTTTGGCCGGGGGCTGCGGGGTGCGGCCGGCATGCGAGTCGGAGACGGGGCGCGGCCGGGGGCTGCAGGGTGCGGCCGACGCGCTGGCTGGAGGAGGGGCGCGGCCGGGGGCTGCATGGTGCGGCCGGAGGTGGAGGCGGAGGCGGCAGGGGCTGCGGGCCGGAGGCGTGGGCGCAGGACTGCGCGCGGGCCGGAGGTGGAGGCGGAGCGCGACGGGGGCTGCGGGCCGGAGGCGTGGGCGCAGAGCTGCGCGCGGGCCGGAGGTGGAGGCGGTGGTATGACGGGCTTGCAGGCCGGAGGCGTGGGCGCAGGGCTGCGCGCGGGCCGGAGGCGGGTGCAGGCGGAGGGAGCGGTGGCCGGAGTCGGGCTCGGCCGGGGGCTGTGGGCCGGAGGCGGAGGCGGAGGGAGCGGCGGCCGGAGTCGGGCTCGGCCGGGGGCTGTGGGCCGGAGGCGAAGGCGGTCGGTGCAACAGCGGCACGGGCGCGGGGGCCGGTCGAGACCAACAGCACCCCCCCCCCTTTTTACGTGTTTTGATAGGAGAGAGAGAGAGAGAGGGGGTTGCGGCTTTTTGCCGTGACCCCCCTCCTTTTTATCTTTATTTGCTCGAAGGACGGCAGCACCCCCTTGCATGTTTTGATAGGAGAGAGAGAGAGAGGGGGTTGCGGCTTTTTGCCGTGACCCCCCTCCTTTTTATCTTTATTTGTTCGAAGTACGGGGCGCCCCTTTTGCTTAGGCCTCCCCCCCGATTTTTCGTTTCTGTATTCGGAAACTATCTGACTTAGGCTTTGCCTTCTTTCTTTTTCAGGTCTCATCGTTACGAGAGCTTTCCAAGTTCCGGCTGGATTGTCGATGCGGTCTCTCACGGGAGTACGCATCTTTGCTTCCCTTTCGCGCAAGTCTTCCACCACCGTGCTTCGAGACAGGAGACCGGACTATCAGTGCTTCAGCTTTTGACGCACGAGCGAGTTTGCGAGGACGGCGTGACCGACGGCTCTTGTCGAGTGTTGAAACTTGGCGAGCGTATCCTTACTGACGAAGGATCTTCTCAGCAAATCGTCCGGCCTAGTTTGGGGCTGCCGTTCCACCATATTGGCGAGGAGTCGGTTTCGGTCCCTGTTGTTGCTTTGAAGATATGCTCCCGCCGTACGCGATGGGGTGTGGGGATTCAACCGCGTGGGGATGTAGTGGAGGTGGCACGGTACTCTCCCCACCGGTTTGCTCGCCAGCAGGGTTTTCGGCAGGAGTTGCCTGGGACTCCTTTGCGCCTGCGGTTACGTTACACTCCGCAGGAGGCGTACCGCCTCTGGGGAGCACTCTACGATCAATTTACTGGGTGTACTTTCTCACCGGGGATTAAGTCGGGCGGCAAGGATGCTGCAACTCCTGAGTATCGCCGCTGGGTCAACGGGTCGGTGCTTCCCCTCTTGGCTAGCCTTCCGCTAGACGTCCTTGCTAGCAGCGAGCGGGCTGACTTTCCTTTTGACTCTTTGGCGGGGTCGGAGGATCGCCGTCTTTGGTCCGAGGAGCGATGGTCAGAGAAATCTTATGGCCGTCGAGAGAGTACTTCCCAGGCTTCACTTTCTGTGCAAGAAGTCGAGATGGCTCCGTCCTCCAAGGTTCAGAGTCTTCTTGAGACTCAGGCTTCTTGGAGTGGGTGTGCTTCTCCCAAGAGGAGAAAGTTGGACCTCTTGTGTGAGGCAGCTTTGACTGGTGCTGGCGAGGCAGGGCCAGCTCGAGAGGGAGAGCCAGGGCTTTTTGCCGATGAGGTAATCCCTCCTTCTGGGGTATCTTCATCGGATGCTGCAGGTATATCTTGTTTCTAGTTTCTCATGAATTTCTGTGCTTGTACTCTTACTTCGTTGGCTGAGTTGTCCAGCTCTTATTTTGGCAGGGTCTGCTGGACCGGACTGCGAGTCTGCCCCGAAGGGGGTTAGGCAGGAGTGCTCTCCCCTCAAAGCAACGTTGATTGAAGGTGGCGGGCTGGATGTTCCCTGGGATAACTTGGAGCTTTTGGGAGCGTGTGGAGCAGATTTTACCGGCAGTGCTGTCAACCTGGATGATATTGACGTGGAGCAGTTGGGCTTTGGGGAGGAGGATGAGGTCTCCAGTGTAGGGAGAGAGCAGACTCCTCTAGCTAGGTCCGGTACTCCGGTAGAGGCTACTCCCGCAGTCATTTTGTTGGAAGGTTTGCCTGTGTCTCCTCCTTCAGCTCCGGTGGTTTCGCTAACTGTTATCACGGCGGTGATCCAGGAGGCGGTTCCTACACTTGAGTCTTCAAGACCGGAGCCCACCTTGCCTGTGCATTCAGAGGCTGACAGGAGAAAGTGCAGTTCGCGAGACCTTCTCTCTGTGCTTCTTTTGGAGAGCTATCGGAAGTATATACAGACGACGCTCGCACCCTTCCAGGAAGAGGGTTTTGACGCTTTGAGCAGCTGGTGGGTTCTTGAGGGGCCTGAGTTTTGCAAGAACCTGGCGGCCTTCCAGGTAGATGGCTCTTTGTTTGAGGCACAGATGCGTGTTCTCTTGGCGGATAGTGAAGCTCATTGCTTGAAACGGGCTTCGATGGAAGATGACCTTCCCCTGATACTAGCAAAGGCCGAGGACGAGGAGCATTGCCTGGAGGCGCAGCATGCACTTGCCACTGCGAGCCTTGTTCGGGCGCGGAAGAAGCTAGAGGCTGCTCGCGCATCTTTCGAGAAAGCTGAGACGATCGAGAAGTCTTCTGGAGTAGACCTGGCAAAGCAGCGTATCGAGCTGGCGACGCATCGAGAGCGGGTAGCTTCTCGGTCTTTAGAGTTGGAGCGCATGGAGGTTACCGACGGCGAGCTGCTCCAACGTCTCCAAGAATTTGATTCGCTTTACTAGCAATGTCACATTTCCTTTTCTTTCTTGTCATTTCTGCTAAACAAACTTGTAGTTCTGCTTCTCTTTATCTGGTATCATGCATCTATTTTTTTGGACTTGTCTTCTGGAATGGCAGAGTTTGGTTGTGTTTTTTTTGTTTGTACTGAACCTTTACAGGCTGCCTACGTACCCTACTGAGAGGGATCAAGTCACACGTAGTTCCTTTTTTTTTTTTTTTGCAAGGAATGTAGCCCTGCTTTTAGGCATAGTACCTTTTGAGGTACTTGCCATTGATGGGGCCGAGTGTGAGCCCTTCTGGCGTGGTAAGAAGATATGCACCGTTGGAGTAGACCTCTTTGACAGCGTGCGGTCCATCCCACTTGGCGTCGAACTTCTTTCCTCCTCGATGTGAAAGGATGATGGGGCGTTTGATTGCGAGTACCAATTCTCCTTTTTAGAAGGATCGAGGGCGAATCCTTTTGTTGAAGGCTCGGGTCAGCCTAGCTTGGTAGCATTCCAGGCGTTGCTGGGCTTCGAGGCGCTTTTCATCCAGGGCTTCCAATTCTGCTAGGCGAAGTTGAGCGTTGTCGCCGTTGACGAGGCCTTCCTGGACAGCTATTCTGAGTGACGGAATCTGGAGCTCAAGGGGGAGGACAGCTTCTACGCCGTACACTAGTGAGTACGGAGTCGCCTGTGTTGGAGTGCGAAAAGAGGTGCGATATGCCCATAGCGCTTCACCCATGCGTTCATGCCAGTCTTTCTTCGACTTTGAGACGACTTTCTCCAAAAGTTTACAGAGTGTTTTGTTGAAAGCTTCAGCTAGGCCGTTGGCAGAGGCGTTGTACATGGTTGAACACCTTTGCTTGATATCGAACTTGGCGCATAATTGGCTGACAGCGGCGTTCTTGAATTGCTTCCCGTTGTCCGTAACGATATAGCGAGGGATGCAGTACCGGAAGATGATGTCGTTCTGGATGAAGTTGATGACAGAGTGCCTGGTAACTTCTCACAATGGTACTGCCTCAGCCCACTTGGAGAAGTAATATGTTGCCGCCAGGATATAAAGATACTGTTTGGATGACTTGGGCAACAGACCGACAATATCGAGTCCCCATCCATCGAAGGGCCATGATGCGATGGTTGGATGTAAAGGTTCCGGAGGCTGACGGATGTAGTCGTCATGCAGCTGGCAAGTGTGGCATCTTTTTGTAAACTCGAGGGAGTCCTTGATCATAGTGGGCCAGTAGTACCCCATCCACCTGATGCGGAAGTGCAGCTTTGGACCGGACTGATGTGAGCCACAGATCCCGGCATGGACTTCTTCTAGTGCTGTTTCCGCTTCTTCTTTTGCAAGACACCTCAGGAGCGCACCATCGTAGCTTCGACGGTACAACTCGTTATTGAAGTGGAAGAATTTCAGAGACCGCCGGCGAATGTCGGCCTTACGCTTCGGGTCTTCAGGGAGCTTCCCGTGGACAAGAAAGTCTATAAATGGTTGTCTCCAGTCTAGCTCGTCGGTCACGAAGACGTGTACTGTATTGACTTGGTCCGGGATTCCCATAGGGAGGTCTTTCTCGGTGATCACCATCCTCTTACAGATAGGGATGATGAGTTGGCTTTTTTCTGAGCACGGAGTGTAGCCGCTAAATTTGCAAGCGCATCAGCCTGCTGATTAAGGTTTCTGGGAACATGCTGGATTGAAGCATCTTTGAGTGTACCAAGGAGTTTCAGAGCTCGTAGGTGCAATGGCACGAGATCTTCTTTGTTGACCTCGTATGCTCCCAATATTTGCTGAATGACGAGTTGAGAGTCGCCGAAAATCGTGAGCCCTTGGAGTTTCATATCATTGGCGAGTTCGAGGCCAATGATCAGAGCTTGATATTCCGCCCTGTTGTTGGAGCATGGCTCTGATAGTAGAAATGAGAAGGGAAGTACTTCGTCGTTTGGTGTGACGAAGATAACTCCCGCTCCTGCTACGTCTTGCCTGGCCGCACCGTCGAAGAAAATTTTCCAAGAAGGGGCGATGTCGATGCAGAATACTTCTTCGTCCGGGAGATCTTCCGATAGTTCCCATTCTGCTGGAAGGGGGTATTCTGCTAGGAAGTCTGCGAGAGCTTGACCTTTGACCGCTTTACGAGGGACAAAGGTGATGTCAAACTCAAGGAGGAGCAAAGCCCACTTGGCCAGACGTCCGGAGAGCACTGGTCTCGACATGATGTATTTGAGCGGGTCGGCTTTTGAGATGAGCCTGATGGCGTGAGCTAACATATAGTATCGCAGCTTTTTTGTAGCGAAGATGAGCGCCAGACAGACCTTCTCAATTGGGGAGTAGTTTAGCTCCGCGCCGATGAGAGTGCGGCTCAAATAGTAGCAAGATGTTTCCTTGCCTAGCTCGTTGTCTTGAGCCAGGAGTGCCCCCAAGGACTGCTCCTGGGCGCTGATGTAAAGGACCAATGGCTTCCCTTGAACTGGTGCTGTCAGAACCGGGGGCTTGAGTAGGTAATCCCTGATGTTTTGGAGGGCTTCCTGACAAGCTTCATCCCACTTGAATGCTGCTCCTTTCTTCATGAGGCGACTGAAGGGCCTGCATTTTCCAGCTAAGTTAGCGATGAACCTTCTGATATATG
This sequence comes from Chamaelirium japonicum, assembly GCA_947650365.1. NCBI lineage: Eukaryota > Viridiplantae > Streptophyta > Magnoliopsida > Liliales > Melanthiaceae > Chamaelirium > Chamaelirium japonicum. The sequence continues at coordinate 11,909,672 of OX393550.1, read as the reverse complement.
CCAGATGGCCCTGGAGACCTCGGAGGTCTCGCACGGTTTTCGGGATTGGCATATTGAGGATAACATCTATCTTGGTTTGATCTATTTCGATGCCTCGATGGCGTACGACAAAGCCGAGAAACCTTCCCGAGGAGACCCCAAATGCGCATTTAAGCGGGTTCATACGGAGCTAGTACCTTCGAAGTCGCTTGAAGATTAGCTCGAGGTCTTGAAGATGTGTGGACTTTTGTCTTGATTTTACCACGAGGTCGTCGACGTAGCATTCTATATTCTGATGAAGGATATCGTCGAAAATTTTTTGCATGGCTCGTTGGTAAGTGGCTCCTGCGTTCTTCAAGCCGAAAGGCATGACTTTGTAGCAGTAGATCCCTTTTGGCATGCGGAATGCCGTAAGCTCTTCGTCTTTGGGCGCCATCCGGATCTGGTTGTAGCCTGAGGATCCATCCATGAAGGTTAGTGCTTCATGGCATGTTGTTGCATCCACCATTAGTTCTGTGATTGGCAGTGGGAAGTCGTCTTTGGGGCATGCATTGTTTAAGTCCCTGAAGTCCACGCATACTCTGATCTGGCCGTTCTTCTTCTTGACTGGGACCACGCTGGAGATCCATGTTGGATATTTAACTTCTTGGATAAAGCCGGCTTCAATGAGCTTGTTGACTTCACCTTCTATTTGAGGCACTAGTTCTGGCCGGTAGCGTCTTTGTCCTTGCTTGACGGCGCTAGCTCCATGTCTGACAGCAAGCTGGTGTACTGCAATCTTGGGGTCAAGTCCGGGCATTTCCTTGTAGGACCATGCGAAGACATCTCTGTATTCTTGGAGTAGCCTGATGTATGCGGCTTCCTCTTCGGGAGTCAGGAGTGCACTTACGAATGTAGGCCGAGGATCCTCTTGCGTACCCAAGTTGATTTCCTTCAAATCGTCGACGGTAGATTGCCCCCCTTCTTCGAGGACCGGCGGGGCGTCGGGCAACTCGTCGTCCGAAGTAGAAGATGCGTCGATTGGAGAGTCGGAAATGGTGATATGATTAACAGAGACCATAATAATGTCTGTGATGTCGCCAGTTTCGTAGAATGATAAGGGTGGGTGGGTGGGAACGATTTTTCTCACCTCAGTGGGTGGCTTTCCCAAACGGTCGAATACTGACCTTCGCTTTGGTTGTCCGATTGGCCCAAGTCTTTTGAATACTGATATGGGATTTTGACTTGCCTGGTTTTTGACGCTCTTCTTTTGCTTTTGAGGTACGGTCCGACGCCAAGCTCGATATCGTCTTCTTTTGGCGCCCTTTGTAGCGGGATGAATGACATTGGTGGAGCGTGCATCGGAGGCTGACGATCCCTCTTCCGCTTCATCTACCAACTTCACCTCAATGTAGTTAGAGGTGAAGGTCTTCTCTCCTGTTATCTTGATGACCATCGGGGTTTGACGGGAGCCGATGCCTCGCCGATTTGGTGGGATCTGCTCGCCGCCCTGGAGTAAATGGGCTTGAGTCTTAGTCATCCCGTGTGGGATTGGAGCTGGCAGGAGCGTACTCATATGTGCAGCACTGTCTTTGTCGTAGCCAGCTTTGAACAGCAGCTTGGCAGCGTTTTGCCCCCAGCTTCCTTTTGGCTTGAATGTGAGTTGGCTGGATCCGAAGGGATTGATGGGTTTTGGCGAACTTGAAGCTTGCCCTAGGCTGGGTAGTGGCAGTGTCATCTCTTGCAGAGTGATGACATTAGCTTCCGATAGCGGTTGGACCATCCCTTTTGCCGAGGCAAAAGGTGGTGGTTCATCTTTGCGAAGCCACTGAAACGTGAGGAGTAAGACTGTCGTAGCTTGGACAGGTAATGGAATATGCTTCATGGATCGTGGCTTGGAGCTGATGCGCATTCTTCGTCTTGGCGCTAGCACTGCTTTGACTTCGTGTATCGCCTTAGATGGTGGTACTGGATTTGGAGTTGGCAGAGCTTCATCCTGCTTCGTCTTTTTAGCTTTCTGAGTTCGAGGAGTTTTAGCTGGAAGGACTTCTGCAACAAGGTCCTTTGCTTGGTAAAACTTGGCATCGGCGAGGTGCGCTTCAGCCTCACTGAATGGCTTGTCGTCTGCAACAATGCACTTTTCCAGACCTTCCTCGTAGTACTTGAGGCATTAGTGCCAAGTAGACACTACGACACCATTTTCGTGCAGCCACGGTCTTTCCAGTAGAAGGTGATATGATGTTTGACAGTCAATGATGTGGAAAAGAACCGTCGTGTCAAGCTGACTGATGGAGAGTTTTAGACGAATGATCCCTATGGTGGACTGTCCTCCTTGGTTGAACCCTTGAATGACCAGTTGGCTTTGCGAGAGCTGGTCGGTGGTGATGCCGAGCTGGCGTATTGTTTGGATAGGCATAATGTTGACGGCGGAGCCGCAGTCTAACAGAATTCGGTTTACCGGCTTCTCATTGATGTATCCCGAGACATAGACAGGTCGATTGTGCAGTCGTGCTCCGAGCTGCAGATCTTCGTCCGAGAAAGTTATTGCTGCGTTACATGAGACAATAATTTTGTCTTTCTCGGCATTTTTCTTCTTTCTTTTGTAGCTGTCTGGGTCTGTCAAAGCCTCGGCCATTGCTAGGCGAGATTTCTCTGCGAGGTGTAGTGCTTCTATGAGTGGCAAGTGCAGGATTGCCTCGTCGTAAGCAGTAGTACTGTCTTTAACGGAATCATCCTCCTCGTTGTCGGTGTTGCTTTCTTTGGAAGGCTTGCTTCTATCTTCTTCTTCTGGCGCCACGTGAATCTCAACCATGCAACAGGAGGCTTCGTGCTGCTGATTAGCTGGGAGGAAGTAATCGGGAAAGAACTCTTGCAACGTTGTCGGTTCTGGAGGGTTTTGCAGGAGGAGATCATCAGGATCTGCTGGCGGTACTTTGAACGCCTTCCTTCCTGGAGCTTTGTTTTTCTTTTTGTAAGTTCTTCGTTCCGGAAGCTTTCTTGTTACCCGGTCTAGCTAGCTTGCGACTTCTTGGCATACGTGGCCTTCGTCTGCGAGGCAACATGACCCATGCATCTTCATCAGTGGATTCTTCGTTACCGGGGTGAAGGTCTGGAGTGGCAGCTGTAGGTTCTTCATGGGTCGGGGAGACCTGCTCCTCTGGGGACCTTGGTGGTTCGCCTTCTGACTCCCAGCCGGTGGGCTTGATTTCTTTTATTGTGACAGGCGAAGGTCTGGAATAGAGGACGTAGTAGTCGAATTTACCTGAAGGCTGTCCTAACAGACCAACCTCCGGGTCTCCTTGCTCGTACCTTGTCTGGAGATTTGTGGGTTCTCCATGAGTCGGGGAGCCTTGCTCCTCTGGGGACCTTGGTGGTTAGCCTTCTGACTCCCAGCCGGTGGGCTTGATTTCTTCTATTGAGACAGGCGAAGGTCTGGAATAGAGGACGTAGTAGTCGAATTTACCTGAGGGCTGGCCTAACAGACCGACCTCCGGGTCTCCTTGCTCGTACCTTGTCTGGAGATTCCGTTGGGACATAGCTTTGTTTGAGAGAGACGTCGATGTAGGCGACGGTTGCCCCCAGGGCAGTGACATTTCTTCCTCAGCGAGCTTAGGAGCGTACTGCTGTCGTCTTGAGACTTTCCGTCGTGGAGCTAACTTCGCAATTGGTCTTTGGCGATTGATGCGCAACTTGGGCCTTCCCTGGTGGGTGGCAACGAATATTGGTTGAAACGAACCAAAGGTGATGGACGTCATGTTTGCTGTTGCAACGTCGCTGGAGTCGATCTCGGTTTTTCCTTGCTTTGCAAGTGCCATGATCTTTTCTTTGAAGACGAAACACTTCTCAATAGGATGGCTAACCAGCCGATGGTATTTGCAGAAGAGCAGATCGTTGACCCGATGCATCTGTTCGGGCCTTTTTGAAGGAGGAAGCTCGATCATCTTTTCTTATAGCAGTTGATCGAACATGGAGGAGACTTCCGAGTCTGGAAAGGGATACTCTTTGGCCTCAAGTTCTTCTAGAGTCATCTTTGACTGTCTTTGGGGTGGAGGCGGTGGTATGGCAGCTCCCTTTTCTTGATCCGACTTACCGCTGATTTTGAGTGGCTTGGAGGCCGAGGCGATGTCGGCGACGTTAACTTGCTTCGATTTGGGCGCCGGCGGTTTGTCTTTCTTTTCCACCTTCAGGAAGTCTTTGGTCTTTGAGTCCCCGCGATTTGCTAAGCTGAGCTCCATGTCGTGGGCTCGAGTTGCGAGTTCTTCGAAGGACCGAGGCTTAATCCCTTTGAGGATGTAAAGTAAGCCCCAGTGCATGCCTTGGGTGCACATCTCGATAACCGAGTCTTCCGACAAACGGTCTCGTGAATTCAGGGCGAGATTCCTCCATCGATCGATGTAGTCGATTACTGATTCGTCCTTCCTTTGCTTGATGGCAGTAAGCTCGGTCATGCTAACGATGCGCCGAGTGCTGTAGAAGCGGTTGAGGAATTCTCTTTCCATCTGATCCCAGCTGTCAATGGATCCTGGAGGAAGGTCAATATACCAGTCAAAAGCATTACCTTTGAGGGTGCGAACGAACTGCTTCACCATCTCATCGCCGTATGTGCCGGCGTTGTTGCAAGTCTCGACGAAGTGGGCAATGTGTTGCCTTGGATTCCCCTTCCCGTCGAAGTGCTGGAACTTTGGTGGCTGGAACCCGGTAGGGAAGCGCAGTTGCTGGATCCTTGTAGTGTAAGGCTTCGAATATGCCGCCGTAATCGGAGGTAGGCTGCCGCCGTGGGAACGCATCATGTCAGCCACTAGTGCTTGTATTTGCTGGGCATTCATAGTTGCTGCCACTGAAGATTGCGCGGCCACCGAGACTGGCACGGGAGCCGAGGAAAGTGCAGGAGTAATTGCTAGTGTTGCCGGGCCAACTTCTGCAAGAGCAGAAGTTGGAGACGGGGCTGGAGCAGCTATTGGAGAAGCAGGAGGTTGACCGAATGTTGCGACATCCCTGGCACTCAGCCTTTGCAGCAAGGTGTTGATGTGACGATCTTTCTCTTCCATTAGTCGGGTGAGCTGAGCCATGTGTTCACCCATTTGCATGACTTGGAGTTGGAGAGCGGACGGAGGATGATGTCGCAGGACGTCTCGATGTTGCATGCCCGCACCCTCGCCATCGTCGTCGGAGACGTAGTTACGCTGGCTTGCTTCTGCTTGATGACGGATGTTTGCCCCCGGAAAGGGAGGTGCAAAGTCCGCTGGAGAACCCGAACGGGTTCGGGGTTGGGGCTGGTCCTCCCCAAATTTCTGGACAGATGTTCCAGGATTGAGGCTTGTCTCTTCATGCACCGAGGCCTCATTGGCGCCTTGGCGGGCATCTTCGGCAGCAGTTTCTGGCGTGAAGAAGTCCGCAGGAGTTTGAGTACACCGGGTGTAAACGCGTACTATCGGGGGAATGACATCCTCTGGGTTTTCTGGATCACCGTGTTGGAGTAGTGGAGACTCGGCGATAGGTGAGAGGCTTGTTGGAGCAAACGTATCATCGTTCGTTCCGGCCATGGCGAACTTGAAGCAACTCCTTCAAACGTACGGATGAAAGGAGAGGAGGTCCCACCGGGCGTGCCAGAAATCTGTGGGCGCGGAAAAAGATTCGGGTCGTCTTTATTGCGGATCACACGAGATTACAAATTTTTTTGATCAGGAGATTGTGGGAGAGATCCTCTGGAGGGTCCCTTTGATCCGCGTCTCCACGTGGTGTTCGTGCGAGAGCTCTGAAGGGGTTGCCCAGGACAGGGGTCTTTACAGGGTGAGGGTTTTTGAGAGGCTAAGGAGTTTCCGCCGTTGATTTTGTCCCGTCCATGCTTCGCGCTTTCTCGGCTAGGGAGGCCTTGGGCTTCGTTCCTCGGTATTCGTGTCTTCCTCGATCCTTGCTCGACCTTGGCGTCCTTGATCGTCGGTTCGCGGCGTCGATCGTGTTTTTGGCGTCAGCTTTGGCTTTAGCTTTCGGCTTTGGCGTAGCCTTGGCGTGGCTCTGGCTTTTGCTTTGCTTTGGCGCTTGCGCTTGAACATAGACGGGTAGAGGCTTGCGATGCTTTAGTTCTTCCGGACTTCACGTCGTATTGGCTAGAACGTGCGATGCTTTGTTCGTGACCATCGTAGTTGCTTTGCTTTGGCACGTGCGTTGCTTTAGCGCGGGCTTTACCGGTGCGTTTGCTTTGGCTTCTTACGTCGACTTTGGCTTTAGCTTTGACTCGATCTTCTTCTCGAATGACGATGGCTACTTCTTCAGGGCTTCTTTATTCTTCCGGCTTCCTCGACGGTTGTGACATCGGCTGGCTTCTTCTCCGGGCGTATTTGGCTTGATCGGAGTTGAAGGCTTCTTGTGGAGATGGTGGGTGTAACACCGATCTCTATGCGACGGTTGTAGCGTCGGCTTTTGTTGATGAAGATGGCGGGGGTAGCATCGATCTTCGCACGACGGTTGTAGCGTCGGCTTTTGTTGATGAAGATGGCGGGGGTAACACCGATCTCCGCACGACGGTTGTAGCGTCGGCTTTTGTTGATGAAGATGGCTGGGGTAGCACCGATCTTCGCACGACGGTTGTAGCGTCGGCTTTGTTAGTGAAGACGGCGGGGGTAGCACCGATCTCCGCACGACGGTTGTAGCGTCGGCTTTTGTTGACGAAGACGGCAGGGGTAGCACCGGCTTCATGCCTTCTTTTCCAAGCTTTCTTCTTCGTGCGAGGAGTCGACGCCTTTGTTGAAGACGACGGGTGTTGTCGGCTTCGATCTTCTTCTTCGGCCTTTGCTTCTGGCGTCTTCGGAGCTGATGAAGATCATTGGAGAAGTCGGGATGACGACGACTCTGGGTCTTCTTCTCCAAGCTTTCTTCTTCGTGCAAGGAGTCAAAGATTTGATCTTCGAGTGCAAGGTCTTCACGTTGATGAGGACTTGAAGGGCCAAGGATTCCCGTAGGACATGCTTGCCGTGCCTCGTGAAGCCTTCGGTCTTCAAGCGTTGGAGCTTCTCTTGCAGAGCCCTTTCGTCTTCAGCTTTTCCGACCCTTTGTGCCTTCCCCCACCCCTTCTATTTATAGGCAAAGGGGGGCGGTTGGGGGAGATATGGCTGAAATCTTTTTTGTTTCATCCGATATCTCCCCCCATAACCATCAAGATACTGTTCCTTTATTCAAGGAAACAAACCCGATCCCCTCTTTTTTAGTTGGGGTGGTTATGGGCTAGATGTGACTCGATCTTTTAAAGATTGAGTTGTTATTCTTGTTGCACTTTTGGATCGGATGGCGACACAACGTCATCTTGTCCGTTGGATCAAGGGATCGTCGCGGATCTACGGCTACGTAGACGTCCACGCCACCTCCCCCCGCATCGAGGCGGTTTTGATTTCTTTTTCCTTTCTTTTCTTTTTCTTTTCTTTTTCCTTTTTGTTTTCTTTTTCTTTATGGCCGGCCCCACCTCCCCATGAGGAGGGGGGCACGGTTTTCTAGAAGGGGGGCCGGTGGGCCCCCCTCTTTGTATTCGGGTAGCGGGTCCGGTGGGACCCGCTTGCTTTGAGTTGGGCTGCGGCGCGCGAGCCGAATTTGCACGCGGGCCGAGTGCATATGCGGGCCGTTTGTGTGCGGGCCCAATTTTGCATGCGGGCCATTGTGTGCGGGCCCAATTTTGCATGCGGGCCGTTGTGTGCGGGCCCAATTTTGCATGCGGGCCGTTGTGTGCGGGCCCAATTTTGCATGCGGGCCGTTGTGTGCGGGCCCAAGTTGCATGTGGGCCGTTGTGTATGGGCCGGATTTTTGCACGTGGGCCGTTGTGTGCGGGCCCAAGTTGCATGGGCGAGTCGGGTTCGACCCGAAGGCCGTTGAGTGCGGGCCTATTTTTCGTGTACAAATCGGGTTCGACCCGTTGGTTAATTTCGATGCCCACAGTCCCGTATAACCTAAATCAGTTCGCAGCTATCATCAGGTTGGTCGCCTCATCATGGTAAGCTGTTGGCGATGACAGTTCATGGGATGTCTTCACCATGGTCATCACCAGGTACAGTGTCTGTGGCTGAACGGAACTAACACGGTGTACAGGTCAGTGAGCAGACACTGGTACACTAAACCGTGTTTCTGCTTAGGGTAAAACGGTCCTAAACCCTGAGAAACCACGTCTGATGGACTAACCAGTTGCGTGGTGCTTTGGCGCACCAATGTGTGAGGATCCATATGCAGTGATCCAAAACCACGGTGTACTGGGTTACCCGGCTGGCGTTGCATTAGCGTGTCACTCCTGCAGGCCATCCACACCCCTGATGGGAGGTGCGTTCCTTGGTGTGACTTACACTGTACCAAACCCAGGCCTGGTGGTTATCAGTTTGACTGTTGACCGGGTTCGATTACTCGACGGGGTAATCAGAGGTACGATATATAGGTCAACCTGGAAGGAACCATGTCATATGATCATTCGAGTCTGACGGTAGTCTTCACCGCTCGAAGTGAATCATGGCATCAAGTGGAGGGACAGCGGGTTTACCACTACTAAACGGAGAGCAGGGGTATGATGGAGAACATAGTAAGTCTGGGTGAATTGGAGTGTAGCCTGCGTCGCACTCTGGGTGGCTACGCAGGTTAACTCAAGCTCAGAGGATCAATGGTACACTCGGGTAGTGTGTCTATCGAGCTTGAGTTGGAAGCCATGAACCCCGGTCCCTGATGGTTCCACCTTATCAACATTATGTACGGTTCTTGAACCGTCTCCTCGGAACACCATAAGCATGAGGAAGAAAGAAGTATACGCTCTGTGTGTGCTTGGCTCTAGAGCACGGTAGATGCGTAACTACATACGAGTACTAAGGGTTGAGCCCGAGACTAGTGCAGAGTCGCATGTAGGAATCCCTAGCCATAAGTGAACTTCGCTGCATAGGTGCGATGCACCGGGGTATGTTGTGAGTTGACTAGTTGACTTTGCTAGAGGCACCCTCCGGTGGCCTCAGTTAAGAGTAGGTAACTAGTAAAAATCACTTAAGAAGTGGCCGCTAGGTATCGCACGCTAGAAATGGTCAAAATGAGGCGTCGGGGCGTTTTGGTAAAAACCTCACTCTGCCGGACCTCACTGTTGGCCGACCCTAGTAGTGAGGCACCTTGCTAGGGCCGGCCCTATGATGTAGGGATAAGAATCCCTCATCTATAGGGCCGGCCATATAGATAGGGATGGGGCGATAAAAACGGATAAAGTCGAGCCCTAAAAAGTGGGAAAACGGATAAATACGCGGAGAGATAAAAAGGAGATAATCGAGAGATAATTGTGGGAGGTCTTTATCCCCTTGGATCCTTATCCAAGGGGGTAGGCCGGCCCTATAAAAGGACCTATGGGGCGCCGGCCCCATGTGCCAGAAAAACCGAACCCCCCCTCCTCTCATCTCTCTAGTTCTCTCCCGATTTATCTCCCGTTTCCCGCTTGCAACTTCATCTTCCTCGCGTGGAGTTCTGAAGAAGGAGAAGGGCCGTTCTTCGGAGGCACTCAGAGATCCGAGAGCGACGTTCCATGCATCGTGTGAGATCGGGTGAACAAGAAGGCAACATCTCTATTCGTACCATCGGCATCTTCGCGAACGATCTTCCGTCTCCATCGACAAAGAAGACAATTCTCCACGGTTAAAAGATCCGTACGAAAGGTATGTGTAATCTAACATATAGATCTAGCGAGCATTATGATTTGCATGCATGCTAGTTAATCATTACGCTAGATTGCCGTTAGGGGTTTTCGATTCTCGTGCATACATATGCACACATATGTAGATTAGTTTCTATGAAAGTTTAAATAGTGTAACGTGCACCATCAACGGTCTTTCGACCGCCAAATCGCTTCCGTTGCGAGCCTCTGACCCGGATTAACTTCCAACAGGCCCCTGGCAGGGCTGTGGGTCCTACTGTCATCTTCGTGGGTCCCAGACAGAGCCGCGGGTTCCACTGTCATCTTCGTGGGCCTCAGGCAAGGATTGCTGATTCCACTGTCGGGCGTTAGCTAAATTTTGCACCCACAGGGGTGAGCCTCATGAGTTGAAAACAAATATGGCGATGATAAAAGAGGTTATTGGAGGGCTTCAAAAGCTACTGCATCGCTACTTTTGGCGAGTCAACAACCTCAAGCATGGCCGTTGGAGATGCTCTTACACATTAATTAGCCCCAAATAAAAAAAACATGTGACCAATGCGAATTGTGTGGTTGTGGGAACCTCCACGCATAACTACATAAAAGCCCAACCAACGAAGTTAAGGGCACGTTTGTATCTCCGATCCATCTAGTAAATAGAAGTAAATACATTCAATCAAGTAAAGTGACTAGTAAAATCGTTTTTTGAACATTTATAACTTGTAATAAATTAAGTAAATTGATATTTCACTATACTTGAGCTGATTTTATTTGGATTAATTGAGCTTTTAAATATGAGTTTGATGATTTACTTTATTATTCTGAATCTTGTTTGTTTTGATTAGTAAAGTAATAATATTTTTACATTTTATCTTATCTTATTTGTTTTAATATGGTAAAAGTGAGAAATGATGTTGTGGTTGGGAGAAGTGAGCAATAATGTGAGAAAGTGAAAAATAATGATGGTTGGGGAAAATAAATAGTCTAGTAAAAGTAAATTATTTTGATTTATTTTACTTTATTTTTTTTCTGATACAAAAAGTTCAAGTAACGCTGTCTTTCAGATTTACTCTATTAGTAAAACAGTTGAGTCCGTGAAGGGAGGGACGGACGTGCTCCACCAGCGTTGCAATGATATTAGCACCCCACGGCGGTATGAGGGTGCTGGAGGAATGCCGGGTCTCCCCGCCGCCCGGCTCGGTGGCCGGAGCGTCCCTCCCCCTCACCTTCATGGACGCGGTCTGGGTGTTCTTTGGCCCCGTCCAGCGCCTCTTCTTCTATCGCTCCCCCCACCCGACTCCTGGCTTCATCGCCTCCGTCCTCCCCACCCTAAAGTCCTCCCTCTCCCTCACCCTCCAACGCTTCTATCCTCTAGCAGGCCACCTCGTCCGTTCCGACGATGTCCAACGAGAGATCCGTTACACCGACGGCGACTCCATAGCCTTCACCTTGGCGGAGTGCGACAGCGACTTCGACGAACTCTCGGGAAAGGCTGCCGTCGATTTCGCCAGGATCTACCCTTTGGTGCCGCAATTGCCCTCTCTCGATGATGCCGTGAAGCCCCTGCTCGCGGTGCAGGTGACGGTGTTTCCGAACCACGGATTCAGCATCGGGTTGGCTATACATCATGCCGCCGGCGACGGGATGAGCTCCGCCCATTTCTTGAAGTCCTGGGCCTCGGCTTGCAGGGTGGGAGGAGCTGAACCTGCATCTCCCCCGATCTATGACCGAACGTTGATCCCCGATCATGATGGGTTGGCCGATGAGATGCTTAGAAGCGGACTCTTGCCGACGAGCGGCGCCCCGACTCTATCCGATCGAGTCCTCGCTTCGTTCACCCTCGGGCGACACGACATCCAGAGGCTGAAGCAGAAGGCGGTTGCCGGAGCCGGAGGCGGATCCTTCCATTGCTCGGCGTTCGTGGTCTCGTGCGCCTACGCATGGCTCTGTCTGGTGAGAACACGCGGTTGCGCGACCGAAGGGACCGCACATTTTGTCTTCGTTGCAGATTGTAGGGGTCGAGTACGGCCGCCGATCCCGGAGTCGTATTTCGGCAATTGTGTGAAGCCTTGCTTAGTAGAGGTGGACGCGGAGGAGCTCACCGGTGCCGATGGCTTCGTAAGGGCGTCGAAGGCTATCGGAAGGGCCATTGAGGAGTTCAAGAATGGTTTGTGTTATATTTAATATAAAACTAATTATAGCCCCCCTCTAATTAGCAAAGCTGTAATGCTCAGGTTGTTAGAGGGAGGGGTTTAACCTTTGCATAAGGATCAAATGATTCAAATCTTGCTCTTGCCTTTTAATTTTAAAAAAAGGGTTTTTACAAATCAACCCTTATGAACTTCTAAGTATCTAAACTCTGTAAATACCCCACTAATGTGGAATTTTTTCGGATTAAGTCCAAGTTGATGTTTGTTTTGGATTAAGTCCGTGTTAATTAAAGATATGTCAATTTAATGAATAAATCGGTTATTCTTCTTTAGATTAATAAAATAACTATGAAGGAATATTTTAGAAATATTCTTTATTTATGATACCAACTAACTATAAGGGTTGATATATAAATATTGGATGATTTAAGTGGTTTATATAAAAATATTAACTTTATAAGGGTTTATATGCAAATAGAGAAGATTGTAGGATTCGATTTGTAAAAAAACATATAATAAAAGGTTCAGGCCCTTGATTATTTCAATGGGCTGAGCCAACCCGACCCGAACTGACCTAATCCAACAGGTGGCAGTCATGCAGAGACCCAACGGTTAGCATGCAATAGTTGTCCCTCTGCATGCATTGCTTAGCATGCAGAGACTTGTCTTTATAGTTGTCCTCATCCTAGACAGCAACAAAAAGTTCCGAATTCAAATATTTTGTACCTTTTATAATAAATATGAAAAATTTTATATATTTTTTTAACAAATTGATGTTATCTATTTGGATTCTCTTGGCATCAAACTGAGTTCTTGACCCTCCTCGGAGTCGTGCCGGCGAGGAGGAAATAGAATCGTCATATCCCTAGAGAGGGTGAAGTGAGATCGCACCTTGACCCAGACTACTTCTAAACTTCAATCTTCAATTTTTTGTCCAAATCGCTATGCATGATTTAACTTGGATAATAGAATTTGAAATTTGTAGTTGTACTAAATTGCATGCTTGCTTAGTTGAAATAAGATCTTTGTAACTTAATGTTAATATTTCTTTATTATTGATGATTAAACATAATTCAGAGAAGGGATCTTAGCATACTAATTGACTAGTCTAGTTAGAAAAGAGATCGAGTTGCTTGCACATTCTATTTGTTTGATTAATTACTAATATTAGTTTAATTAGTGCACTAATTAGAGCTTAATTGTTTTGTACGTAGTTTACAACAGTTTGGCCGATGCGGGGACATGGATGGATCGAATATTCCGCGTCCTGAAGCGGTCACAGTTCCTAAGTGTTGCCGGGTCCCCAAAGTTCAGGGTCTACGACACCGATTTCGGGTGGGGACGGCCGGAGAGGGTGGCGGTGGCCTCGATAGGGGAGGGCAACAACATATCACTGGCGGAGAGCAGAGACGTGGAGGGGGGTGTTGAGATCGGCTTGGTGCTGCCGGAGCATCAGATGGATGTGTTCCAAGCTCACTTCTCCACCGGCGTCGAGCTGCTTTGAAGCTGACCTAGCTAGCTAGCTCCATGCATGCCTGCAAGGCCATTCGATAGTTGGATCTGATAATTATTCATTTGGGACCCACCATATTGTTGTAGCTCGTGTGTCCTGAGCGTGGATTTTCTGTATTAATATTAATAAAGATGCCTTTGGTTATTGCTTTAATTAGAATACTACTATGGTATATGTTAATACACATATTATAAAGGACCCTAGGGAACACAGTAGGCCATTGAGGCGCGTGGTGGATCCATGCTTGGGAGACCCAGTGAACCAGTTGTGTGTAGACCTAGAACTAGTTCACAGCTTAGGTGATGTCGGTCACTTCACCGAGAACAAACTGTTGGCAGGTAGAGGATGTGGTGAAGTCTCCATCACGGGAACATGGGATTCCCATTCACCTGACCAAGCACGATGATCGTGTTGAACAGGAACCAAGACGGTGCACAGTTCAGTGATTCAGACACTGGTGCATAAATCGTCTTACTACTATAGATAATCTGTCCTTAACCCTGAAGGACCATGTACACTGGGCCAACCAGTTGTGTAGTACTTTGATGTGCCAACGTGTGCGGACCTTCCATAGTCCAATACCACGGTACGTTGGGTTACCCGGCTGGCGCTTGAGTGACATGTAATCCCTACAAGTTATCCAACGTCCAGTGTTAGATGGGTGCGTTTTGATGAGTCAATCTGTCCACATAGTTAACCCACCTGGTGGTTGTCAATATGACTAATGATGTCCCGAATGCTAGACATAGCACCGGAAGGTGTGTGGTGTTATAGATAACAAGTCATCAATTCCTAGTTAGATGATCGATCAGGATCTGATGGTGCTCCCCACCGCTCGAGTCGTATTATGGCACCAGTAATAGGAGGGACTAAGGATTATTGGAGTATAGTAGAGAACAGGGTTACGAGGGAGTAACATAAGTTTAGGATCACTAGAGTTCAACTCGCGTCGCACTCTGGGTGGCTACGCGGGTTAATCAGATTAGGGCTGATTAACGAAACTTTCGGTGTGTCACCGGAACAGTTAATCAGGGATCCGGTTGGAGCTAGAGATTCCGAACCCTAAAGGTTCCACCCTATCGTTGCGTATAGGAATTGTTTCCCAACCTGGTTGGATACGTTGGATGCGAAGTAGTGCGATGGAGCGCAAGCCCGGAGCCTAAGAACCTAATTCACATGTGTTAGGGGCCCTAGGGGTATTTTGGTAAATACTGAAATATGGCTCGGAACATATTGAATATGGATCTTAGAATGAGCGGAATAATTCCAGGAGCTCGTAGGCGCTGTCGGAACTCGATTCCGAGTAGTGCACCTCACTCAGTCTCTCTTTCAGTTTTTCACTTTTCGTGAAGGGCTTTTTCGTTTAGGCTTCACGATAGACACTTGGAAACCCTAAAAACCGCCCCCTCTCATCCCTATCTACTAGGGGCCGACCCTAGCTTGCTTGGAGCACTAGGAGACTGGCCCTATAAGAGGTAAAGAGAGGGAGGGGCCGGCCCTAGCTCTCCCACTCTCCTAATACCCGAACTCCCTCCCCTCTCTCCCTCTCTAAGGTTTCGACCAAGGAAGAAAGAGGAAGAAGAAGGAGGAAGGAAGGAGAAGGAAGAAGAGAGAAAGAGAAGGAGGAGATCTACAGGCACACCGTCGTCTTCGCAACGAATTCCTCCGTCGGCTCGTATGTAGTCCTTGCACTCAGAGACGGGACTTCGAGGATTCCTCAATTCGCAAAGGACAAGGTGCTATCCGACAGCTGCTCTTGCGATTCAAGTGCGGTTCTTAATCGTTCCGTCCTCTCCGGATCATAGGTCCATAAGGTATGATGATTCTAAACACCTAACTAGATGCATGCATGTCTTCCGTAGATCGTAGTATGCCTCTAGGGTGTCCGCACATGCTAAGATCATAGATTTGCATGTAGATTATTTTGTAGAATTAATTGTAATGAAACATACACCGTATGATCTTCGAATCTATCTTTTGCTTCCGCTGCGACTCTGATAAGTGGATCATATATATATATATATATATATATATATATATATATATATATATATATATATATATATATATATATATATATATATATATATATATACATATATATATATATATATATGTCACTCTATTTCTTCATTTGGGCTGTCAGCTAATAGCCGTCCGATTAAAATCACGGGCTGTCCATTTTATTAAAAATAATTATATAAAAACTGTGCCCATCTCTCTCTCTCTCTATCCCCCCCCCCCCCGACACTAGCCCACCCCCTTCGACGTTACCCCCCTCCTGCAACACCTCCCCCGATCGGAAGATGGAGGCTAGGGGGTGGCCAGGGCTGCGATTGATGCCGAAAGGGGAGGGGGGACTGCGATCGGCCGGTTACAGGTCGGGGGGGTTGCGTTCGCGCCGGAGGCTGCGACGGCACTGGAGAAGCGGGGCGTGTGCGATCGGCCGAAGGGGAAGGGGCTGCGATCCGCCCCCAAACGAGTGCTGGAGCCAAAGGATAAGGGAGCCGCTGGTGGGGGTGCCGGAGGGGGAGCCGATGACGGAAAGGAGAGCCGGAGCCGGTGCCGGAGGGGGGAGCCGGAGCCGGAGGTGGAGGGTGGTCGAGGAGGGGGGGAGGTTTCGAACTATCGGCCGATAGGGGGAGGGGGGAGGTTTAGGCTACCGGCCGGCGGGGGTAGGGCTGCCGGAAGGGATGAAGGAGAGAGAGAGAGAGAGAGAGAGAGAGAGAGAGAGAGAGAGAGAGAGAGAGAGAGAGACAGAGAGAGAGCGTGGGGGGGGGGGGGCGATGGGGGCTGGAGGGAGGGGAGGGGAGGGGAGGAGGCTGAGTCGACTCAAAGAGGGCACGGGCACGGGCACAGTTTTTATATAAATTTTTTTAATAAAATGGACGGTCCATGATTTTAATCGGATGGCTGTTAGCTAATAGCCCAAATGAAGAAATAGGATGTTAACTCATACCCCGTATTCTCTCTCTCTCTCTCTCTCTCTCTCTCTCTATATATATATATATATATATATATATATATATATATATATATATATATATATATATATATATATATATATATATATATATATATATTTATATATATAGATAGATACACACACTAAAATGGAAGCCTCTCTCCCGTGTTGTGACATGTGGATGTCTTTTAAAAGGCTAAAATTCTTCTTCCGTGTGTGAATGCGGCTCTCTTTTAAATCCATTTAAAAACCTACCTTAAAGACAATAAATTTTCATTCAATGATATTTAATGGTCATTTGATGTTAATCTCTCTCTATTTTTCTCTCTTTCTAACAAGTGAATCACACTCATTTCAGATTTCACACTTCTTTGAACAGTTGCGATGTCGTTTTTGTCAAATGGCATACATCAAGCACATTCGGGCATTGCTCAGGTTTCTTACTTGTAAAATGGAAGCCTCTCTCCCATGTTGTGACACGTGGACGTCTTTTAAAGAACTAGAATTCTTCTTCCGTGTGTGAATACGGCTCTCTTTTAAATCCATTTAAAAACCTACCATAAAGATGATAACTTTTCATTCAATGACATTTAAAGTTCATTTGATGTTGATCTCTCTCTCTCTATCTCTCTCACACAAGTGAATCACGCTCACTTCAGATTTCACACTTCTTTGAACAATTACGATGTCATCTTTGCCAAATGACGTGCATCAAATGCATTCGGGCATTGTCCGGGTTTCTTACTAGTGTACGTAAAGACTTTGGATGGCGTTGTATTTCATGACACCTCGGCGGTTGCATGCCTATGGTTTGTGTTGAGGGGTAGTGTGTGCCATGGGTCCCTGAAAAGTGATCGGTTTAGAGCATCTTCAACCGTCCGCCATACTGTCATTTATGGTGGACGAAAAAATCCATTGTCATTCCTCCCTGCAAAAATATAGTTAAACTGTGGGTGCAAAATCTAGCTAACTTCTGATAGTGGGACTCATTAGCCATGCCTGGAGCCCACGAAGACGACATTGAGACCTGTTAGTCCTGCCTGGGACTTGATCAGCACGTAAAAACGTTATATTTATGCCTCTAAGCATAGGTCGAGTCACATTATTTATATCATATAATACCCTTACTACTTGTGTTTTCATGACTGACAGGAAAGATGCCACGAGAGCAAAGAATGCATCGAATAACAACCTAGTGGATAAAACCACTAAAGACAGCTACCAGAAAGGATAATTCCAAAGGCAACCCTCACGGACAGAATATTTGGTGTGCCCAATCGATCAGAGGAAATCTCGATCTATCAGAGCGCGCCTATCCCTGCAGACAGAGGCTTCACAATCTCCGATCAATCGGTGGAAATTCCGATCGATCAGAGCACGTTTACTTCGCAGACAGAGACTTCACGATTTTCGATTGATCGACTGTGAGACCCGTGTTGGAAATAATTCCACGACAGAGGCCCGCAGGGGAAGCAAAGGGTACGTCCGAATGCCGGGGATGATGAGCGTTACATATCAAAATTTTCATCGAAACGATCTACATGTGCGTGTATGAATCTAGCATGGCAACTACTCAAACCCCTAACGTCGGTGTAGCGAAAAGAATAATCTAGCATACATTCATATTCTATCTCTATCTAGATCTAAATGATAAAGATCATACCTCCGTGCGGATTCTTTCACCGCGACAAATTTCTTCTTTGTCGATGGAGACGGCCTCGGATTTGCTCGATATCTTTTCGGTGCAACGGTCATAATTTTTTACCCCGGACTCTGATTGGGCTGAAATTTGGACTGCAGCTACATAACTTTGAGACACAACTTTTGCAAGTGATTTCAAATTATTTAGAGTTTTGTAACTCCCGCAGTCATAGAAACATCACTGATCTTCTGTGCAAAATCTGGATAGCAAAAGATTATGGGAAGCGCCTTCTAGTTCACCCGATCTCGCACGATGCATGGCACCTCATCGATAAATCTCTGAGTGCCTTCATGCGACAAGCCTTCTCATTCTATGAAGCACCACGTGAGGAAAACGACGCGAGGAACAAAGTCGCAAGCGAGGGAGAGATACGAGAGAGGAGAGGAGAGGAGAGGACAGAGGAGATAGGGGCGGCTAGGGTTTCCCCTAATGGCATGGTCGACCTCTTTCTCTCCCTATCTTCTTTTATGTGGCCGACCCTCTAGGGATTGAGGTCCCTACAATCTAGGGTCGGCCCCTCTTTTATCTCCCCTTATCTCTTCCCTTAATTCTCTATCTACCTAACTTTTAGGAGAGGGATTGATCGAGTCAAACCCTAATGTTTATCCCCTATGCCCGGACCTATATATAGGGAATCAAATCCCTACTTAATAGGGGCCGGTTTTGATTTAGTCTCTCATACCTAGGGCCGGCCCCTTACTAGTGCATAGAGGCGTGTGGTTTTACCAAAACACCCCTACGTCACTAATTGACCAGTCCCTCGTGTACGAGACTCTACAATGCATACATAAATGAAGTGCACTAGTGATTTCACTATTCACCAGTGTTCCCTTAGGGTGCCCCTAGTAAAGTCAACTAGTCAACTTGCAACATATCCTGGTGCATCGCACTCATGTAGCATAGTTCACTTATGGAAAGGGATAGGTATCTGCATTTCTGTACTAACCTAGGGTTTTTCCTTAGTACACACACGTAGTTACGCATCTACCGTGCACTAGTATGAAGCACTCACAAAGCGTAGGTTTGGACTTCTCGCTTCCTCTAACTTTGTCATGTATTTCAAGACGATGGTTCAAAAACGTACATAATGTGGATAATGTGGAACCTTCAGGGACCAGGGTTTATGGCTTCCAACTTGGACTCAATCAACACATTATCCGAGTGTTTCATCGATCCTCTGAGCCCGAGTTAACCTACGCAGCCACCCAGAGTGCGACGCAGGCTGTACTCCAATTCTCCTGGACTTACTATGTTCTCTCGTATATCCCTGTTCTTCGCTTAGTCTGGTAAACCCGTTGTCCCTCCATTTGGTGCCATGATGCAACTCGAGCGGTAGAGAATACCGCCAGACTCGAGTGCTTATATGACTTGGTTCCTTTAATGTTGACCATATACGTCGTACCTTCGATTACTCTACCGAGTAACCAGATCCGATCGATAGTACAACTGATGACCACCTGACCAGGATTTATTACGACATAAGTCAAACTAAGGAACGTACCTCCCGTTAGGGGTGTGGATTGTCTGCTGGAGTGGCACGCTGATGCGAAGCTGGCCGGGTAACCCAGTACACCATGGTTTTGGGTTACGTAACTGAATCCTCACATATTGGTGCGCCAAAGCACCACTCAACTGGTTAGCCCACCATATATGATTCCTTAGGATTTAGGACCGTTTTACCCTAATCAGAAATATGACTTAGTGCACCAGTGTTTGCTCACCGATCTGTGCACCCTGTTGGTTCTGTTCGGCCACAGATACTGTGCCTGATAATGACCGTGGTGGAGACACCCACGCTTTATCATCCCAACAGCTTATTATGATATGGCGACCAACCCGAATCAGAGCTGCAAATGTATTTAGGTTACATAGGACCAGTCCATTGAGTCTTCCACTCAAGTTGATTACCATGTAGCCATGACTCTCTGTTCTATAATCAGAATACGTACTAAGGTACATACCAAGATGTAATCCTAAGCTATCAACCATATACAACTAAACTATAGGGTTTTATGAGCAGTAAACCTTATCAATTTTAACAATCCCCTACTAGGTCTAACGAGGAAAAATGATATTGAGCTCTATAACTTCCATATCCTCCCAAAAGCCTTTGCAGAAATTCCCTTAAGGAATTAGTAACACTATCTATAGATGATATCTCAATTACCGCTGCTTGCATTTCCTCCTAAAACTGTTAGATCAAGTGAAGTTTATACTTGCTGGATTTCCCCTTACGGTGGTGCCTAGGCTCCTTAGACCTTGCTTACCGCTCTTTTGTTGGTACAACACATAACTGAGCCTCTGTATGCATTATAGATTCTCCAAGAGCTTTCTGAACCATAGCACCTGGTATACTACCTTGCACGCAACAACGTGCTCAGCTACTGTGGTGGAGTCTGTGATGCACCTTTACTTCACATTCTACGAACTACTGCTTCTAATCCCAAGGTAAATTTTTTTTCTGAAGTTGATTATCTGGAATGCACATCTGGCCCAAAAGTTAGACCTTATATATCCATTCGATATCAGTACCTGTGAAGTGTAAACTAACTCATAATCCTCGCTTGATGAGGATTTATAAGTATACCCTTCACACTAGTTCAGTGATCTGGAACCGGGTTCGACTAAAACCGACCTATTATTTCTGCAATAGATATCTAGCCTCATAAATTGAATTTTGCTAGAGTCTTATCTTCATGCAGAGCCTATGACAGCGAGAGAATCTTGTTCTGGTGATCTCGAGTTACCTTGATTTTCAAAACATAACTCGTCTCACTAGGGTCTTTCACGTCGAAATGCGATGACTACAAACATTTGTCGTAAACAATATTCCTACGTCATTTTCAATCAGTAGAATATCATTAACATAAAGTACTAATTATACCCTTTGTAGCTCTGTCACTTTTCTTGTTCCTACTTGGTTTATCCTCGCTCTGACCAAATCTGTGTGAGCGAATTCTCTTGATCAAAATAAATTTTCCAACTTGGATGCTTGTATCAGTTCATAAATGGACCTTTGCAACTTGTATTCCAGATTTTCCTGACACAAAGCCTAGGCTGCATCATATACTTGTCTTTTTTCAAATCTTCATTAGGATTGTCTTGATATCTATTAATCAGATCTTCTAACTATAATAGACTGTGATGGATTAAGAGGATCCGATCAATCCCTTCTCCCTTGGTAACTAATCTAGCTATTTAAGTCTTAATCGGTTCCTCTTCTTATACACCCCCTACACCTAAAAGGGTGATAGTGTAATAAGAGTCTAGACTGTTTCAAGGGACATTGATGCAAGCTTGCCTCTATAGTCTTTTGCCAGACAGAGCTGTCGGAAGCTCCCACTACTTTATCGTAGCTTTAGGGATCATTCTCCTGAAACTCTGAATTAACTTTCAAAGTTTCTATATAGTATCTATTAGAAGCTCTGATGCTCTTACAATGATGAGGTGGTGGTGGTACAAAAGCAAATTATTTCTACAGTATCTGGTATACTAGTTTCTGTATCATCTACTTCAACTATGCTTTCGGATGCTTACTCTCTACCAGTACCCAATAGTTCACCCAGAACTACCTTACTGATAAACTTATGGTCTATAATATAATCATAGTTTAGGTATATGGTGTTTGTAGAAACGATTACCTTCCAAACCTCAAGATCATAGAATAGTCAACCTTATGCCTCCCTAGGGTAACCTATAAATAGATATACCTGGAACTTCAACTCCATCTCATCCCTTTTGTCCTTATGCACAAGTGCAGGATAATCATATATCCTAAGATAATATAATGTCAGCTTTTGATTAGACCATAGCTCTCTATAGGTTTGAGGCACTTATCTAGATGAGAGATAATTCCAGCTATAAGCTACTATTTTAAGGTACAACCCCACCAGAAGGTGGGTAGTATACTTGACAATATTCATCATACTAGGGACTATGTCAAACATGATCCGATTCCTTTTCTCAGAGACTTCATTCTGATGTGTTATCCTTGGAGCATTTAATTAGGTGATAATCCCATACTCCCTTAGGACCATATGAAACCCTTCCGATAGGTACTCATTCCCTTGATTTAATCGAAGAGTCTCCTACCTTTTGGACATTCTTGGAACCATAGATGTCAAAATTAACCAACACCAATACCTTAGTGGCTCTTTTAGTTATTCTGCCTTCCAGATAACACTTATAAGTTAGAAGGATCTCCGATGAATCTATGAACAAAAACTTGACTTTCTATGACCTCTGAATTTATCTAAGGCAAAATATCTAAATCAGAGTAAGTCACAAATTGGTTAGCTTCTCCAAAAGATTTAAATAAGTTTCAATTAGATGTTGCAGTTGTCATAAAATCTATTTCTGAATTAGGATTAAATACAAAGATATTATTCTGATCTATTCCTCTAGTAATGAAGCTATCTATTCAGTTTAAGATACACATTAAATAGTGCTGTCTAAAACTAAAACTTCATCTAGCGAAGAGAAAACAGACCTAAGTATCTAAAGATCAAAATCTGTGTTTTGAAAAAACTAAGATAACATGTATAATAGTTTTCGCAGTGGCTTATGACATCAATATTTATATTAGGATTACTTCACCATTAAGTAGCATTCTGCTATCCTTGAATCTCTATAGACTCGAAGTTTACATTCTAAGAAGCAGAAGAACTGCTACAAGATAGTGACTTAACCCCTAATACCCTGAGGTTATAGTCAATCTTCCAGTATCCCCTGTTTACTCGCTACAATGAAAATACTTCCATCCTTAGCGTCACCAGACTTAGGAGTTCACACCAGTTTATGCACTAACATAGTTTTTTCGGTTTTTGATAAGTTACTCCCTTAAGCTCTTCGAGAGAAGACCTATGTTAAGCACTAAAGGTATTGCCTTTAATCTTGAACCCATCATTTATCTCCTGGAAAGCTCATTAGAAGTTATGTGTTTGTCATCTTTAGCTAATTAAAGCTAAAGTGTTTGACAACACCTTCGAAGGTTCTAGACAAGGATGCTAAAAAGATGTCTTCCACCACCTCATTATCTGGCATCATATCTTTGGAATCTAGTTTGATCTGGACCTTATGTATGTGTTCCCAAATAAGCATACCCTCAGACATCTTGGTACCGACGAGTATCTTGATGGAAAAGCGATGAGTCTACTAACTTTCGCCTTTTAGACATCTAATGCAAGTAAAACTTTATTTCAGAAGACCTAGCATTTCTCCGACTTGCTTCTAAGAAGTTATCCACAAGTCTGTTGTGACACAACACTCACACATCTCCTCAAACTCTCGCTAATCGTCATATGCTTTAGTTAGTTCCCTAGTGACATCTGGACCCGCTAGTTTTGGTACAGGGATATTGAAATTGAAAGCCAATGTACGTTTATAACCCTAAGCATAAGCTAAATATATCGTTTTCGCTCTACGTAGTTATAGACCAGATAACTAGTTCTCTTATGCGATAGCGGACAGGAAAACTATATGGTTGAATGAAAGAAATACAGAAAACTCATTTTATGGATTTTAAAAATAAGCTAATTATATCCAAATGCCAACGCTACCTTCACAGCGAAGACACCTTTATGGATTAATTAATCATATATATGAGATCTCGAAATCGGATACACTCGTCCGAGGGGGTAGTGTGTAGTGTTATCTGCTCACACGAGTCTTTTCTTGATCCAATCCAAATCTACCAACAAAGGGCTTTGATGGACCATGGTTGTTATTTTAGTCAGTGCAACATGATCCCCATATGAAGCAACGGAAGCCTCATGTTTACTTCGGATGCTTACCCATAAATCTAGGCAATTATGACACGGGAGTTCATCCGGCCCCCATGAGGGTAGGATAAAAGCCCTTTTATCCTTTCTCCGTAAATGTCATATCCTGAAGGAGACAGCTAAGTCATCTGGCAAGTAAAAAACATAACTCTCACCCGAGGGGGATGTTGAGCTACGCCCTCCTACTCAGACACAAAGCAGTTGGTTGTGGAGGCCAGATGATCTCAACGAGTCCTTTTACACATCTCTTATTAAAGTTGAAGGTTATTTTATGCAAGTATAAGTATACACTAAGATCACGATAACCTATACATTAGACCCTGGTCATACCATGCTCCTACTAGCGTTTCAAGCCTTTTAGCCTAGCATTAATCGATCTCGAAATATAATAATCTCTGTCTTAAGTGGATTTCTCCACTTAAGGATCATATTACATTTTCTGAGAACATCGATGCTCCACAAACTTAGCTATCACGCAATGCTCTGGAGCCTAGCCTAAGGTCAAACTGATAGGAAATGCCTCCCACTACCATAACGCCTTAATTATAAACTTGACGATTGATGTCATAGTAGAATTCCATCTCATTTTAGGTCTCGATGCTGGCCAAATAAGCACACCCGACTAATCGGGTGTTGACCTAATGATGACATAACCAAATATGAGAAATTCACACTATCATCAAAGATAAATTAAATAATAAACATCATTAGTGGAATCCTATCATAATAAGGTCTCTAGGACCTGAGGGGAAAGGGCATCCCTCTAAAACACTGATAATAAAATTATTGCATCGGGGTTCTCTACTAAAATATAAAGAACTACAGAAAGAAACAACCACACAATTGAATCAAGTTCAAGGTCCGACCCCTGAACCTAACTAGTACATCGCAGACTCTCTGTCTACTTCACTGGGTTCCTCAATCCTGTGCAAGCCTCTGTATACGATCCCCTGACATCTTTGCATTTTGTTGTCATCGTGTACGCTTCGTCGGATAGCCATCATCCTCCAAGGTTCCGCTCGTCCTCCTGGTGGTGGATCTCCATGGCAAGTTCTCCTCTTCAATCTGTAATAAAAAACGTTCTAGTACGCTTCGAGCAAGTGCTCACTCATACATAATTTCCTAGAAAGAAAAAAAAAACAAGCCTAGCAAAAAACCTGGGAATCATGGGTGGTCAACCTCCACCGCTTACCCGACTACGACTCTAAAACCTATCCACACATAGAAGAAATTACATCCAGATATATATACTAGCACAGGGTGTCCGACCCCCGGCAGCAAGCAATCACATACCTAAATTATTTCAAAGCGGCGCCCTGCAAGAACAATTCATAGAACACACAATATATACTATATGCATGATCTACTTTTAAAACCCCGATGATGATATATAATAATCATGCGTGCACAATGGTTTCATGAAAAATATAAAACGCACACCACTAGCGTGGCTCTGATACCAATTATTAGAAATAATTCCATGATAGAGGCCCGCAGCAGAAGCAAAGGGTAGGTCCAAAGACCGGGGATATTGTGCATTATATATCAAAATTTTCATCGAAACGATCTACACATAAATGTATAAATCTAGCATGACAACTACTCGACCCCCTAACGTCGATCTAGTGAAAAGAATAATCTATCATGCATACATAGCCTATCTCTATGCTAGATCTACATGATAGAGATCATGCCTCCGTGCGGATTCTTTCACCGCGATAAATTTCTTCTTTATCGATGGAGACAGCCTCAGATCTGCTCGATATACTTTCAATGCAGTGGCAATAACGTTTCACCCTAAACTCTGATTGGGCTAAAATTTGGACTGCAACTGGAGAACTTCGAGACACAACTTTTGAAAGTAGTTTTATATCATTTGGATTTTTGTAGCTCCTCAAGTCATAGAAACATCATTGATCTTCTGTGGAAAATCTAGACAATAAAAGATTATGGGAAGCACCTTCTGGTTCACCCTATCTCGCACGATGTATGGCACCTCGTCAATGGATCTCTGAGTGCCTCCATGCCACGAGCCTTCTCTTTCTATGAAATACAATGCAAAGAAGATGATGCGAGGAACGAAGTCACAAGCGAGTGAGAGAGACGAGAGAGGAGAGGAGAGAGGGGCGGCTAGGGTTTACCGTAATGGCATGGCTGGTCTCTCTCTCTCTCTCTCTATCTTTCTCTCTCTCTCTCCCTATCTCCTTTTATATGGTTGGCCCTCTAGGGATTGAGATCCTTACAAGCTAGGGCCGGTCCCACCTTTATCTCCCCTTAATTTCGTCTCTACCTAACTTGTAGGAGAGGGAT
This sequence comes from Chamaelirium japonicum, assembly GCA_947650365.1. Lineage (NCBI taxonomy): Eukaryota > Viridiplantae > Streptophyta > Magnoliopsida > Liliales > Melanthiaceae > Chamaelirium > Chamaelirium japonicum. The sequence goes on along the minus strand of OX393550.1, from coordinate 11,883,663 downwards.
TGACCGAGTCAAACCCTAATGCTTATCCCCTATGGCTGGCCCTATATATAGGGAATCAAATCCCTACTTAATAGGGGCCTGCCTTGACTTGGTCTACCACACCTAGGGCCGGCCCCCTACTAGTGCATAGAGACGTGTGGTTTTACCAAAATGCCCCTACGTCACTAATTGGCTAGTCCTTCATGTACGAGACTCTACAAGGCATATATAAGTGAAATGCACTAGTGATTTCACTATTCACCAGGATTCCCTTAGGGTGCTCATAGTAAATTCAACTAGTTAATTCGCAATATGTCCCGGTGCATCGCACCCATGTAGCAGAGTTCACTTATTAAAGGGATAGCTACATGTGTCTCTGTACTAACCTAGGGTTTCTCTTTAGTACACACACGTCGTTACGCATTTATCATGCACTAGTGTGAAGCACTCACGGAGTGTACGTTTGGATTTCTCGCTTCCTCTAACTGCGTCCTGTGTTTCGAGGAGATGGTTTAAGAATCGTACGTAATGTGGATAAGGTGGAACGTTCAGGGACCAGGGTTCATGGCTTCTAACTTGGGCTCGATCGACACACTACCCGGTGTACTATCGATCATTTGAGCCCGAGTTAACCTGCATAGCCACCCAAAGTGCGACGCAGGCTGCACTCCAATTTCCTCGGAATTACTATCTTCTCTCGCATACCATTTCTCTCCATTTAGTGTGGTAAACCCGTTGACCCTCCACTTGGTGCCATGATACAACTCGAGCGGTTAAGAATACCGTCAGACTTAAGTGCTTATATGATTCGATTCCTTTCAGGTTGACCATGTACATCGTACCTTCGATTACTCTACCAAGTAACCGGATCCGATCAACAGTCCAACTGATGACCACCTGGCCATGGTTTAATACGATGTAAGTCAAACCAAGGAACACACCTTTCGTTAGGGGTGTGGATTGACTGCAAGAGTGGCACGCTGATGCGATGCCAGCCGAGTAACCCAATACACCATAGTTTTAGGTTACGTAACTGGACCCTCATACATTAGTGCGCTGCTACAACTTTGATCAGTTCAAATTAAGAGACTAAAATGTGCAATTGAACCCCAAGTATAGGGTGTGAAGCGAAGTGGTAATCTCGGTGAGTTTGAGGTCGATTGCACAGGGACTGAAGGATTAATGGAAACTAGTGCAATGGAAGTGCGTGAACGTAAATGCAAAATTGGGTTTTCCACTGAGAGTGGAGCACAAGAGACGAAATTATAATGCTATATTAAAGAGAACTAAATATTGCTATTAATTAAAGGAGATTACGATGGAGATAAGGCTAAGTCATCCAGGTTCAACTTTGTAGTATATCATGCTTTCTTTTGATCAATAAACATATATGAGGATAGCATCAAAATAAGTTCTAGTGCATGCTACAGAGGTCATTAAACATTGCATATGTCCGGAGTCAATATATAATTAAAACAACTTATACACATGCGCTTATTTCAAAATATATGCATCCATCATAAAAATTAATATATATTGAAAATTATGTGATGAGAGACTTGTGAAGTTTGTATCATCATGCCACAGGAATTCGCAAATATTACGTATGCCCGAAGTCAATACGGAATCAAACAAATTTGCAAGCAAGATGATATACATCTTAAAATAGTATCAATCACTATAATAGTCAATCATAAGGAAATTAAAACTTCATTACTGATCAAATAAAAAACATAGCATACTACTAGGCATCCCCCATAGCCTTTGCTAGGGGTTTAGCTGCACATGTTCATAGAGTTTGACATGAAAATAGTAGTGCGAATAAACTCCATTAATAAGAATACGAAGGGCGACAAGCGTAGATAACGGCTTTCAACGAGGATGAAGATGTGCGGCGTGATGACGGTATAGAGTGTGACTTCGGCAATAATGAAATGTGGCATCGATGATGATACCGGGTGGAAGATGGCTCGAGGTGGTGATGAAGGGTCGTGGCTTGGATGGTGGAGGATGATCAAAGGTAAGATGATAGTGGTCGGGTAGTGCATGGCTCGGATGAGAATGGGTTCACGGATGGCTGCGATGGTGTAGAGAAGGAATGGAGGGGAGGAGCAGCTGGGATGAGAAAGAAAAATTGAGTTAATACATGGTGAGAGTTATGCATGGGTTTTGGAAATGGATGGTTGTGATCTGATTTAAGGGTGCACGGTTGGGATGAATTAAGCCGGGTGCCATGGGAAAAAAAGAACAAGAAACAAAAATATAAAGAAAAAGAAATAATGTTTTAAACAAATTAAATTTAGAAAAAAAAAGTAACCATATTAAGCTTCAAAAAATCATAAGTCGATTTTGATTTTGATTTTTTTTTTATAACTTCTCATCAAAATTGGTGATAACCGAAAAGCGTACTATCATGAGAAAACAAAACTAGGGCTTACTCCGACTATCTGCTTGGTCCTGCATTGTTCATTGTGCTGACAAACTGTGAGAGTTTGGATCTCCTCCGGTCGGTTGGCCCTGGTCAGTGGATCTTGCGTGCATCACAACCACATGTAGCCAGTTGGATATGATTAACTTTCGGATCGTCTGCCATCGTGCGACTGTGATGCACGTCGGGACGGCCCACCCACCGTGGCTAACTGAATGGAGGTGATCCAAACTCAAACTGTGATCATCAAATGTGCAGTGCGAAGTGGATATCAAATTTTTGGGGTAATGTGGCTAAGGTCCCCAACAACAGATTACTGGAAGCTAAAAGGACGTGTGGGGGAAATTTACGAGCCGTCTTGATCGGGAACCCCACCCCACAACCTTGATTGAATGTGGATGGTTTGTAGAGTTAGAGATTAAATAGTATGTAAAGAGAAAGAAGATACGTGGAGTTGTTGTCGAAGTTCGGTCTTACGACCTACGTCTCCGGGCGAGAGATGCCACCTGGTTTCCACTATAATGAATATAAAGGTGGGGGAACGTTCTCTCGACAGGCTGAGAGAAGCTTTTTACAGTGGGGGTTGCACGGAGCAACAAGAAAAGAACAAGGAGGAGAGAAGTAAGCTCTAGCTCTGGCTTTGGGATCCTTTCTTCCTCTGATTGAATGACCAACCTCTTTTATGAATGCCTTGGGGTCCTTTTATAGCATAGGCAAGTGCCCAATATGGCAGTGATGATGTGGCACTGGTTTCTGGGCCTCCTTGCTGGGCCCTTATTGGGTCGTTGTGCGGGCCCAATAAGGGAGAGGGCTTGCATTGCGGGCCTTGCAGAGTGGGTCCATAAGCCCAGACGGGCTTACTCACTTTGGCCGTCGCGCGAGCCCATGCGGCTCTGATCCGGTGCGATACAATTTTTGCACCCACAGGACGTGCTTATATTTCGTTTAGCCTAAGGTCTTTGGATTTTGTTATAAACCCTAAATTACCCTCCCATCTCTCTCGCAGTGGCGAGCAGCAGATCGAGGCGGTGGTGGCAACAGTCGAAGGAGGCGACGACAACGGCGGCGAGTAGCGGCAACGGCGACGACGACATTTGGTGGTTCGGTTTGGTTGAGATTCTAGAATCTAGGGTGCATCCCATGGCATGTAGATCTTAGGGTTAGGTTTAGGTTCGGTTTGGTTCTGCAGCGGCGGCGAGCAACTGGAGGTTTGGTTTTGTGGTGGTGGTAAGCAGCTCCAACGGTGGCAGCGAGTAGTGGCAGGTTTGGTGGTTTAGTTTAGAGGTTCGGTTCGACGGTGGCAGTGAGCATCTCCGAAGATGGCAACAAGCAGGGCACGTTTGTGGTTCGGTAGCATTCAAAAGAAAATTTTAAAAACTGTAGAGGATAATTTCATCCACAACATTTTTAACAATTTTTTCACCAACTCCCCCCAAAATTTTCCTCCACTACCACTTATGAGGTTTCAACATCATCAACTCATGAGTCGTGCCTTTCCAATCAAGTAAGCTCCACCTACTAATAGGGGTGGACAAGGGCCGGGTCTACAGTTTTCACAAGTTGGCCCAGGCCGGACCTCGGCCTAGTTGTTTCATCCCAGGTCCAGCCCGCCTGAAACATGTACACCCCTACTTAGTGGAAGGTCTTGAGTTGGTTTCCCTAAATACAAATGGGTTTTTTTTCAAAATATTATTAAAAAAAATAAATATTTAACTTAATAGCAGTTGATCAAAACTATTTACCAAGTTAGCACTTTGACAGCCACGCGATATGTCAGAGCCGTAAAGCGAGCACAGGGTTGTTGTTTTTTTTTTGGTTTCAAGTAGAACCCGGTATTTGGATTACCGGGTTTAAACCCGGTATTATAGATACCGAGTTTAACCCACACTTAGCCGTTTTCTGGATACCAAGGTTCCATACTTGTTGTTTTCTCGTTGGATTTTTGGGTAAACCTGGTATCCAAAATACCGGGTTTAAACCCGGTAATCCAAATACCGAGTATACTTGTATCGAAATTTTTTTTTTCTTGCGCTCGCTTTACGGCGCTGACATGCCACGTGGCTGTCAGAGCGCTAGGTTGGTAAATAGTTTTGGTCAACCGCTATTTAGTTAAATATTTTTTTTTAATAATATTTTTTTAAAAAGCCCAATACAAATTCCATACTTGCATTTTTTTGTTTATTTTTTTTTGCAAAAATTTCATCCTTGCAACTGAATAGAAAGGAAAATGCTATTTGAACATAAAATGGGACAGACGGGCGGACATGAAGCGGAGGGAGAGGATTCGACTCCTCTTTTCCGTAGTTGGCGCGGGAGTAACACGTGGAAAACGAAGTTTCAATAGCCGTGGGACGAATCTTAGGAGGACTTTTTTTTTCTAAATATTATTAAAAAAATAAAATTTTAACTAAATAGTGGCTGATCAAAGCTATTTACCAACCTAGCGCTCTGATAACCACGTGGCATGTCAACGCCGTAAAGCGAGCGCGAGATTTATTTTTTCCGTCTCAAGTAGAACATGATATTTGGATTATCGGGTTTATTTTTTCCGTCTCAAGTATAATTCCTTGGTCTGACCTACGTCGTATTAAACCCCGGCCAGGTGGTCATCAGTTGGACTGGTGACGGATTCGATTGCTTGTAAGAGTAATTGGAGGTAAGATGTATGTGGTCAACCTGGAAGGAATCGAGTCATATGAGCACTCGAGTCTGACGGTATTCTCCACCGCTCGAGTTGTATCATGGCACCAGACGGAGGGACAGCAAGTTTACCATACTAAGCGGAGAGCAGGGGTATGAGGGAGAACATAGTAAGTCCGGGTGAATTAGAGTGCAGCCTGCGTCGCACTCTTGGTGGCCACGCAGGTTAACTTAGACTCAAAGGATCGATGGTACACTCAGGCAGTGTGTCGATCGAGTCTAAGTTGGAAGCCATGAACCCTGGTCCCTGAAGGTTCCACCTTATCGACATTATGTACGGTTCTTATACCATCTCCTCGAAACACAAAACGTAGTTAGAGGAAGTGAGAAGTCCAAGCATATGCTCCGTGAGTGCTTTGCACTAGTGCACGGTAGATGCGTAGCTACGTGTGTGCACTAAGGGGAAACCCTAGGTTAGTGCAGAGACGCATGTAGCAATTTCTTGGCATAAGTGGACTTTGCCACATGGGTGCGATGCACCGGAACATATTGCGAGTTGACTAGTTGACTTCACTAGGGGAACCTTACGGGAATCTCAGAGAATAGTGAAATCACTGGTGCACTTCACTTATATGTGCCTTGCAAAGTCTCGTACACGAGGAACGGTCAACTAGTGATATAAGGGCGTTTTGGTCATACCATGCGTCACTATGTACTAGGGGGGCCGGCCCTAAGTGTTGAGAGACTGGTCAAGGCCGGCCCCATTGGTTTCAGGAGGTTGTTGCCTCCGATGAAAGGGCCGGTCATGAGGCACAGAAAATGGGCTAGTTTTGACCATTTTCAAAACCAAAGAAAAGATAGAGATAAAGAAGAGATATATAGGGAGAAGGTTAGAATCAGTCAACCCTTATCCGTTAGGGCTTTATCCAAAGGATAAGGCCGACCCTATATAAGGGAATGGGGAGAGGGGGGGTCGGCCATGCATGATGCAAGCCCTAGGGCCGGCCATGCAAGCTATGGGAAAACCCTAGCCACCCCCTCTCCTCTCTTCTCTTCTCCTCTCTCGTCTCTATCTCTCTCGCTTGCGCCATTGGATGACGACTCGTCTTCCTCGCGTGGTGTTTCGTAGAAGGAGAAGGCTCATCGGATGGAGGCACTTAGAGATCCATCGACGAGGTACCATGCATCGTGTGAGATCGGGTGAACTACAAGGCATCTCCCGCAACCTTTTGCTGTCCAGAATCTGCACAGAAAATCAGCATTGTTTCTGTGATTTCGGGAGCTACAGAAGTCCAAACGAGGTAAAACTTGTTGTAAAATATTGCGTCTCGAAGTTGGCTTCCTGCAGTCTAAATTTCAGCCTAATCCGAGTTTGGAGTAGAAAGTTATGGCCATCACACCGAAGCTATATCGAGTAGATCCGAGCTCGTCTCCATCGATAAAGAAGAAATTTGTCGCGGTGAAAGAATCCGCACGCAGGTATGATCTCTAACATGTAGATCTAGCATAGATAGAACATGCATGCATGCTAGATTGTTCTTTCGCGTTAGATCGACGTTAGGGGTTCGCGTAGTTGCAATGCTAAATTTATACACGCGCGTGTAGATCATTTCGATAGAAATTTTGATATGTAACGCACACCGCTCGCGGTCTTCGGACCTTCTCTTTGCTTCCGCTACGGGCCTCTACCATGGGATTTATTTCCAACAGACGGTATAGAGCGTGACTTCGGCAACAATGAAGCGTGGCATCGATGATGATACCGGGTGGAAGATGGCTCGAGATGATGATGAAGGGTCATGGCTTGGATGGTGGAGGATGATCAAAGGTAAGATGATAGTGGTCGGGTAGTGCATGGCTCGGATGAGAATGGGTTCACGGATGACTGCGATCGTGTAGAGAAGGAATGGAGGGGTGACTACGATCGGATTCTACATGGAGGGGAGGAGCGGCTGGGATGAGAGAAAAATTGAGTTAATGCATGGTGAGAGTTATGCATGGGTTTTGGAAATGGATGGTTGTGATCTGATTTGAGGGGTGCACGGTTGGGATGAATTAAGCCGGGTGCGATGGAAAAAAAAACAAGAAACAAAAATATAAAAAAGAAAGAAATAAAGTTTTAAACAAATTATATTTAGAAAAAAAAGGTAACCATATTATGCTTCAAAAAATCAAAAGTCGATTTTCATTTTGATTTTTTTTTAACTTCTCATCAAAATTGGTGATAACCGAAAAGCGTACTATCATGAGAAAACAAAAACTAGGGCTTACTCTGATTATCTGCTTGGTTCTGCATTGTTCAGTGTGCTGACAAATTGTGAGAGTTCAGATCTCCTCCGGTCGGTTGGCCCTGGTCAGTGGATCTTGCGTGCATCACAACCGCATGTAGCCAGTTGGATATGATTAACTTTTGGATCATCTGCCATCGTGTGACTATGATGCACGTCGGGACGGCTCACCCACCGGGCCAACTGACTGGAGGTGATCCAAACTCAAACTGTGATCATCAAATGTGCGGTGTGAAGTGGATATCAAATTTTTGGAGTCATGTAGCTAAGGTCCCCAGCAACAAATTACTGGAAGCTAAAAGGACTTGCTTACGGTTCGTTTAGATTAAGGTCCCTGAGTTTTGTTGTAAACCCAAATCTCCCTCGCAGTGGCGAGCAGCAGAGGCGGTGGTGGCAACAGTCGAAGGAGGTGACGACATCGACGGTGAGCAGCAATAACGGCGACGATGACATTTAGTGGTTTGGTTTTGTTGATATCCTAGAATTTAGGGTTCATCCTATGGCATGTAGATCTTAGGGTTAGGTTTAGGTTCGGTTCTGCAGCAGCGGCGAGCAGCTAGAGGTTCGGTTTTGCGGTTGTGGCGAGCAGCTCTGACGGTGGCGGCGAGTAGTGGCAGGTTCGGTGGTTCAGTTCAGAGGTTCGGTTCGGCAATGGCGGCGAGCATCTCCGACAATGACGGTGAGCAGGGACATGTTTGGTGGCTCGGTGGCATTCAAATTTTTTAAAAAAAAATTGTAGAGGATATTTTCATCAACAATATTTGTTTGGATGGGGGCTTAAAAGCAACTTTTTCACCAACTCCCTCCAATTTTTTCCTCCACTACCACTTATGAGGTTTCACCATCATCACCTCAAGAGTCATGCCTTTCCAATCAAGGAAGCTCCACCTACTGATCGGAGTGGAAAAGGGCCTGGTCTACAGTTTTCACAAGTTGGCCCAGGCCGGACCTCGGGCCTAGTTGTTTCATCCCAGGTCCATCCCGCCTGACACATGTATATCCCTACTTAGAGGAAGATTTTAAGTTGGTTTCCCTAAATACAAATGGTTTTTTTTTAAAAAATATTATTAAAAAAATAAATATTTAACTAATTAGCGGTTGATCAAAACTATTTACCAAGTTAGCACTCTGACAGCCACGCGGCATGTCAGAGCCGTAAAGCGAGCACGGAGTTGTTTTTTTTTTGGTTTCAAGTAGAACCCGATATTTGGATTACTGGGTTTAAACCCGGTATTCTGGATATCGAGTTTAATCCACACTGAGCCATTTTCTGGATACCAAGGTTCTATACTTGCCGTTTTCTCGTTGGATTTTCGGGTAAATCTGGTATCCAGAATACCGGGTTTAAACCCGGTAATCCAAATACCGGGTTCTCCTTGTTTCGAAAAAAATAAATCTTGGGCTCGCCTTACGGAACTGACATGCCACGTGGCTGTCAGAGTGCTAGGTTGGTAAATAGTTTTGGTCAACCGCTATTTAGTTAAATATTTATTTTTTTAATTATATTTTGAAAAAAAGCCCAATACAAATTCCATACTTGCATTTTTTTGTTTATTTTTTTGTAAAAATTTCATCCTTGCGACTGAATAGAAAGGAAAATGCTATTTGAACATAAAATGGGATAGACGGGCGGACTTGAAGCGAAGGGAGAGGATTCGACTCCTCTTTCCCGTAGTTGATGCGGAAGTAACACGTGGCAAACGAAGTTTCAATGGCCGTGGGACGAATCTTAGGAGGGTTTTTTTTCTCAAAATATAATTAAAAAATAAAATTTTTATTAAATAGTGGCTAACCAAAACTATTTACCAACCTAGCGCTCTGATAGTCTCGTGGCATGCCAACACCGTAAAGCAATCGAGAGATTTTGTTTTTCCCTCTCAAGTAGAACACAATATTTTGATTATCGGGTTTAAACCCGAAATTCTGGATACCGGGTTTATCCGAAATCTAACGAGAAAATGGTTAAGTATGGAAACATTATACAAGAGGCTTTGGTTAAACTCGGTATCCAGAATACCGGATTTAAACCCGGTAATCCAAATATCGGATCTACTTGAGATGAAAGAAAAAAAAAAAATCTCGCACTCGTTTTACGGCGTTGACATGCATATGGCGGTTAGAGCCTTAGGTTGGTAAATAGTTTTGGTCAGCCGCTATTTAGTTAAATATTTATTTTTTTAATAATTTTTTTTTTGTAAAAAAGCCCCCCTAAGATTTGTCCCGGCCATTGAAACTGCGTTTGCCACGTGTCACTCCCGCATCAACTACGGGAAAAGAGGAGTCGAATCCTCTCCCTCCAATTCATGTCTTCCCGTCTGTCCCATTGTATGTTCAAATAGCTTCGACCACAAGCCACCAAGCCAACTTGCTCGGACATCATAAGTGGAGTTCGCCGACCATTCACCCGCCCCAACCTCCGATCCCACTCCCGCCTTGTCGAAGCCAGGGTTTTCGTCGGCTCCTGCTCCCCGCCTCTCTCCAGCCGTGTCGCTAGATCCATCGCGTTCGCAGATTCTGTAAAACCCTGACTTCGGATCCGAAGATCTTCGGCATTTCTCTAAATCTCCACAGAGATCTTCGGAGTTTTCTCCGCCACAGTCGCTGATTCCACTGCTTTGTTGTTTTCCAGCTGAAAAATTTCGGGAAGGAGAGGCGTTTCTTGATTCAAGGAGTTCATGGCCATTCCCGTGGAAGAAGCCATTGCTGCTCTCTCGACCTTCTCACTAGAGGTATTCGACGACTCAGTGCTCAGTGCTGGTTCTCTCTCTCTCTCTCTCTCTCTCGCTCGCTCGCTCGCTCGCTCTCTCTTACATCCTCAATTTAATAATTGTTTTTTTTTGTTTCTGATAATTCTTGGTAATTGATCCTTGCGCTATTGTGGAATGTCTGTTGATAATCTCTTGTGTGATGGTTCTTGTTGGATCTAGTTATGGGGCATGCATCCCTGAGGGAAGAACTAAGAAGGATGATAATGCTGAAAACTGTAGTAAGTCTATGGGTGAAAGCTGCAAATGTACTGCAACAGGACTAGGATTTTTTTTATTTAACGGAAGTAGTATTAAAAATAAACATATACCAACCTAAGGTCGGATAAAAAATATTTACCATTCATATGCTTTTGCTTGCAAGCTTGGACGCCGCGATGGATCCCTGATAAAACCTCTGCATGTAACAGTGATTTAGCTGATTTTTTGGCCTCCAGGTTTAGGTCTAAACTCTAAAGTGCTGTATGTCGTTTTTTATAATAAAAAAATGCTATACAAAGTAGAGGTTAATGTGAACTAATGGTTTATAAAAACCCTGCTAAACCGAGCGGTTCATACACTTGCTGAGCTCCATGGGCTCCTGGAAGACTGTTGGACCCACTGGTAAGACCGCTGGGACCTCTAGCGGTATATGCACATGAATCGCTCCATCTTGCAATGGTTTTATGGGGCCAACAATGCATTTGGGCTCCAGGTAAAACCGCTGGACCACTAGCAATTTACGTACATGCACTGCTGATCTTGCAGTGGTTTAATGAAAAATTCAGCTCAACTGCAGGTGCATGCAGGCGGTTTTATTGGGGATCCACCATGACGCTCGAGCGGGGGAGCAAACTACAAGAGCATAAGAATGATAAATAGTTTTGAGCTGGCATTAGTTTAATAGTATTTTGTAAAAATTCAGAGGAATAGGGTTAAATTCAATGTATGAGATCTATAGAATTTCACCCAAATGTTCTTTACATTACTGCTAGGAAATACAAACAAGGCCTAAAGTATTAGGGTAGAGCTATCTGATTTTTCCTAGAAGATGTAGAGGAGTATGAGTTGAGTGTTATGAGGAATTAACTCTTGAAGCCTTTCCAAATAGGCCTGTCAATCGGGCCGCGGTTGAGCAAGGCTTGCTCGAATCCGGCTCGAAACCTAGTTGGCTCTCCCAAGACCGAACCCAGCTCGATTAAAAATCAACCTACCCAACCCGAACACAACCCATTTTATTATTCGAGCTTCGGGCCGAGTTGGGACAACCTATTTACTCATTGACATATGTATAAGAGGTAGGCTTATATGGTAGATAATCAGGCAAGTGGCAATCATGGATATATTTATGAATTCAAGATTATTTGAACCACCCAATTCAAGGAAGAAGAAAGAATAGAGGAGGATCACCCAGATGATTTCTTTAACCAACCAATCCACTAACAACATCCAAAACAAAACCCTAATTGAATAATTTGAATTAGTAAACATTAAAGCTTAATCCTTAGGAAATAAAAAAAAAGGAAAGAGGGATTTGAGGGATCCTTTCTGGCGGCATCGTCGTGGCCGAGGAGAGAGAGAGAGAGAGAGAGAGAGAGAGAGAGAGAGAGAGAGAGAGGAGGCAAAGGCCGACTATTGTGAATTTAGGGCAAATTCTAAAGAGGAGGGTGACGGTTCAAACTTTAGAGAGAAGATGAATAGAAATGAAATAGTGAGGAGTCTCTTCCACTTCGAGGCTTTTGTGATTCCTGAACTAGAACATGAGTATTGAATCAGAGTCCGAACCAATGAATTATTATGAATCAGTTCACATTAGTAACTCATAATTTCCAGTGGGACAATGACTACAAAGTACTAGTGAACTGGACCAAGAATTAGGTTTTGACCAACTAATATGAATCGGACTTACTTGTAATGGTGAAGCAGTTCGGGTTCGGGCCTAATATGGGTTGGGTTTACTCTAGCCCGAGCTTGGCCCAAACTCAAGGTCGGGCCTCAAACTCTGTTTGAACCTAGCCCAACCCATGTTCAAATAAGACCCATACCAATTTTTTTTGGGCCGGTCGGGTGGGTATCGAGCTAGCCCGACCCGATTGACAATCCTGTTTCCAACCCAAAACCTATTGTTAAGGGTGACGTGAATAAGAGGAGCCAAAATCGTTAGAATTGATGAGTATGATATCATTTAGAGAATGTATTTGCAATTTTGCATTAAGGAATTTTTGGTTCTCTCATGTATTCAAGAGAATAATTTTATAAAACCACATAACCATAACCATCAAGCTTTGCCCCATCAACTTGGGGTCAGCTTTATGAATCCTTAGTTGCTATTACCATTCATTTCTATTTAGGGCTATATCTGTTGTCAATGAAAGTTTTTCCATATCTTTTTTAACAACTTCCATCAATGTTATTCTAGGTCTTCCCCTCCTCCATGGACCTTCAATACTAATTTAGGACCCTCTCCTTATCGGGGCCACTCTAGTCTACGCTGTACATGGCCAATACATCTTAATCTATTAACCATTATCTTGTCCTCAATTGGTGCCGCTCAAACCACTTTCTCTAATACACTCGTTACTCACACTATCCCTCCTAGTTTTTCCACACACCCATCTCAACATCCTCATCTTTGCCATACCCACTTATGAACTCGATCTTTAAGGGCCAACATTCTGAAGCATATAACATTGCTGGTCTTATTATTGTCTTGTAAACTTTTATAGAAGAATTTTATAAAACAAATGGCTTAAATATTGCATTTGTACGTCCCTTTCACCAAAGAAAACCAATTATGGTATGTGGGCTTGCTATGCATTTTGGAGGTCATGGGTTTAAATCCCAAGCACGAAGGATTTTGCTAAAATAAAATCTAAAGCCTTTGGCCTCGCATACATTGGTCGCATTGAACCTACTTCTCTTAGTTGCGAAGAGATTCCTTTCTCTCTTTAAGACTGTAGGCACTCGAAGAATAATCCCAAAGGCTCCAACAGTCATCCTAATTAGAAGTCAGAAATTTGGCCAGTCCAGCCCATGTATAGAATGATCACTATTTTGCTATCCCATTTGTGATTACAACATTTGGCGACTGACCAGTCAGCTGAATAATTTTATCTCTGGCACGCTCGTGCACCTCATCCCATAGAAACTTGGAAACAACGGAATGATACGTACCGACTCTTTAATCTATGCTTCTCCCTAGTGTCTTTGTAGATATATACTGCGTGCTGTGCAATGGATGTAGAATATATGATGCGGGAGCAAATTCGACAAGCACGTGTTTCGAGGCTTGAATAAGAATAATATATTTATTTTCGGATTTAATAATTCTTGAAAATAGTATTTTCGGAATAAAATATAAAATTCGGAATAAAATAATTATCTTATTCCGAAATTATTATTTTAATCCGAAAATATGTTATTTTCGGATTTATTAAATATGGTAGTTTTAAAAATATCTTTTAGGAAAGATTTGGATAGATTTAGGTATTTTAAATTTGGTAGTAGTTATCTTTATTTATGGATAATTTTAAAGATAAGGATATGATGGATTAGGAAGTTAATTAGGTGAGAACTTTATCTTATCAGTGGTTACCATCTTTATCTTTATTTTAGGAAGTTGTTATTTTTGTTATTCTGTTAAATCATATGAGCTTATCTCTTCTGATCTTATCTGTTAGAGTTTTTTATTTATTTATTTAAAGGCCATGAAGCCCCCCATTGTAATGGGATTGATTGAATGATGAATGAAAAAAAAATGGCAATTATTTGCTTTGATTCCTGTGAGAGGTTTCGTATTGCGTTCTTGAGAGAGGATCGAAGAGCGAGAGGCTCACCGGCGTGAGGTCGGATTACCGTCGGTGCGAGGCCGACAACCCCCTTCACCCTTCCATCCCCTCCCCTACGCTATCGCCACGATCGTCCTACATCAATATATGTGGGTAATCTTCAATTAGTTACTCGCCAGCCCTATTGTTGTTCTGCCCATTATATATCACCTCGTTTATCATCTGCTCGTGTTCCCATTCCTCCTTTATTTCCTTTTTGTTTTCTTATATCACGATCTCTTTGAATTTTTCTTCTTCTTTCTGAAAAACTATTCATCTAAGCTGCTGTTATTGTAAGGTAAATTTTCAGCCCTAATGCTATAATTTGCAGCATTTGCTTCCCTTTACAATAATCCTATAATAATTCATGGGTGTATTTAAATGCCCATGACATTGTGGTGGTTACCATCATCTATCATAATTGCTTATTTCTTTGACACTTCCCAACTTAAAATAGTTTCTTTTTGTTTTAATCATAGTTAGACACAAGAGGGGCTACCTGCTTAAATGCCTGGTAAAACCTTATCCGTCTAATCTGTTTATTAACACAGCCTTCACATATTTACATCCTGTCAATATAAATGACATTTAGGCAACATTTATTATGCAAGTTTAAAAAGGAAGAGCTTACATACAAGTTAATAAGTTAAAATTGCTGAAGAATTAAATTCATTTTTAAGATTTCATTATCAGCTCTCTCTCTCTTTTAGTTGATAATCAGGTAATTGATATTGGTTTTGTATATTCAGAATCCTTTAAGCTTATATCAAATCTATGAGACTACAGTCTACATGCTGAAATATTTGCTTCTCCATTCCTTAATTGTTTATGCATGTAGGATCTGTGAGTGGGTTTCATCTTAGCTTGCTGTGTTCGTCCATCATACAATTTTGTAGAAATGCATCTTCATGCAGTTTTCTCTTTTATGAAATAATTTGTATGAATATAGAACATTATCAGCCAAAGTTTTGGAGCTGCACCCTTTGCTTGTTTTTATGCAAATCTTTTCACATGATTGGCTTTGGGAATTTAAGTGAAGTTCCAAAATGAAATAGTACATTGTGAAATTGCTGCTTTCAGGATGAGCAGCCAGATGTGCAGGGACTAGGTATTTTACTGTCAAATGAAAGATGTGCAACCAATAGCCCTATTGGTATGCTGTTAACTTATTCTCTATCGATGTGCCTTAATTGCCATTACATTATTCTGATAAAAATTTATGTAGATGAGCTCTAATAGATTATAATCATACTTGTCTCATGAAGCTTGTTGATTTTTTATCAATTCTTGTATACATGTTATTTTGTAGAGCAATTCAAAGAAAAATGAATATATACTGTACTATTTGATGATTAAGATGACATAAAGTCAAGTTAAATAAGTGAGTCTACAACTCAAATTGATTGGTTTTCCATCTAGAAGATAAAAGTACATGCTCTTAATAAGAGTTATTAAAAATAGATTCATAATGTCGAACCAAATAGTGTGTATTAGGCTTGATCGATATGTTTTTTTTGAGTTGGAGAAAAGATGTACATATTTGAAAAAAAATGGAAATGTGGTGAGGACACACCTCTATGTGCGCCTGACTTGCGTGTCTACCAACGCTGTCGACACCTTTGGGGCATTCCGGTTTCACTTTGGTTGGGAGAGTAGCCAGCCTCCCACCAGTAGGCTTGGCACGAAGAGGTCCGTTTTCTTATTTTTATTTTGGGGTTTATCTCTATTTAATTCGGGAGCCTGTGTGTTGCTTGGTTAGCAAGTTTTGTTAGACCTTTATTTAGTCCCACATCGGTAGGGACTCATTGTGGGTTGGTAGTAGTGGCTTATTTAAAGCTGCTATGCTATGCTTGTCAGAGAAAAGAAAAGAATGAATAAAGAAGTCTTTTGTTGCTTCCTGGATTGGAGTGCGAGAGGTGGACTCCTCTGCAACCCTAGTGGATTCTAGGGTTAATATAATATACCCCCCCCTCTCTCTCTCTCTACTTGCTTTTAGTCGCCTTCCCCATCCCTCAATATCGCCAATCCTCCTGAGCCCAGCCGCCTTCGACCCCCCTTCGCTCCAGTGTCTCCCACAGATCGCCGTCCCCAACCTGAGCTCGACTTGCCGGCCACCAACGCCTAACCCGAGGCAAACCCGCAGGCAGTCGGTGCTCAACCGGAGCATAGCCTGCGGGCCTTTGTTGACCGGCTCGCCGGCCGCCTCTACCCAACTCAAGGTTGGGTCGCACAGACCCCGGACCGCGCTCCGACGACGCTACTGAGCCCATTGGTTGGTCGTTCCTGTCTGGGATCAGCCCGATGACCTCGCCCGCGTGCCCTGTTCCCGGCATCCTCCAATGCCGGGGTGATTTCAGTACATGTCCGAGCCACCCCTGCTTATTCGCACTATCTCTTTTTGAGGGTGTTACCAACAACAGAGTGCTGCCATCCAAGGTCACCTGCTCCACTCCTCTGATTCTCAACCTGCATCAGCAAAAGGTGATATCAACCACAACTTTTATTCAACCTGTCCTAATTAATAAATAAAGTATTAGAATCAGTTGTTCATCTTAGTTGTTGTCGGTTTGCTCTTAGTACCCACTTCTACATGAGCCTGAGCTCTTGTATTTCAACGTTTGAGCCAATACAATTTTTCAAATCCTCTAAAGGCAATTAGTAATTTACTGAGAATTTGGTTATCCTGATCTCGTTAGGAAGTCCTCACTTCCGTATGATCCACCCGTAGTAAGGTTAGCGTGGCCCCAGATATGGGAATTTAGATTCACTGACTACCTTGATATTTATTTATAACTCACGCTAGTTCGCAAATAACTGAAATACTCGCCTACTGATATTCTCCCCTTCATTATTGCGAGTAAGAATTGACTGTTAAAATCCTAGTTTTGACTTTTGTTTGCATTGTCCCGCATCAGCTTGGTATTAGAGCTACGGGTTGATTAGGGTAACCTTCCTGTTGAATGATCACTCGAAGTGGTAGATCATACAAGTGGAAATGGATCCTAACACCAACCAACAGGTCTTAGAGGCCCTGGTAAATCTGACCACCCAATTAACCAACATCTGCAAGTAGGTTGGGCAGACCAATGCCTGCCTTGCAAGGTTTAAAATCACGGTATCGGTCGGCCCCGAACCGGTATGTATCGGCCGGTACATACCGGTACCGGCCGATACAGATCGATACCGGTTGAGGAAAAAAACTCAAAAAAAAAAAAACATGTCGGTACCGGCCTGAAACGATCGATACGAACCGGTACCGGCCAGGTATCGGGATCGGATGTAGTACCGGTCTCGAACCGACCAAAATCGGTAAATACCGGTCGGTACGTACCGGTATCGGCCGAGATTTAAAACCCTGCCGCCTAGCTATAGTAGAAACCTCCCTTCCCCACCACCACAATGGACAAGGAGACAGGGGGTCAGAACAAGGCGATGTAGGATTCCAACAATGAGGCTCAATGCATAGGGCAAGGGACTTTCCCTTTAAGCGTGAAATGGCTGATAAACGCGTCATGCACATCATTAAAATCGAAGCCACTAGCTACGACGGTCGCCTTGACCCTAAAGTCTTTATAGATTGGCTCGCTGACATGGACCACTACTTCCAGTGGTATGGCATGACAGAGGAACGCCGGGTTTGGTTTGCTAAGATGAAGCTTACCGGCCCTACCAAATTACATTGGACCACCATGGAGCGAGCAATGGAAAGTGCGAGGCAATCCCCGATCGTTGATTGGAATGAAATGAAAGAGAAGCTCAAAGAGAAATATCTCCCGACCACTTACAAACAACGAATGTTAGACCAATGGCATCGACTAAGCCAAGGAAATAAACCAGTTTCGGAATACATCTCTTGCTTTGATGAGTTCCTTATGTGCTGCGAAGCAGATGAACATATCGAAATAACCTTGTCGAGGTTTTGATCTGAGTTAAGAGAGAACTTCCAAAAGGAGCTCATTCTTTGAGATGTCAATACCTTAGAACATGCCTATCAACTGGTCCAAGACCTAGAGCTCTACCACAAGATGCCCACATTCAGGCGTTATGACCCTAAGGATCCTCCTGCGAGAACCTTTCCATGGAACAAGCCTGAAATTGGGACTCCACCTAGCACACTTCGTCCTCCTAGCAACTTCACCCCTGGTGCTGACAAGGGTAAAGGAAATGTGGGAGCGACCCTGTGCATCAAGAGATCAATGTTATAGGTGCTCTGGGTTCGGACACATAGTCAGTCAGTGTCCGACTAAGAGGACCCTGATAATCGAAGAAAAAAAAGGTGATGAATTAGGGGAACAACTTGAAGTGGTGTATGAACCCGAACTAGGTGGCAAGGGGCTAGAAGACTTTGAGAAACGAGTAGGGTATGTCCAAATCGATTACATGAGAGGATCCTCCCCCTTAGGTGTGGTTCGATGCGCTATCGCCCAACCTAAGGAAGAGAAGGATGACTGGAGACGTCATGCTATATTTCACACATACATCAAATGTGGTGAGCACACTTGCAAAGTTATCATCGACAGTAGGAGTAGTATCAACGCGATGTCCACTAATACCATTAAGAGGCTCCAAGTCAAAACTGTCCCTCACCCCAATCCCTATAAAGTTTCTTGGATTGACACGACATCAATACCAGTGTCCCAACATTGTCTGGTGCCGATCAACTTTCTGGGATATAAGGATAAAATTTAGTGCGATGTCATCCTTATGGACGTAGGACACATCATCCTTGGAAGACCTTGGTTTTATGATTTAGATGTGACCATTTATTAGGGGTGGCAATGGGTCGTGTCTAGTTTCGGGTCATGTCCAAAACCCCTAGACCCCGATCTGACCTGACCCGTTTCACTAATCGTGTCTAGATCCTAAACCCGTACCCGACCCGTTAATAAACGGGTAGACCAGATAAGACCCGTTAGACCCGTTTACCACATGGGTTATTCAGTTGACCCGATCTGACCCAATCCGACTCGACTCGAGCTAACCCGATAGACCCGCTGATACTATATATTACAATATCGGATTGCGGGTAGACCCGACCCGACCCGACCCGTTGAATTTTAAATGGGTCTTCCCGGGTCTATCGTGTCCAGACCCTAAACTCGGACCCGACCCGTTTATTAAACGGGTCTATCGTGTTGACCCGTTTACAACCTGAACCCGTTTAGCCTTGACCCAGACCCGCTAACTTCGTGCCGGGTCGGGTCCGAAATTGCCAGCCCTACCATTTATGGAAAGCCTAACTCTTGTTCTTTCGTCCATGAGGGGCAGAAAATAAGACTGAACCCTCTTCCCCCTCGGACCCCAACCTCGGGAAAGAGAGACGATGTTAAGATTGAGCCCAAGTGTCTCTAGATCATTAGCCCAACAGAGTTTGAAAAGGAAGTGATGCAAGAGGCGATCGTTTTCTTTTTAGTCTCGAAGGCCATCACTCCCGAGCCTCAGGAAGAAACGCCAGGAGAAGTCAAACCAGTCTTGCACGAATTTAGAGATGTGTTTCCTGAGAACCTCCTCGACGCATGACATTCAACACACAATTGACTTGGTCCCCGGAGCCACCCTCCTGAACCTACCACATTACCGACTCAACCCAACTGAGCATGCCGAATTAAAGCACCAAATTGATGAACTCCTTCAGAAAGAATTCATCCAAGAGAGTCTTAGCCCTTGTGCAGTGCTCACACTTTTAACCTCTAAAAAGGATGGTACTTGGAGGATGTGCATAGACAATAGGACTATTAACAAAATTACGATTATTCCCAACACCTCGGTTATGATTTTTTCAAAAATTGACCTTAAAAGTGGTTATCACCAAATTCGTATTTGTCCTGGCGATGAGTGGAAGACCGCTTTCAAAACCAAGGATGGACTGTACGAATGGTTGGTAATGCCCTTTGGGTTGACGAACGCACCCAACACATTCATGCGAGTCGCGACCCAAGTAATTAGGCCATTTATGGGAAAGTTTCTTGTCGTCTATTTCGACGATATCTTGATTTACAACAAAGACAGGATTCCAGGAAACAACACCTAAGTCACCTGCGACAAGTCTGCAATGCCTTAAGGAAAGAAAACTTGTATGCTAATCTTAAGAAATGTTCCTTCATGACTGGTCGTGCCATTTTCTTAGGGTTTGTCATCTCCTCAGAAGGCGTATCCGCAGACCCACAAAATGTCCAAGCGATTCTTGATTGGCCAGAACCGACAAGTTTGTTTGAGGTGCGAAGCTTCCATGGCCTAGCCACCTTCTATCGGCGGTTCATCAGAAATTTCAGTACAATAACTGTGCCAATCACAGACTGCATTCGTAAGGGCGAATTTCACTGGACCAAAGCAGCATCTAAAGCTTTTGAAGAAATAAAAACCAAAATGACGGAGGCTCCCGTTATGTGACTTTCTGACTTCTCCAAAGGTTTTGAAGTGTCTTGTGATGCTTCGGTACTAGGAATAGGTGGGGTCCTCAGCCAAGAAAAACACCTAGTGACCTATTTTAGTGAGAAGCTGAATGATGCTAAGAAAAAGTATTCTACCTATGATAAAGAGTTCTACGCAGTGGTTCAAGCCTTGCGTTACTGGCGTCACTACCTCCTACCGCAACAGTTCGTATTATATTCTGATCCTGAGGCCCTACGATACCTTAATTCACAGAAGAGACTTAGTGCGCGCCATGGAAAATGGGTAGAATTCCTTCAGGAATATACTTTCGTGCTAAAGCATAAAGCAGGGGTTGACAACAAGGCCGTCGACGCTCTGAGTCGACGTATAGCTATAATTCTTTCGGTTAGCATTAAGGTCACGGGCTTTGAATGATTGGTCAACGACTACTATATTTGTCCGGACTTTGCGGAAATATACGCCTCTGTGCTAGAGGGACAAAATCGTGATTACACCAACTTCCTAATTGTAGATGACTTTCTATTTCAAGGAAATAAGTTATGCATTCCTCAAACTTCGGTAAGGGATTTTCTTGTATGGGAAATGCATGCAGGAGGGTTAGCCGGTCATTTTGGCCGAAACAAGACAATCAATCTAGTAGAAGGAATATTCTATTGGCCTAGTTTGAAGAGGGATGTTGCGAGAGTAATCAGCCAATGCAGAACGTGTGAACTTGCCAAGCAGAAAAGCAAAATACTAGATTGTATACCCCTCTTCCCGTGCCTGACCGTCCGTGGCAAGACATTTCTATGGATTTCGTACTGGGCCTACCCAAGACGCGAGGTCGACATGATTCCATTTTCGTCATAGTAGACATGTTCTAAAAAATGGCGCACTTTATACCTTGTTCCAAAACTTCTGATGCTTCCAAGGTAGCAAGAAATTTCCTTAATGATATAGTTAAACTCCATGGCCTACCCAAGTCCATAGTATCAGATAGGGATGTCAAATTTGTTAGCTATTTTTGGAAAACCCTGTGGCACATGATGTGCACGAAACTTAAGTTCTCCACCGCCTACCACCCCCAGACAGATGGGCAAACGGAGGTTGTGAATAGAAGCTTAGGGAACTTACTAAGGTGCCTAGTTGGGGACCACCCAACAACTTGGGATATGATCCTAACAATTGCCGAATTTACCTATAATAACTCTATGAACCGAACCACAGGAGTGACCCCGTTTGAAATTGTCCACGGCTACAAGCCTAGAACACCCATTGACCTTGTCCCAATGGCACCCCACAACTGAATATCTGAGATCGCCGATTCACTGGCACAACACATACAAAACCTTCACAAGGAGATTAACAAACGAATCAAAACCAATAATGAGAGGTACACAATCGCAGTAGATTTGCATAGATGTTATCAAGAATTTTGAGTGGGTGATGAGGTAATAATCAGGGTTAGACCAGAACAGTTTCCCTCGGGAACAGTGAAGAAACTACAGGCCCGTAATATGGGACCCTACAAAATCTTAAAACGAGTTGGATCCAATGCATATGTAGTAGGTCTCCCAAACGATTTTGGGATCAACCTGGTTTTTAATGTACAAGATCTAATTGCCTACAGAGGTCCGACAACAATACCCAATGACCTATTCCATGAGCCAGATGTTGACCTTACACCCAACTTGGAACCTGAACCCATACCCCCAACTACTGCTTTGCCTTCTACTCCTTTGTCTCCGCAGGTTCGAGAAACAGTGGATTGGATTCTGGACGACCAGGTCGTCAGCACTCAGGATGGTGGGTACCAACGCTATTTGGTCCGTTGGCACGGACGACCCGAGTCCGACGTGACATGGGTTAGCAGGATAGACCTTCAGCAGCTCGCCCCCGACCAGTTGGAGTACTACCACAACTTTGTTTCACCAGAGCGAACTCTTCTCAGCCGAGGGGAGTTGGTGAGGACACACCTCTACTTGCGCCTGACCTATCTGTCTACCAACGCCGTCGATGCCTTCAGGCCATTTTGATTTCACTCTGGTTGGGAGAGTAGCCAGCCTCCCACCAGTAGGCTTGGCACGAAGTGACCCGTTTTCTTATTTGTCTTTTGGGGTTTATCTCTATTTAATTCGGAAGTCTGTGTGTTACTTGGTTAGCAAGTTTTGTTAGACCTTTATTTAGTCCCACATCGGTAGGCACTCATTGTGGGTTGGTAGTAGTGGCTTATTTAAAGCTGGTATGCTATGCTTGTAAGAGAAAATAGAAGAATGAATAAAGAAGTCTTTTGTTGCTTCCTAGATTTGAGTGCGAGAGGTGGACTCTTCTGCAGCCCTAGTGGATTCTGAGGTTAATATAATATTTTCTCTCTCTCTCTTTCTCTCTCTCTCTCTCCCCCTCTCTCTCTCTAGTCGCTTTCAGCCGCCCTCCCCATCCCTCAACATCGCCAAGCCTCCTGAGCCTAGGAGCCCTCGACCTCCCTTCGCTCTAGTGCCTCCCATAGATCGCCGTCTCGAACCCGAGCCCGACTCGCCGGCCACCAGCGCCTAGCCCGAGGCCAACCTGCAGGCCGCCGGTGCTCAACTGGAGCACAACCTGTGGGCCTTTGTTGCCGGGCTCAAGAGCTTGGCTCGCCAGCCGCTACTACCCAGCTCGAGGTCTGGTCGCACGGACCCGACCCCGATCGCGCTCCGACGACGCTACCGAGCCCACCGGTCGGTCGTTCCTGCCCGGGATCAGCCCGACGACCTAGCCCATGTGCCCTATTCCCGGCATCCTCCAACGCCGGGGTGATTTCAGTCCATGTTCGAGCCACCCCTGCTGATCCGCGCTGTCCCTGTTTGAGGGTGTTACCAACAACAGAGTGCTGCCATCCAAAGTCATATGCTCCACTCCCCTGATTCTCAACTTGCATCAGCAAAAGGTGATATCAACCACAACTTTTATTTAGTTTGTCCTAATTAATAAATAAAGTATTAGAATCAGTTGTTCATCGTAGTTGTTGTTGGTTTGCACTTAGTACCCACTTCTACATGAGCCTGAGCCCTCTTATTTCAATGTTTGAGCCAATATAATTTGTCAAATCCTCTAAAGGCAATTAGTAATTTACACTGAGAATTTGGTTATCCTGATCTTGTTAGGAAGTCCTCACTTCCGTACGATCCACCCGTATTAAGGTTAGCGTGGCCCCAGATATGGGACTTTAGATTCACTGACTACCTCGATATTTATTTATCACTCATGGTAGTTCCCAAATAACTGAAATACTCGCCTACTGATATTCTCCCCTTCATTATTGCAAGTAAGAATTGATTGTTAAAATCCTAGTTTTGACCAGTGTAGTTAAGACGACCCGAGGCGCCCGTCTGAGGCGAGACTAGAGCGCCTCGCCTGAATCGAGGCGACAACATGAATATTAGGCGGAGCAAGGCGCCCGCCTGAGGCGAGAGGCGCTCCAGGCGTGAGGCGATGAAGGCGCCCGCCTCATTTAATTAATGGTTTAAATTAAAGCCAAACTTGAATCACACCCGTTCTTTTGCATGCTAAATGTGATTCATCGGTCAGACAGTTGTGATTCACCGGTCAGACAATTGTGATTCAGTTTTGGCTCTAAATTATTGACCATATAAGGTTATAGGAAAAAATGAAATACTAGGTAGCCAACTAGTATGTCAATTTTTGGGTTGCCAACATTACGTGACATCCCCCTAGGGATCAGGGTTTATCCCATGGGAGTTTAGATCTTCTCCAGTTGGTCGGCCCCGGTCGGTGGACCCATGCGCATCAAAACCGCACGATGCCAGGCGACCTGAAAGTGAAGCGTACTCCAGCCAACTGCATGCGGCTGTGATGTGCATCGAGCCCACCGACTGAGGATACCGAATGGAGGAGATCCGAACTCATCCCATGGCCCCTAGAAAAATAATCCTAGCATGAGGAGCTACCAAACCTTTTTTCAACTAGTTATTTTATAATTTATCTATATACATATATAATATTTTTTGCACGCCTTATTTCAATCAGGCGCTCGCCTTGCCTCTCGCCTCTCGCCTCAGGCGCTAGTAAGGTTGAGCGCCTTGAGTCCGCCTTAACGCCTTGACTACACTGGTTTTGACTTTTGTTTGCATTGCCCTGCATCAAAATGTTTACAATTTGCTAGTATCATTATTTGAAATAAACTAGTCTTAACCCTGAGCGATTCCCTGGAAATGGGGGAAGAGAGGAAACAAGGAAAGAAGGGGGAAAAACCGCTGACGCCACAGTAGCCCAATAGCCTGCCATATATATTATAATATAGATTTTTAATATGATTGCGTAGGGAGTTGCGTGTTTTACCATGGATGCTTGGTGAGGTCTTCTTCCTTCTTTCTTTCTTATACCCAATGGCGCACATCTTGGCCTTCATATTTTTTTTCCTTTTGTTTCACTTTGGATCATAGTCAAATGAGGGTCTCTGATGAGGATTTTGAAAGCAGATTAATGTAGTAAAACTGTAAAAGTTTTTTCTTTTTTGAGAATTCCTCCCCGAGATGGAGAGGATGGGGTTGAGCATACCCCAAGCTTTATTGAAATAGCAAGAGGAAGTTACAAAAGATCAAGAAAAGGGGTGATCTTTCCCGAGTTCTTCACAGAGAACCCAGGAGACCAGCTAGAAACCAAAGAAACAAAGTTAATTCAAACCGACGTCGGCTGCAGCTCCTTCTGGAAGAAGACTCTGGCGTTCCGCTCCCTCCAGATACTCCAGCAGAGGCCAATCACCAAGAGATCCCAAACCTGGAAAAGATCTTTCTTAACCCTCCTCTTACGCCAAAGTGTCCACAGAGATCTCACGGATCCCGGATGACCTCTGATCCCCAGACGACTCTTAAGCATGGACCACAACGAACGGGCAAAGCGGCACCTAAGAAAAAGGTGATCAACATCCTCTCTATGTGCGTGGCACAGGGGACAGGAGGTATCTGTAACGTTGGGGTTATTCCGCCTACGCAGATTCAACCGAGTCAAAATCTTATCCTTGATGGCCAACCACATAAAGATTCTAGTCTTCAAAGGAGCAGGAGTCTTCAAAGGTGGGAAGCAAAAGGGCAGATCAAGCCTCCATTGTTCAAGAAGCGGTAGAAGGATCTCACCGAGAAAACCCCTGACGACTCCAGCTTCCACCTAGAAGCGTCACGACCACCCCCCAGAGAGAAATTCTGAAGAATGTTGTAGAGATCAGACAGTTGCCCTTGCAAAGCTTCTGGAATTGTCCTCCTGAATTTCACTGACCAAACCCGACCCTCCGAGGAATCCGATGACTGAGAAAGAACCGAAGCTTGGGTATCCCAGGCCAACTCAAAAAGATCACCAAATAGGGAGGCTAGGTTAATGTCATCTACCCAGTGGTCTAACCAGAATTTAATGTTCT
Source organism: Chamaelirium japonicum (assembly GCA_947650365.1). Taxonomy (NCBI): domain Eukaryota; kingdom Viridiplantae; phylum Streptophyta; class Magnoliopsida; order Liliales; family Melanthiaceae; genus Chamaelirium; species Chamaelirium japonicum. The sequence continues at coordinate 11,857,975 of OX393550.1, read as the reverse complement.
TACCATTACCTGGGATCAGTCGGATACAGGAGCGAAAGGGGAGAGAAGCGCTTGAAATATCTATCCCTGATGATGGACGACCAGGTATCCCCTTGATCATTCTGTAATCTCCACCACCATTTCCCTAACAGAGCACGATTAAAGTCTTTGAGGTTCAAGACTCCCAAACCCCCTTGGTCACGAGACTTGCAAGCTATGCCCCAACTAGTCAGATGATAGGATCCCAACTTCCCATCTGCCCCCTTCCAAAGAAAAGAGCTACGGATCCCGTCGATCTTCCTGATGACCCAAGAGGGGATAAAATAGAACGCCAAGTAGTAGGAAGGAATAGTAGACAACACCGAGTTAACTAGGGTGAGCCGGCCACCTATAGAGAGAAACCTCCCTGCCCAATTCGACAGACGCTTATCAACCTTCTCTACGACCTTGCGCCAATCCACTCTACCCAGAAGCTTGTTGCTAATTGGGAGGCCCAGATACGTCAAAGGGAAGGAATCTAACTTGCAGTTGAGGATAGTCGACGCCAATACTCCCTTCTCTCTATGACGCCCGACGTAAAACAAGGAACTCTTGAAGAAATTGATCCGCAGTCCAGAGCAGAACTCCAGAGCATAAAGGATAATCTTCAGCACTGCTACTTACGCAAGCTCTGCTTCACAGAAAAGGATAGTATCATCAGCAAAATGCAAGTTAGGGATACACCAAGAGGTACCTCTGATCCCGCGAAAAAGGTTCTGGGAGTTCGCCCTGCGAAGAATGGCATCAAAGGCATCTACCGCAAGGATGAAAAGGAACGGGGAAAGCGGGCATCCTTGTTTCAGCCCTTTGCGCATACGGAAGTGACCACCAGATACTCCATTAATCGAGCAGGCTAATTTGGAAGAGCTAAGACAGCGAGACACCCAATCAAGCCAAGTCTGGGAAAATCCCTTCGCCCTCAACGTGGAGAGGACGAAGTCCCAGTGAAGCCGGTCAAAGGCCTTCTCAAAATCCAGTTTCAGAATCAAACCTTCTGATTTAGACTCCTTAAGGTGATAAAGGATTTCCTGCACCGAAACCACGCTATCCAGAATCATCCTGCCCTTAACAAATGCCGATTGAGATTTGCTGATCAGATCATCCATGACTGGAGATAACCTGTTCGCCAGAAGCTTGGTAATGATCTTGTAGACACAATTAGAAAGGCTGATAGGTCTATAATCCGACACTGCAGGAGAATCTGGTCTTTTCGGAATGAGGATGAGGGTGGAATAGTTCAGACTCTCCAATGAAGCCGCTCCTGCAAAGAAGTCTGTAATGAATCTGCTAACGTCGGGAGCAATACAATCCCAGAAAGTCTGGAAAAAAAGCATAGAAAAACCGTCAGGGCCTGGAGCTCCATTCCCGTTCATATCCCGAACTGCTTCCTTAATCTCTTCCTGCGTAAACTGACTGTCCAACTCCTCAGAAGCATGTAACTTCTGGATAGGCAGATCCTCCCAAGATAAAGAAGCAGAGGACGTCGGGAGGTCTTGGAAGTACGCCTTGAAGTGGGACGAAACACCCTGCAGAACCGCGTCTGTCCCTTCCAATTGACGGCCCCCAACCATCAACTGTCTGATGTCGTTTCTAATCTTCCTCCCATTAGCGACCTTATGGAAGAAAGACGTGTTCAGGTCCCCCAATTTGACCCACTTCTCTCTCGAACGCTGTTTCCACATGATTTCTTCCAGACGGAGCATTTGCAACAAGTCCTCCTTAGCAGAATCCAGATCTGATCGATCTACCACCGAAAGCGAACCTGATTCCTCCTTACTTTCTAACTTCTCAATCAACTCCAGAAGGGCCTGCTTGCGGCGATTGACTGAGCCAAAGCGAGAGCGCTCCCAGCCTTTAATCTTCTGACGGAGGCTTCTAAGCTTACGCACCAAGTTCCTCGCCGAGTTGAAATCCGAAGGAAACTGTGACCACCATTTCCTGACCAGGGGAGCAAAAGATGAATCTTCAAGCCACATTCTTTCAAAGCGGAAGCGCCGGGGAGCAATGGGCCAGGAAGTGCCAGAATCCAACAAGAGCGGCACGTGGTCTAAAACCAGCGACTGCAAGCTCCTTTGCACCGAGTTAGGGAAGGCTGCATCCCACTCAATAGAGGTTAGGAACCTATCCAATCTGGCCATGGAAGGGACATCTCTCTTATTGGTCCACGTAAAGAGCCGGCCTTGTAAAGGAAGGTCAATAAGATCCAAAGAACGAATGAACGTGGAGAAATCGTCCATTGCCCCTGGGTGGCTTAGCCCTCCCAACCTCTCATGGCTAAATCTCGTTACGTTAAAATCTCCGCAAAGAACCCAAGGGACTGTCTTGTTACCTCTCAAACCCACCAGTTCCTGCCAAAAAGCATTACGGATGCTAACATCATTCGGGCCATAGACAGAGGTGATCTCCCTAACCGCGCTGCTGGATTTGCACTTCAAGGTCACCGAAAGAGAAAAGGTGCCTACTTGTTTGCCTGTCAACTCCAACACCTCATTTCTCCAACCGATGAGCACCCCACCTGACGCCCCTGTCGCGTCCAGAGATTCCCACGAGAAACTGAGGCCGCCCGTAAGGCTCCTCAGAAAGGCTGCACTTGGGCTAGCAGTTTTAGACTCCTGCAGGCAAATAACATCCAGACTATGCAAACGACAAAATAAAGCCACCGCCAACCTCTTGTCCACTGACCCCAGACCACGAATATTCCAAGTCAAAATCTTCATTAATACATTACTGGCCGTCGGCCAAAACTCTAGACTTCTCTAAGGAAAGAGAAGAAGACAGAAACTCTTTCGCGGCCGAAGCATCCTCCCCGAAGGCAAACCCACACTCCTCAGCTATCTGGAGGATCGCATCTTGGTCCAGCAGGTTCAAAAACAGAGGGTAGTCTTCCTCCACTCGGGACTCCAAAAAGCTCCTCAGGCTCTCCTTGATATGCTCCTGTGCTCTAGGGACCCTTCGCACGTAAGTCCGAAGGAGGGGCTGAACGTCCGAAGGGGGGGGGATCAACGCCCAGACCCTCCAGGTCTGCCGCCTCTGGGGGGACCTCTAGACAGAGCTCGGAGTCGGCGAAAACCTGTCTAGGCAAGTCCAGCACAGGGTCAGAGATGGTAGGCTGGGCCTGGGGAGCTGCTACAGTAGCCTCCCCAGCACCGAGCGGAATAGGAATGACAAAATCAGGAACATAATCCCTCAAGACACGGGGAGAAAGGGGAGTGTAGATTTCCACGGGGGACCCGATTGGAATATCGCAGGATGGAGGATCCGAAACAACCGGGCAGGGAGATACCCTACCAAAAACCATACCTTCCCCTCTAGCCGGGTTGGCTGAAGTAGAGCCGCCCTCCCTGACCGGGTCCAGCTGAGCCGGCGGGGCTGGGTCATTCGAAAGCCCCAATTGATCTGAGGAACTCCCCGGCTGGCGAACCGAAGCGGAGAAGGAACCCGGGGAAGAAGGGTCTGAAACCCTGATGGTGAGCTCAAAGAAGTAGTCACCAACCCGAATAGACAGAGCCGCTGGGATAGCCGACGGGTTAATCGAGCGGAAGGAAATGACCATGACCTGAAGATTGCTCGAAGATTCCATCGTGTTCTCGATCTCCACTAGCTCTCCGTAAGGCGCAAGCGCCGCTCTCATAGTCGTCTCGTTCCAGCAATGCAAGGGAACCCCCGAGATGAACAGTCGGACTACAGAGAATGAGCATGCCCCTCGAGCTCGGTGAGACGGAGACCAAGCCCTAAACTCCAGCGACAGTGTGCCCACCGAGGAGGAAACTCTGCTCAACATAGAATGCCTCGCATAAGGTGTCGGGAATTCCACCAAGAATTCAGAGAACCCCAGCTGCCATGATGGAAAAGACCAATCCGACTGCCAGTGGGCTTTCAAGGCCGCAGAAAGCTCCGTAGCCGAAGTAGTACCCTGTTTCACGATCACCAGGGCGCAAGACTCCATCTTCAGAATCACATCTCTCGACTCTACAGAGGGTGAAACGGTGACAAAGGGGTGAGGGAAGGATCTGGGAGGGGACGGGGGATGGAAGGCCGGCTGGTTATGCTCGGAGGAGTTCAGAATAACCCGCAAAGGGCAACGAGAGGACGAGTGGCCAATGCTCCGACAGATCCAACACACCATGGCGTTGCGGCAGGAGGAGATCAGGTGGCCCTTCTCTCCACAGCGAAAGTAGGAACCCTTCTTGAAGGGGCAGGGAACCCTAGAGGAACCCGAAGGACGAGGAACCGGAAGGGGCGGGCGAGGCGGAAACGGAAGAAGAGGAGGCGGCGGAGGAAGAGTGGTGCGGGAATGGGAAGGATGCGTGGGTTCTCGTCTCCCAGCGATTTCTGCCCAGGATCTCGGTTCTCGAGAGGGACGTACAGGATCCTCAATAATACCCTTTGCCTGATGGTGTGATCCGCCGGCAGGATCCGGATCTGCATGATGGGAAGCCTTGCCAGGATACGGAGCGTCTTCCCGAGGCGAGGATTCAGACTGCTGGGCCCCATTGACCGCTCGGCTTCTCCAACGGCCATTCTGAACCCTAGGGTTAAGGACCGGATGACGCACGAAAGATCTCCCCGAAGGCAGAGCCGCCGAATCCCTTCGCCAGTACCCGTTGAGGACACGGGGATTGAGGGAGGGGTTCTGATGACGACACCTGGTTCGAGGGTGCCAGACGTCAGGCGGCGGAGAGCCACCATGACGCCCTCGGGATCGCCCTCTGAGTCGCTCTCCGTACCCTCTCATCCTCGTATCAATGTCTCTAACCACTGTAAAAGTTTTATTGTAGTGGTTAGTTATATTTTTTTCTCCTTGATCTTCTTCATCATCTTCTCTTTTTTCTTCATGATACCTATGCCCTCACCTTTCTTCTCTCTTTTGCTGTTTTTCTAGTTTTTGCTGCAACTCAATTTAGTACCCAAACTTACACCAAGTTCCTAAAGTCTCAAATTGTCAACAAACCTTTGCATCTACCTTTAGTCATAGTATAACACTACATATTTTTCTCTGCAAAAACCTCCTAAAACTAATAGTGGGAATATCTTAGACAGCAAGTGGTACTTAAAATCCTTCTAAGCCTATAACTTAACTCCCCGAGTTTACAATGTAATGAAACTTACACCTTGATGGTAAACTAACATATTGTCCAATATTCTGTCCAAAAAGAATGCAGTAGTCATCCATAGCTGATGCCTCTAAATGTCTATAGACCAATCCCATTTTCAGCATTAAGTTGAAAATCATCAATAGAAAAGGAATGGGTCACTGTTAACTCCACAAAACCTTACTCTCTTGTGCGATCTCTCGAACAAATATTTATTTGGCTTCTAAAACCTCAAATTCCCTGCCTTTATAATGATGAGCATATCACAATCCTGTAATCAGGAAAATGATTTACTAATTGAGACAAAAAAGGGGAAACAATTTGAAACAAAGCTTTAGCCCTAGAAACACATGCACAATATATCCTTACCTGACGAATTCCTACCCCTAATTTGACGGGCTGGTTGGCTATGCTTGAAATATCTAAAACGTCCCTAGGAACCTTAGTATTGAAAAATTAAATAAAAGATCAAAAGAATTAAGAGACAAAAGGGCAAACAAACACTCGACGAGAGACCATGATTCTATTAATAAATCTTGTTGGATGAGGATTTGAGGACACAACTTCCATGTTCTAGGGTAAGAGACAACTCTTCCGTGTTATAATGACCCAACTCTTCCCTCCCCCACACCCCACCACCCACACCCAACCACCCAACCACCCACCGGGCGAGTGTGCGCATGCGCGCGCGCGCGCGAGAGAGAGAGAGAGAGAGAGAGAGAGAGAGAGAGAGAGAGAGAGAGAGATTAGGGAAAATTTAATTTACAGCCCATACCAATACTTCCCATTCCGTCTAAGTCAAATTAGAGGGGTATGTCTAATTATGATTAATTTGGAGGGAGTGGTGGTGGGTTATGTCCAAATGCCCTATAGTTATGCGGGTGTAAGTCAAATCTGCCCTTTTATTTTTAGCTTTTCACGAATTAACATTTTTATTAATTTACAATGCTGACTTTGAGACACATTTAAGTGTAGTATTTGTTGTGACTCTCTTGCCAATCTGTAATGGTGTGATTGATAAGGCTCCTTTCTGTTTTGTTCATTATATATAAATATAATTATGGATTTCATCATGCTTAATTTCTTTTTAGCTAGATAACTCTAATGGTTATGTTCTGCTAGATAACTCTTACGCCTGTGTTCTTTCTATTCTTTGGTGGACTTGTTCATGAGTTTTGAAAAATTTAATTGTGATGTAGAATACTGTGATGTTTCTGCTTACCGTCTATCTCTAGCGGAAGATACGAAAGCAATCAACCAATTGGTATGCTGCATGTTTAGGGTTTCTTATTGTTTTTATATTTGTAACTGATGGTCCATATGGAACTTTCCTTATTTTTTGCATTTAACTTGCAAGCAGGTTGATTGTTTCAAATTAATCAGAGTTTTTCCTTTTAATTTTGTTCTAAATGTTCCCTAGATGTTCTACAGATAGTTTGTGTGGAAACAATGAGCAACCTTATGTCCAACATTATTGTGTCACTATTTGCATAGTTGGTGTTATCAACATCTTAAATAACAGAAAATTCACTAGCATTCAGCAATTACACAAATATTTAGAAACATCTCCTCTAATTTTTTTTTGATAAAAACATCTCCATTAAATTTTAAACACCCATCTCCTTATTATTTGATATGACAAAGGTTTTGGAAATAGTCGATCTGGGTACTCAATGTTCCACACACGCATCTGAGAGAGTGAGCAGTACTTTCAACAAGTGCTTTATGATTTTAGATGAAGTCCCAATCAGCAGTGTCTATCTTGCTGAAGCTTTTTGCGCTTTATTCAGTAGGAATTTTTCAATCACAAGTTATTATACATGTATTTCATTTGTCAAGTTACGTAAAATCACACTTCCATAGATTATTGTTGCCATATTTTTATTCTTGAATAAAGATGTGGTAATGTCAATGATCGTATATATATATATATATATATATATATATATATATATATATATATATATAGGAATGCTTAGGTGTGGTCTGCGGTTCGCAGCCGTCCGATGCACCCGCCGCGTGCATCAGATGCACGTAGTGGTGCATCGGACGGTTGCGGACCGCACCTAAGCATCCCTCTCTCTTTCTCTCTTTATATATATATATATATATATATATATATATATATATATATATATATATATATATATATATATATATATATAAATATAAGGGGCTGTTAGGTTGAGTTGTGAGCTGCCGGTTTAGAAAGTGAGTTGTGCTCACCTTGACCCCCCTAGAAGTTTTAGAATTTGATGAAATTTGGTGAGGGTGTTGTCTAGGATAAGATGATCATCCTCACCAATTTTCATCAAATTCCAAAACTTCTAGGGTCATCAAATGGTCGAAGCAAAATCTGCCGTCCACAGTCACTGTTAAAATATGTAGATTTTACTTCGACCAGTTGACCCCCCCTAGAAGTTTTGGAATTTGATGAAAATTGGTGAGGATGATCATCTTACCCTAGACAACACCCTCACCAAATTTCATCAAATTCTAAAACTTCTAGGGAGGTCAAAGTGAGCGCAGCGCACTTTCCCCTCCGGCAGCTCACGGCTCATTGAAATTCCTCTCTCCTCTCTCTCTCTCTCTCTCTATATATATATATATATATATATATATATATATATATATATATATATATGTAGATATATTTTTAGGGACATATTGGTCACACCTAGAGAAAGGGGAAGCACCTTACCTTTTAATGCCTGTTGTAATTTAAAATACAGAAAACCCAACACTTCGAAGGCTCAAGTTCGTATGAAGTTAAAAAGGAAATGAAGAAAGAAAAAGGAAAACAATTTATGGAAATCAATGGTCGAATTCTCAGAGAGTCAGAGAGTTAGAACCATCTATTTTCAAATAAGTTAAGAGTTCTAAGGTATTATGCTTGACACCGAACCTCGATGCCACACCATCGCGAGGAGGGGAGGAGAGGAGAGATGGGAGAATGGGATCGGCTACCCCCCTCACATTGTTTGAAATCCCTAGGCCTTATAGGCCTATACTTAAGGGGAAGAGATATCACACCTCCATGATTATAGTCTCACACCTCAAGTTGGAAGAGAACACTCTTTCTGTTTTTAATATCGTCAAAGTCTAGCGTCAAATGAGGCTCCTACATGCTTATGTAGGAATCACAATAAAACCATAGCCATAACCATAACCATCAAGCCACATCTCATCTACTTGGAGTCAGCTTTATGGATCCTTCTTCACCGTTCATTTCTATTTAGGGCCATATATAGGGATTACAATAAAACCAAAAGATTAAAATGGCCTTGCACTAAGCCCATCACAAAGGCTCATAAAGGCCCACAAAGACACATAAAGAAGACCCAAATGGGCTTGGACAAAGCCCAAAATAAAAAATGCAGAAAGGTAACATAAACACTCAACTAACAGAAGCCCAAAAATAAGAGAAGGCCAAGACATCATCCTTGCTCCAAATTCTTGAAAAAGATCTGATCCAAAAACTTTGATGTGTGAACTCGGATCCGCATTATTAACCCCAACTGTGCAGAACTCACTCAGGATTCAAAACAAGTCATCAAACCATCTAGGTATTTGCGAATTGCGATCAGTATAGGTGCGCGGGACTGGCTCCGATAGTCGTGTGTGGCGGGTTCAAATCTGCATAGGGGCCGTTTGGTTGTCTGTAAGTCCAGGGAAATGCGAGACCTGCAAGAAGTATGTTCGGTGAACTGCCAGTTTTAGGGCCGAAGTGCCAGTTTTCTTGTTTGGCTCCAGGGAGCTGACAATTCACTGAACTGCACTTCTTGCACTTCCGGTGTTTGTTTAGCCGTATTGTACTTGATGCATGAGGGCTTTTGCTAAACTAATAAATGCATGTGGATGAAAGATTAAAGAGAGCTTTAATAATGTTTTCAACAATATTATAAGTGCAGAATTTAATAGATTAGTAACTAAACAAGCATCCAATGAATACAAACAAGCCTAGCTACTCAAAGATCACACAAATAATATTTATGGCCTTGCTAACATTCAATTTCAGATTAGATTTGACATTTAAACATGCTGAAATTAACAAAAGATGATCAAAACATAGGCATAAACATCAGATAAGTCCCCCAATGGATGAATCTAACTTTTCATGCAACCGGGGATGGGTTTTAGGCCAAAATAGGACTGCTGCAAGGAACCACAAGCAGAGAATCCAAAAGGAGATCAATAAATGGCCAGTGTGTCAATAAAATATGGTTATATTCCTATGGCTACCTTGGGATAGAAGATACCTGATGAACGTAGCCCAAAAAATATCTTGGCAAAGCTCGATTGTGCGAGGTATGTCCGATGCTTGAGATGAAGTGGCGGAGGGATGAGTGTGACCGAGAAGATGGAGGATCGAAGCTAAGTTGATGACGATATATGAGGTAGAAGCTTTCTAGCGGCGATCGTTCGCTAGAAACAAGATGAAGTTGGGTGGACAAATAGAAGCCAATGATCAGGAAGAAGAGGCAGAGAAGCGAGGAAGATTTGTTGGAGAAGGTTTCCCGATCATGCGATCCCGTGAAGAACACTCGAGGAAAATAAGGGTTTTAATTCCTCATCATTCAAATATGAAAGTACTCTCCAAAAATCCCCTTTAATAAGATTAGGGTTTCATAGAGGATGCATAGGAGCTGTTGGATCAAGCAGAGGAACCCCAGATTCTATCCACCCAAAGAAGGAAAAGAGATAGAGATAGAGAGAACGTACTAAAGGGAGGGGAATCCGCTCCTCTATTCCTTTTATCCTTTTTCCTTATTTTAATGCTTTCATTTTCTGCCTTCTTTTCCTTTCCTTTTCTGATTTATTTAATTTTTTTGTTGTGATCAGCAAGCAGCAAAAAGGCAAGGCGGGTGATTTCGACGGCCGATCTACTCTTGCCCTTCGCGCGCTAGGTAGTTAAAGGTGCGCCTAGCCGTTAGGCGCAACTCGACCGCTTCACCTGGGCTTTGTAGGCGCTAGGGGTAGGCGCCCTAGGCACCTATTTCATCGTCTTGTGCGCCTCAGGTAAGTCGTGAGGCGTGCCTAGGCTCGACAAGTGCACAAACCGTGCACCCAATTTTTTCTGCAAAAAAAATCCATTTGCACCCACACCCGACCCGCGAATCGGGATTTAGAATTAAGGACTAGGTTTGGTTTTTTGAACATAACACTTCGGGTTGAGGTAGCAGCCCCCGAAACCTAATTTCCTCTTCTTCTCTGGAGTCAGACATGTGCTTCCTCTCCGTGCGGCGGTGCGAAGTAGCTGCTCCCGGCCCTGCCCCATAGCCACAGGTTCTCCTTTTCCTCCTCTCCTCCTCCACTGTTCTTCTTCTCCTTCGACTGGGACTCTGTATCCAGCGCTGCTCATGCGACGCCCGACCACAGGAAACCCTAGCCCTAGTCCGCGAGATGGCAGGCGACTGCCACCACAATCCCAGCGAACCCACCCTCGCTGCCGTGCTGGGTTGCTGCGCGGCTACGCCTCGCTGGGGTCCGTCCAATCCAGGTAGGAGGTGCACGAATTCATGGTTCGCAACTCCAGAAGCAAGGCGGCCGCCTGCTGCTCCGAGTGCACCCTAGTGAATGCTCAAGAGAGGCTTCGATTATGATGGATTTGTTCAAGGGGTCGTTGTGGTCATGTCCCACAAAGGCTCTTTGTTTTGGAAAAACTGATTATGTTTTCAGCTAGGCGAAAAAAACAAGGCAATTGATTGGAAAAATAATAAGCTCGTTATGTTGCATTTTTTATTATGAACAATTTCTCTTCTTGAGTTCTTGGTTCATGTTTTTGCTCTTATGCTTAGTAGCTGATGTTTGTATCATTTGGGTAAAATTATGGTTCATATAAGTACTTATGTTTGCACTTTCTCTTATTTATATTGTTTTTTTTTGCTCAAACTCTTATTTATATTGTTATGTGACTTATGTCTAATTTTTGTATGTTTAATTGCCCATGCAACTTTACTACATATTAAGACGAAGGAATGTCTTCTTCCGCGGCTTCAAATTCTAGTGCAACATCTTCATAATCAATCAAAAAGCCATCCGATCCTGGATGGGATTATGGAGTACTAGATCCAAATGTAAATGGGGCCGTAATTTGCAATTTATGTTGGAAGACAACTAACGGAGGGATATATAGGCACAAAGAACATTTGGTTGGTGGCAAAAGGAATATGAAGGGATGCCCGAAGGCGACCGTGGAAATAGTCAAGCGGATAAACAATTACATGATGGAACAAAAAAAGAAAAAGGTGGATAAAAGAAGACTTAATGCACTTCTTGAGGGGCATGATAAATATTTAGATTTGGATGCTATAGATGAAGATGAGGAGGAGCAAATGGAGACATGTACTGGTGGGAGTGGGACCACCCAAACTGGCATTTCTTTTTTCACTAAGATGAGGAAGACTACTACCAATGTCAGAGGCCCTCTTGGTACAATGCTTATTCCTGATTTTACTAAGATGAAGCAAAAAACTTTGGATGAAAGTAATCCTCACAAGAGAAGTTGAAAGAAGAAGCTTGGCTTGCTATAGTTGAGTGGACATATGAGGTTGGCTTGTCCTTTAATGCCATTCGTGGCCCGAATTTTCAAAGTATGATCTACGCTGTTGGGAATTATGGGCAAGGTAAATTATATTTTATTTATTTGGCTTATTTAGTCTATTAAATTGTTAGTTATTTGATCTTTCTCATTATGATCTATGAAATAACTTCATTAGGTATGCCGACACCCTCTTACCACCACATAAGGCAACCATTAATGAAAACTATAATAGATAGGATGAAGACTTTCGTTAATTTCTTCAGGGAATATTGGGAGACATATGGGTGCTCCATTATGGTTGATTGGTGGACTGATGGGAAGGTCGTTGCTTGATCAATTTTCTTGTGAATTGTCCAAAGGGGGACTGTGTTTTTAAAATCAGTTGATGGTTCAGAGTATGTGAAGGATGCCAACCTCATTGTTGGAATGATAAATGAGGTCTTTGATATTTCCTTTTTATCAATTATAGTCGTGGAATTAGTTCAGCTTTCTCTGTCTAGAAAACGTAGTGTGCATCTGCATAGAGTTGTCCTTTTTTTTGGGTGAAGAATTTGGCCTTTTTTCTAGATTCCTTGGTTTTTTTTTTGACTGTCAATAAGACTGTACCGGATGGATGTCTGGGTTCCCTTCTTGAGAAGAGTTTTGAAAGATGTTTAAATAGGTGAATGTGTGTATGGTCTAATTAATTGCACTGAAAGTCAGTATCAACCTTTGATTAATGAGCTAGGAAGCATGGACACTTCCCCAGGCCTCCCGTACCCGTGTCGGACACGTGTCGGACACCGACACTCATCGGACACTCGCCGGACACGCACCGGACACGCATGTGCCGTGTCCTACGTGCTTCTGGGAGCCGGACATGGTCGGACACTCGGGACACTGCGGGTTGACGGATTGTTCGATATAGGGTTGAGTTACAAGTTGTGGTGATTCAGTTTTGGCTTCAACCTATCTGATCCTCTGAGATTATAACCTCAGAGAATCAGATAGGTTGAAGTCAAAACTGAATCGCAGTCGTTCTTTTGCATACCATTTAGGCCTGAGTGTGATTCACTTGTCAGGATGGTTATGATGGACGGTTACGATTCAGGTTTGGCTTTAACTTATCTTATCCTCTGAGGTTTCAAATAGGTTGAAGTCAAAACTGAAACACAACCATTATTTTCCATACCATTTAGAGCTGTCTGCGATTCACCGATCGGGCTCAATGTAACTAACGATAGCGATTGAGTATGTATTAAATTTTCATTTTAGTTGTTTTCTATGAGGTTTTTTCGGTTATTGAAATATATATGAATTGCAAACACACATAAAATATAAATTTAAAAATATTAATTTATTTTGCCGTGTCCCCGCCGTACCCGTGTCTTCTTTTTTTAGGATTAGCCGTGTCGGCGAACCTGTGTCGTGTCGTACCCCTGTCCCCGTACCAATGTCAGTGCTTCTTAGTTAATGAGGTGCTTAGGTGGTCTCTCCGACAATAAGTCACAATATTATATGTTTTTGTGTGTTAACTAAGCCAGGACAAGCCCCCAATAAGCACAAAATATGTTCAAGAAGGTGTGGGAAGTAGGGTACTATTTGATTGCAGGTTTTGATTCGTTTACCTTGATTCTATTTTTGATAACTTCTACGATTGTTAAAAAATTATAGATTGATGGATCACTATTCTGCTGTTTTCATTTTGATAGATACCTACCTCTTCCATTATTTATCTTCCTCTTTCATCTAGTTAATCTATTATGGCTTTAAAATTTAGGAGAAATTACATAAACACCCCCTGAACTATACTCTCATTTTCACTTTGGTCCCTCGGCTTCTATTTCAAACAACTTGACCCTTCAACTATACTGTTTTACGCATAATGACTCCTCTGCAGGAGGGGCATTAAGACAAGTCTGGCTACAACGATTGAGATTTGGACATTGTTTGAAAGCTTCAGGATTCACCAGGTTTACACCACATGGCAAAGAAAGCAAATCAAGTTGTTAGTCACCAAATAGAACGAGCACTGGTTCATGTTTCGATTAAAATTATAGGTTGTGGTGTTCTCCATTAACCTTTTAGCGTTGGTTAAATGCAGAGGTGGTCGATGTGCATAAAAAAGCATAGTTGAAATGTCAAGTTGTTCGAAATAGAACTCAAGGGACCAAAGTGAAAATGAGGCTATAGTTTTGGAGTGTCAGGTAATTTCCCCTAAATTTTAACGTATAAAATCGAGCTTTGCAACTGAAAAGTAGTGTTGGAAAAGGTGAAGGTGTATGCTAGTTTGAGATATGTATATTGCTGTCCTATCCTAATTGTCTGGCCCTTCTATTTATTTATTTATTTTTTATGGAGGGGGGGGGGGGGGGGGGGGGGGTTCCCACTTGTTTTATAGGTAATTTTTTTTGCTATTCCGAAATATTTAAGCTGTAGCTTCATGAACATTGGCATGTTTAATTAAAAAAATATCCTGTATGCTTTTCCTAAGTAGTTTGGAAGATGCATTGTGTTTATATCATTCATTATTTACATTCATGCATATCTTATTTGAAAGGTCACAACTTGTACTTCTTGGTTACTATCATTAGATGTATTTTAACTGGTTTTGTATTCACTAAATATCTTGTGATCGGATGAACAAATATGCAGAATACTTTAATCCATGAAGGAAAGGAGTTGGCGTCTCTGCTGTATACATATCGTAGTTGTGTCAAAGCTCTACCTCAGGTTGTACTTAGATTGTTGCTTATATTCTTCTTGTTTTGGGATAACAATTTCTGTTGACATTATTGTATTAGCTTGATTCCTGAACAACTTTTTATATGTATTAAAAGTTATATTGCTATAACAGTGTGCCCAGCATGGTTAACTGAAAAAACGAGATGAATAATTGTGGACAAGTTTCCAATAGAATACACACATTTTAGAGACTAATGCCTGATATGATTCTTCTGTCAACCACTCCCCTGTTCAGGGACGACCATGGCTTTGATTCCAAATCTAATATTTTATTATTTTATATACCATGGAATATTTTTAATCATATTAGGTTCGATGAAGTCTAAAGGTGACATGTAGACTCCAAAATTTCAGTAGCATCATGAATGGTGCCACATGTAAAACAATCGTCGGCAGTATCTAGGATAGCAAAACAAGCAAACAAAGAGGCCACTAAACATGAGGGAAAATACTTCAAGCGGGTTAGTATAATGCAGCGAAAAAATGGATTCTGATCTAATTGAAGGGACAATATTGACTATGGTTTATAATGACCTAGCAAGCTTCCGGAAAGCCGAACTTTTTACCAAGTTGTCCGGTTTCTGTGATGTTGTACTTGTTATAGAGAATCAGAGATATCTTCAAGATCTTAAAATGCTGTTTCATCACTCTTGACCAAATTTCATCACTTATAGGTCAGAAAGTGGGAAGAAGTTCAGACAAAATGTTGTGGGTGGGCACACTTCCGCTCCCCCTCTTGCCCGCAAATGAGGCACTCTTTCACTAATGTCTCTAAACCTCCCCAAGACTCTTGTGGCTCTCGTTCTTCATCTTCAAACAACCCAAACATCCTTGTTCTCTACTACGATATCTCAAAGCTTGCTATTTGTTCTGTTCTATCTAGTAGCACCAACCCTAGAGACCTTAGCAACGGCCCCTGATTATAAATCTTGTACTATCAGAATTTCCGACAATTTCTATGTCGGATCCAAAAAAATCAAGATGCATTTCATTCATTTCATTGGAGATTTGTCGACCTTTGATTCCATGTATGAAATTAGTAATCCATGATTTTGTGGCTTACCATTAACATTGCTTAAAGATGTCCTTGAACAAGAAGAATACTAATTTTTTCGTTATATAATATAATTAGCTTATGGATTCATGTGTGATCATTGATGCATGTGAGAATTAAAATTTCTGATACATACTGTTGCCTTTGAGAAGACAGCCACTTCTGTATCAGTTATAGCCAAAAGTGAAAGTGGTATGTGCAGCATTAGGTCCTTTTATTCATCTGTGTTCCTAGTTGTTGGTTGTTTGGTGCAGTCTTCTGGAGAGTATATAGTAAACATCTTCTCCTAATATTGGTAGATTTATTATCCTGTCAAATGTGCTTCTATATTCAACCCATAAGTGAACAAATGTAATATATAACTCTGTTCCCCTCCTAGTCAGTAGTGCCAATGGTCAAGTTTCTGCAGAATAAAATAAATTCCACGAAGATCGGATATCATTTAGTTCAATATATTGCTGATTAGTACAATCTGCATTGGTGCTAATTTGAGTATTTCCACCGTTGCACTACACTCATATTTCGATACAATTGTTCTATTAATATAATTTTAGTATTCAGGGGAAAAAGTGAATGCTGCTTTTCTTTTAGCTGAAAGAATATTAACACTCATATTTCGATGCAATTGTTCTATTAATACAATGTAAGCATTCAGGGGAAAAAGTGAATGCTTCTTTTCTTTTAGCTGAAAGAATATTTTTTACGAGCACAATGTATTATCTTTGCAGCAAAGAAAACTTTATCTTTCCTCACCTCTGTTTTTTATTTCCAATTTGTGCAGTTACCTGATTCAATGAAGCATAGCCAATCAGACTTGTACTTGGAGACCTACCAAGTTCTTGACCTGGAGATGAGTCGACTACGTGAAATTCAACGATGGCAAGCATCTGCGGCTTCTAAAGTATGCATATCCTGTAGTTAATTTGTCCTATTTTTGTCAACTTTTTCTGTTATCTTTTTTTGGGTTAATGTGTAGGAGGTCCCTGACAACAGATCCATCGCATGAACATGACACCAAATTGTTTCATTTAGCCTAAGGTCCCTGCCTTTCATGATAAACCCGAAACTACCCCCGTTTCTTCTTCCCTCTCTCTCTCGAGCAGCTCCGGCGGCGGCAGCGGGGGATCGGCCAGCAGCTCCGACGACGGTGACGATTGTAGCAGGGGCGACGAGGGCAGCGGGCAGCAGCCTCGGCGGCGTCGGCAAGCAGATCCGGCGGCGTTCGGTGGCGCAAGATCTCAGATCTAGGGTTCATCCCATGGCCCGTAGATCTAAGGGCTGGGCTGTGTTCATTATTGTCAAGGCGCGGGCCTAAACGTGCCTAGGCGCACTAGGCGCACGGAGATACCTAGGCCCCTGTGCGCCTAGGTGAACTGCACTAAGCTGCGGCCTAGGCGCGCCTAGGTGCACCTAGGCTAGGCGCACGCCTAGTTTAGGCATTGATTTTTGTTTTTTTTTAAAGTAAAACTCAACCCGACCCCATCGTTTTTGTTCATTTTGTTGTTGTATACATGCTTATACTATGTGTTCATTGTGTTGCATGCATTTAATTAGAATATGCTCAATTTATTGTTAGCAAGTGTTTGTATTCTATTTGTTCCTCTTGTTTACTTATTTCTACTATGTATGTGTCATTTTGTTGCATGCATTTGACTAGAATATGCTCAATTTAATTTTAGTAAGGTGTTATATTGCTGCCTGTTATATATATACCTGCAAGTATAGACTATACATATATATCCGTTCCTAGAGGATGCCTATGCACATAAGGCCACGCCTAGGCTCCCTCCGGGCGGCTAGCCTCGTCTTGACGCCTCGACAACTATGGCTGGGTTAGGGTTTGGTTTGTTCGGGCGAGCGGCGGTGGCGGTCGGTGGTGGTGAGCAACTCCAGTGTGCAGCAACTCCAGTAAAGTTCAGTGGTGACGTTCGTTGGATCGGAGGCGGAGGTGGTTCACTAGTTCGGTGGCATATCCAAAGAAAATTTGAAATGCTGTGGAGGGCAATTTCGTCCATAGCATTTCAAAGTCCTTAGGCTTAAAAGCTTCTCCTTAAAAGAAGTTTTCACCAACTCTCTTTTTTTTTTTTCCTGAGAAATCCCTCTAGATGAGGAGGGAGGGGGGGGGGGGGTTCGGCCTAGTTCGCTATCAGTTTATTGACGAAAGAGAGAAATACAAGCCAAGAGGCCCAAAAGCACCTAAAATCAGAGAATTAGACAAAGCAGATCCTGTAGATCTGAGCCTGTAGAACCATGCAGAGCATTCTTCTGAGTTTTCAAACAAGTCCCATATGTTACGGAGGATGGCCTCAGCCGAGTTCTCTCTACTATTGAAGACTGAGGTTCCTTTCCTTCTGTAAGCTCTATCAAACATCTATAATCATAATAGTCCCAAGCCTTTCCTTTGTGATTTTGTAATTCTGTTCGTTTTCCAATTTGTCCAAAAAGATTGTAGAGTACCAGGTCTCCACCTGTCAGAAGCTTATCCTTGATATGATTCCAAATACCATCAGAGAATGGACAATAAAGAAACAATTGATGGTGTGGCAGACGAGGCTGCGGCGGTTGGTGGTGGCAGAGGGTGGCGAGTGGCGGCGGGTGAGGATGATCACTTCTCATTAGATGGCACATCCACCAAAAATCAAAACATTCTAAAACCTCTAAGTGCGACAAATGTGTTGGTCAATTAACGGTTAAAATGGACGGTTCATAAAGCTTATTATATTTGACTCACCTAGGGGTTTTATAATGTTTTAATTTTTTGTGGATGCGCTATATAATGCGAGGTGATCATCCTCACAAAGAATCAATAAATTTTGAAAGCTCTATCCAACGATTAGGATGCTATGTGTCAAACTTTGTGTCAATGTAGTGCGTTTTTGGATCCTGACCCATATTTATACTAGTTAGTAGTTACTAACCCGTGTAATGCACGGAATTGTAAGACAATATGACAAATACATTTTGGTATGATTAGTCAAGAAGCTTTAATTTTTTTGTCAAATATTTTTTTATTATTAACTTCACTATATAGTATAATTATTGATTCCTAAATTTATCATTTGATTCCTAAATAGTTATCAACTTAATAGCAAATGTTAAAATAAAAATTAATAAGAGAAATGGACTTAATTAAATTTGCCTTACTATAACAATTGTCATCCTTTTATAACTAATTACAGGAAATATCAAATAAGAGCATTTGCACTAAAAAAATTTCAAGAAAAGAACATGAGATGAGAGGATTTCAAACTAAACGTTGCAAAATTGTTGAACAAATAATATCTCTTTGCATTTGCATCCGATATTAGCACAAACATTACTCTAAATCATGACATCAATGTGCTACGACCCCGACATGTCTCCCCATCACTAGGTCTATCTCTTTCTCTATCTGTTTTTATCTTTCTCTCTCTCATGTGCCCGCCTACTCTTTATCTCTGATACACTTTCCCCAACATAAATATCCTGCAAGAAAAGATGGAGGTTCAAACACAAATTATAAAAACATATAAAGATGTAGATGAGTCGAATGACAAGCTGGATAAAAATTTCAAAAGTAGATAATAGTACGTACTTGATTGGATTCTTGTCGACTACAAAATGGAGCCCTCTCGACCCCACAATCTAATTAGGCTTTGTTTGGTTCGAAGTATCCAATGCAGTAAGTCTCTCTTTAATCGAGTTTAATAAAAAAATTAATACATTGAAATCCAGTCAGCATTCCAAACAAAGCTGAAATTGCCAATTGGATCCTGATCCATAAGAAAGATGAAGCGAGCGGGAAAAAAAAAGGAATCCCGATATGATCTATGCGTGCATGAATTTTTTTTAAAAATCCGGATTTGCGGGTTAAAATAAATAATGAAAAATATTTGTAAGTATTAAAATAAAGAAATGGAGCCACCATTCCAAACCAAGCTGAAAGTGCCAATTGGATACTGATCCATAGGAAAGGTGAAGTGAGCGGGGAAAAAAGTAATCCCGATATGATATGTTGTGCATAAATATTTTTATTTTTTTTAAAATTCTGATATGCGGGTTAAAACAAAGAATGAAAAATAAAAGTAAAATATTTTCTTTGATAAACAAAGGTGCCTTTGAATCTCACTCAGCATGATTTTTTTTTTGGCTCAGAATTGACTTAACCTGACTTGTGAAAGCTTTGATGCCTTTTAAAATCATGAGCTGTCGAGAAAGGTATGAAGTTAGCGAGAAAACCCCTTTGATTGGATAAAACAGTTTAATAGAAAATTAGTAATTACATATTAGGAAGATCCATGGGGGAAGAAAAGTGTTATAGCATTGTCATCTTCTTGGCAGAGCTCCTTCTCTTGTTCTCTGGAGTTGAGATTTTTCGAATCGACGGGTGTATCGTTCGCTTTGGCTTCCTTCTCCGGGCTTTCTTCTTTGTGGACAGAGCGGAGATTTATCGATATTTAAGTGCTTGCTTCTTGATATAGGGTTGCAAGAATTCCTCCTTGAGGGATATGCTTGCACAAACCTCGTGAAGCCTTTGGTTCTCCAAGTGTTGGAGCCTCACCTTCTTCTTGGCAGAGCTTCTTCTCTTGATGTGGGAACCCTTTGCTCCTCCCCCCTGCCCCTTTATTTATAGGCAAGGCGAGAGGCAGTGGAGGGCGATATGGTAAGATTTTCTTATTATCAGAATACCTTTTGTGCCCTTCCTTGATCATAACCACCGAGATTTGTGTCCTCTTTTTTTCTTCTTTCTGTTGGGTGGTTATGGCATTCAATTTAATTTTGGGTCTTTCCTTTTATGGCTTGAGCCCTTTATGCATTTGGTCGAGGATGATCCGGTTTATGTTTTGACCATTGGTTCTTTTTGGTTCTGCATGGATCCACGCTTGACAGACATCCGTACTACTACCTTTCTTTTCTCTTTCCTTTCTTTCTTTTCTTCCCTTTTCTTTCTTTCTTTCCTTCTCTTTTTCTCAAGCCTGGCACAGAGGCCGGACGGCCCTAGCGTAGGGGCTGGTGGGTTTGGTTTTTTGCTCTGTGCCTAGATCCTTTTCGGGGTTTTCGATTTAGAAATTTTAGCCAATTTGGCGAGGAAATTTCAGTGTCTACACTACTGTAGTAGTAGATTAAGCACATTGAATTTGACCATCCCTCAAGCCTAGGCATTATAATTTGGGTAGAGAAATCCTTTGCATATTCACCGATGGGGGCATAAGAAAAAAAAGAAAAGATATAGCTCAATTGGAGATGGGCAAATAGAAAATATTAGAACACTAATTAAACTAGTAAACTGATGCGAAACGATTGCGGGTGGGCAGGAAATCAGTAGTGTAATTGTCCTAGCAATGTTTCGCTATGAATTAAAAGTCTCAGGTAGGAAGTTTATTCAAACCATCAGCAGGGAATAATGAGTTTTAACAGAAACTACTCGCATCAGGCGATTCGATTTCAGTTCTAAGAATTACAATAAATAATGCTTAAATTAAACGGCACGAGTCCGTCCCGCAATATCAAATACTAATGAACTTAACAGGCAGGTGGACACTCAACCTCACAACAGGGGCAGCAATTGGCAATGATAATATACCAGAGATCCGATAGGGGAAACACGATGATACCTGATTGAGTAGGAGAATCCTTACTGAGGAGGGACCGAAGGTGGCGCGGGGACGTTCTCCGGAGTCGGCAGGACTTCCGGACGAGGCGATGGTGGTGCTGGGGCCTCCGGGGTTGCGCTCGGCTCGGGACGAGGATTCGCAAGCAGGTGGAGGCACACTATGTTCCGATGCACCGGCGCGTCAGGGTGCCAGCGACGATGCCACTCACTGATGCCGAGGCGGGCTTCAGCGTCACAAACCACGGTATAGCGGATCCGTTCCACGTAATCCTCCACGCTCTCTCCTTCCGAGAATTGAAAGTCGAGGAAGGGGGAGTTGATGTCGAGGTACCCGTCTTCGTCTTCGATCATTCCATGGTCCACATCGGGGTCCGCCATGGGAGCATGCCGAGGGGTTCCGGAATAATGGGGAGTCGGGTTGGATCACACGAGAGAGCCGGGAGGGGGATGGATCCGGCGGCAAATGGGGAGAGGGGGTGTCGGGTGGGCGGCAGGGAGGAAAGGGGGGATGGTGGGCTGCAGCCGGTCGGGTTAGGGTGGAGGGAGGGGCTCGGGATGGGGTCGGCAGAGAGAGGGAGGGGGATCGGAGTGAGGCCGGTCGGGTAGGGCCGGTAGGCCAAGGCAGGGGCGGGGGCCGGGAGGGCTGTGCGGGGAAAGGGAGGAATCGGCCGGGTCGGGTTAGGGTGGAGGGAGGGGCTCGGGATGGGGTCAGAGAGAGGGAGGGGGATCGGATGGGGGTCGGGAGGGTAGGCAGCAGCAGGGGGAGAGGGTCGGGTAGGGAGGCAGCAGCAGGAGAGAGGGGGGAATCGGGTAGGGGCTGGGTGTAGGCAGCGGCAGCAGCAAAGAGGGGGGGAAGGGGAATCGGTGGGCTGGGCGGTGGCAGTAAGGGGAAGAGGAGGGCGGTGGCTGGATGAAGGAGAGGATAGGAGAAAGAGGATTAGGGTTCCAGTTAGGGTTTCACACGCCTAATACTGGACCTAGGGTTTCACACGCCTAGGCTTGGGTTCGGGGTTTCACACGCCTCACCCTGGTTCTCTCAACACGCATGTAGAGGAAACAGAAATTTTATTCATTCAATCAGTGCCATTACAGGTTCCATGGGCAGGCCTATATAAAGGCCTGCGATAACAAATGAAAACCCCTGAAAGTCGAGGTGGGACTAAATAACATAATGCAGAAAATAAAACAAATGCAAACATCCACGATGGTGCCGGCTGTCTGATCAGAACCATAGGCTCAGGTGGCGCCTCCTGCGCTCGTACACGCGCCATGAGCTCTGCTCGATGTCCCCATCATAAACATATCTAATTGGCAGTTAATTACATGAGCTCGGAATGCACAATCAGTATGAAAATTTTCCAGCAAGGCTGTTCTCTTTTTTCAAAGTATCTCAGACCTGGAGTTTGACTCAAGTAACTTGAGGGTTGATGTCAGTTTTAAGACATTTGTATACCATTCCTAAACTTTGATAAATCATACGTTGATCCATAAAACTATCTCATAAAGATCGAATTGGTCTCTCTGGTTGAGGCTAGTGTATATTGCATGGTTGAACAAAATGAACAGCTGACAGCATGTTTTTTTTTAAAGCATAACCTATTATAATTCACAGATAATTCTGTTGACTAATATTAAGATTCATATCTAGCATTGGCCAAGAACTCATGTTTAATTACACTGGGATCGTTGGAGGGTTGACCATATCTTCTCTAATCACATGTAATGATTAGTTTTCTCTCCAAAGTTAAAGTTTCGTCCATCCTTGTGGTTTTCTTTACTAATGTGTCCATATATATAGTGATACCCACACCCTTACTCATGCAAATATATCCATGCTTGATTCGAATGTCCATTATCCATTATCCAAGAAAATAATTTTCTCATGGTTTCTTAATGAACGTTTTGAAAATAAGCATAAGAAGTATGCTTTGATCTGGGCTAGTGACTTTTGTATCACATGAATTTTTTAGTGTTTTTAAATTGGCTCATGATGCTAGCTTTTCTTAGGTCTGGAATTTCTTATCTTGGATAAAACACTTGAAGATCTCTTATCTGGGATACAAAATTATCTGTATCTATGAAATCTCGCAGATCTGATAATTCAATTATAGTATCTTTGAGGTTTCTATTTTTCTTACAAAGCACACACAAAAAATTGCTACAGTGAATTCGCTTTTGTAATTATTCTTTTGTTGTGCTGTCTGATCCAGCTTGCAGCGGACATGCAGAGATTTTCTAGGCCTGAACGGCTTATAAATGGACCGACAATAACACATTTTTGGTTTGTCATCTCACCCCTTTCATCATCTATTTGATACACAATTCTTACTTTAGAATGTGATGCTGAGTAAATATTCAATTTCTTAATCCAAGAATGCTTCAGTCTAAAATTACATTAGCTCAAAAAAATTCAATGGTCATAGTCCTAGAAAATATTCCAATCCCTTGCACATTTTTGTTTTCCTGATCCTTCTACTGAGGCGCTAGTTGCTGATCCACCAACCATCCGTGGTGCTGATCATTGCACAACTTACATAGGTTATGGAGAATCAATTAATTTTTCTGATCATTTATTCATTTGCTTACCCTGGCTTATAATATGTTTATAAGCAAAAAAATTGCTGTATATTTCACTGATTACTATATATATATATATATATATATATATATATATATATATATATATATATATATATATATATAGGGGACGGGGAGCCTGGACCTCAGGTGCAGCGTTATCGCTGCACCCGTGCGTCCGCGCGCGCCAGGTGTCACAAATCCGGGCGAGAACGGATGCAGGGCGGCCCCAAAATCCCGAGAAATCTCTTTGGCCGTCCGATCGTAATTGATCGAACGGCCAGTCCGAAATCCCGCTCCGGTATTCCCTGCCAAACCGTGGCCGTCTGATCCCATTTGATCGCCTGCATCCAGCCGCTTGATCCCGTGCAGCACACCCCACTCGGTTCCGTTCGATTCCCATCCGTTGGATCGATAGGAATCGAACGGCCCGAAATCTTTTTCGCTGTTACTGTAGCGGCTCGAACGGAACCGAGTGGGGTGTGCTGCACGGGATCAAGCGGCTGGATGCAGGCGATCAAATGGGATCAGACGGCCACGGTTTGGCAGGCGGTTTGGCAGGGAATACCGGAGCGGGATTTCGGAATGGCCGTTCGATCAATTACGATCGGACGGCCAGAGAGATTTCTCGGGATTTTGGGGCCGCGCCGCATCCGTTCTCGCCCGGATTTGTGACACCTGGCGCGCACGGGTGCAGCGATAACGCTGCACCTGAGGTCCAGGCTCCCCGTCCCCATATATATATATATATATATATATATATATATATATATATATATATATATATATATATATATATATATATATATATATATATATATATATATATATATATATATATATATATATAGAGGATACAGGGTATAGGCTGGCAGCCTATTTCGATGAAATGGGCAGCCACCCATTTGATGCCCCTATGAGTCTTAGAATGTGCTGATTTTTTGTGAGCATGAGCATCTTATCTTAGATAGAACACCTACAAAAAATCAGTAAATTCTAAAACTTTTAGGGGCATCAAATGTAATATTTCAGATTAACGGTGACAACGAACACTCGATAAAACTTCTAACATTTGATGCCCCTAGGAGTTTTAGAATGTGCTGATTTTTTGTGGGTGTTCTATCCAAGATAAGATACTTATGCTCACAAAAAATCAGCACATTCTAAGACACCTAAGGGCATCAAATGGGTGGCTGCCCATTTTTTTGAAATAGGCTGGCAGCTCATTTCCCGTTTCCTCTCTCTCTCTCTCTCTATATATATATATGTATATATATATATATATATATATATATATATATATATATATATATATATATATATATATATATATATATATATATATATATATATATATATATATATATATATATATGGTCCCGATCGGGTGAGAAACCTCTTATATGCACAATCTTGAGCGAAACCAACCTAGAGGTTTCAGAATTTGATGAAACTTGGTAGGCATGCTACCTATGACATGTTGATCATCCTCACCAAAATTCATTAAATTCTAAAACTGCTAGGGGTATCAAATTTGATAATCAAATTAATGATTTTTATGAACAATCGATAAATCTTCTGACATTTGATGCCCCTAGAGGTTTTAGAATTTGATGAATTTTGGTGAGGATGATCAACTTGGCATAGGTAGCATGCCTCCCAAGTTTCATCAAATTCTGAAACTTCTAGGTTGGTTTCGCATATAAGAGGCTTCTTACCCGATTGGAACCCTATATATATATATATATATATATGTATATCTATATATCTATATATGGGAAAGGGTTTTGTGAAATCGAGTTCACCATTCAAATGGTGTAATTGAATGCAGAGGCTGCCACGTGTGCGTTAAAAACCAATAATTGCAGCTTGGGTAATATATATGTAAATATATATATACTACTGCCGCAATTATTGACTTCCCACGCTCTCTCTCTCTCTCTCTCTCTCTCTATATATATATATATATATATATATATATAGGCATGCTAGGATGCGGCGTGTGGTGCGTGCGGTGTCGCACCGTAGCCGTCTGATGCACCCGCTGCGTGCGTGTGATGCACGCAGCGGTGCATCAAACGGCTGCGGTGCGACACCGCAAGCACCGCACGCCGCATCCTAGCATGCCCATATATATATATATATATATATATATATATATATATATATATATAGAGAGAGAGAGAGAGAGAGAGAGAGAGAGAGAGAGAGAGAGAGAGAGAAAACGGGATTTAGGCTGGCAGCCCATTTATTGGTTTGGGCTGTCAGCTAACAGCCCTCCGATCGCCATCATCCTGCTGTCCATTTTTTTTTAAAAAAAACAATTTTTTTTAACATCTGTAACCCTCCCCCTCTCTCTCTCTCTCTCGATCTCGAGCTCGAGCAGCAGCCCGACCACCCTCCGGCGACTGCTCCGGCTCCCCCCCTCCGGCCCTCCGGCACCCCCACCTCCGTCTCCGACTCCGGCCCTCCCCGACCGCGGTTCGACTCCGGCGTCATCCCCTCCGGCTTGCACTTCGGCAGCACCCTCTCTTCGGCAGCATCCCCCTCCTGCCTGCACTTTGGCGTCACCCCCTCCGGCCTGCACCGGATCCGGCAGCATCCCCCTCCGGCGTCACCCCCTTCAGCAGCAGCCCCGACCCCAATCTCGACCGGCTTCAGGCAGCAGCACCAACCCCCTTTCCCTCCCCCTCCGGCGCCGATCCAGCCTCGACTTTCGGCACCGGAGGGGGAGGGAAAGGGGGCTGGTGCTGCTGCCGGAAGCCGGTCGAGGACGGGGCTGCTGCCGGAAAGCCGGTCGGGGTCGGGGCTGCTGCCGGAGGGGGATGCTGCCGGATCCGGTACCGCCCGAGTGCAGGCTGGAGGGGGTGACACCGAAGAGAGGGAGAGAGAGGAGATCGGGGTTTGAGAGAGGAGATCGGGCAGAGGGTTGAGTGTGATTTTTGGTTAAAAAATTTGACAGTTCGTGATTTTAATCGGACGGCTGTGAGCTGACAACCCGAATGAAAAAATAGGCTGTTAGCTCATACTCCGTATTCTCTCTCTCTCTCTCTATATATATATATATATTCTATATATATATATATATATATATATATATATATATATATATATATATATATATAGAGAGAGAGAGAGAGAGAGAGAGAGAGAGAGAGAGAGAGAGAGAGAGAGAGAATGCTATAATGAGGGCATGCAGTAAGTGCGACACTTCACCGCAGCCGTTTGATGCACCGCTGCGTGCATCGCATGCACGCAGCACGTGCATCAGACGGCTGCGGTGTGATGCCGCACGCATCGCATGCCGCATTATAGCAAGCCCATATATATATATATATATATATATATATATATATATATATATATATATATATATATATATATATATATATAGTAATGATACATTGCGGCCGAAAACGTGCGGCACCCCCTTCGGGGTTTTTTTTTTTTTGGGATTGATCACCCACCCTTGGATAGTACACACAAAATATTTCAGCTCGATCCAAGACCTGTAGGCCGTCCAAATGTGTTGATCAAAATGACGATAAAAATGAACGACTGATAAAACTCGATCATATTTGGACGGCCTACAGGTATTGGATCGAGCTGAAATTTTTTGTGGTGCTATCCAAGGGTGGGTGATCAATAAAAAAAAAAAAAAAAAACCAAAAAAACCCTCGAAGGGGCTGGCCGCACGTTACCTGGCCGCAATGTATACATTGTGGCCGGGTAACATGCGGCCACCCCCTTCGAAGGTATTTTTTTTTTGGGATTGATAACCCATCCTTGGATAGCACCACAAAATTTCAGCTCGATCCAAGACCTTTAGGCCGTCTAAATGTGATCGACTTTTATCGGTCGTTCATTTTTATCGTCATTTTGATCAACACATTTGGACGGCCTACAGGTCTTGGATCGAGCTGAATTTTTTTGTGTGTGCTATCCAAGGGTGGGTGATCAATCCCCCCAAAAAAGAATACCAAAAATACCCTCGAAGGGGGTGCCGCACGGTAAGACCGCACGTTACCGGCCGCAATGTATCACTACACTCTCTCTCTCTCTCTCTCTCTCTCTATATATATATATATATATATATATATATATATATATAGGGAAATGCGGTCCGCGTCCGCAGCCGTCCGATGCATCACGTCGTGCATCCGATGCACGCGGTGGGTGCATCGGACGGCTGTGGACCTCATTTAAGCATCCCCCTATATATATATATATATATATATATATATATATATATATATATATATATATATATATATATATATATATATAGGGGCGTTTTGGGATGTGGCGTGCGGTGCGTGCGGTGTCGCACTGCAGCCGTTTGATGCACCGCTGCGTTGCATGCGATGCACGCAACGGTGCATCAGACTGCTGCGGTGCGACACCGCACGCACCGTAAGCCGCATTTTATCATTTATATATATATATATATGTATATATATATATATATATATGGGGGCGGGGAGCCTGCACCCGAGGTGTAGCATCGTTGCTGCACCTCTCGCTTGTTTACCCTCCTACAAGTTTTTGAATTTGATGAAATTTTGTGAGAGTATTGTCTAGGGTAAGATGATCATCCTCACAAATTTTCATCAAATTCCGAAACTTCTACGGGGGTCAAATGGTCGAAGCAAAATCTGCAGATTTTAACGGTAACTGCGGACGGCTGTTTTTGCTTCGACCATTTGAACCCCATAGAAGTTTTGGAATTTGATGAAAATTTGTGAGGATGATCATCTTACCCTAGACAACACCCTCACCAAATTTCATCAAATTCTAAAACTTCTAGGATGGTCAAACAATGCCTGAGGTGCAGCAACAACGCTGCACCTCAGGTCCAGCATCCCTTTTCCCTATATATATATATATATATATATATATAGGGCTGTTACAGTGAGCTGTGGGCTACCGGGAGGGAAAGTGAGCTGCGGGTATTTTGACCCCGCAAGAAGTTATGGAATTTGATGAAATTTGGTGAGGTTGTTGCCTAGTATAAGATGATCATCCTCACCAATTTTCATTAAATTCCAAAACTTCTAGGGGGGTCAAATGGTCGAAGCAATTTTAACGGTGACTATGGACGACAGAAATTGCTTCGACCATTTGACCCCCCTAGAAGTTTTGGAATTTGATGAAAATTGGTGAGGATGATCATCTTATACTAGGCAACAACCTCACCAAATTTCATCAAATTCCATAATTTTTTGGGGGGTCAAAATACCCGCAGCTCACTTTCCCCCCCGGCAGCCCACAGCTCACTGTAACAGCCCTCTCTCTCTCTATATATATATATATATATATATATATATAGGGGAGGGATACTCTTACTCATGGCCTCTTACTCATATAGTTACCTATGATCCGGGCTGTCCATTAGATCCCGACGTACGGTTCAGATTAGATGGGGAGTTAAAGCAATGGTGTCCGCATTAAATGCTCGTATTAAAAGTCCTTAATAAAAGCCCGCATTTAGTGCGGACACCATTGCTTTAACTCCCCATCTAATCCGAACCGTATGTCGGGATCTAATGGACGGCCCAGATCATAGGTAACTATATGAGTAAGAGGCCATTAGTAAGAGTATCCCTCCCCTATATATATATATATATATGTATATATATATATATATGTATATATATATATATGTATATATATATATATGTATATATATATATGGGAATAGGGAGCGTCGTCCTCCTGACCAACCAATACGCTGGTCCTCCCTTCAATTCAGGTGCCACATGGCACTTTTTAACCGCATTTAGAGGTTGGTCAGGGTGGGTTTACCTCTCCTAACAATGATCATCAAAAAAAAATTGGGGAAAATAATGCCAAGTGCAATTTTTAGATTAACCATAGCAAGGGGCATTTGTGTGCTATAGTTTACTGTTAAATTAGCCGGCCGCTGATCTGGTTGTTTTAAGTTTTTTTTAAAATCCTGATTTAAGTAGAGTGGATTGATCATCCAAAAATAAACATGGTTAAAAAGGGCCATGTGGCACCTGAATATCGCGGAGGACTAGCGTGTTTGCTGGTCGGGAGGACCATACTCTCTATTCTTTATATATATATATATATATATATATATATATATATATATATATATATATATATAGGGATTATAAGGTGCGGTGCATGTCGAGTGTGTTCGCAACTGTCCGATGCTATGGTGCACGGAGTCCCCCGATCGAACGAGCTGCTACAAAGCCTTCTTTAAACTGCGGGTGCGGGGCCCATAATGAGGCTACACGAAATGGAGGGTTGGCCAAACTACGGGCATGGAGCCTACGACCGAACTGCGCGGCACGAAGCCGCTACCTCAACTAGGGGCACAGAGCCCACAACATACTGTGTGGCACATAGCCCACAACCTAATTGCAGCTAGTGGTTCACCATTGGCTTGACTGAGGGGTCATCTTACTTTTGGTAGTTGTAAAGGTTGGGATAGCCTTGAAAGCTTGCTACAGACAACACAATGATTGTGGGGGGGATTTCGGTGATCCCGCTGCTATGTTAAAGAGGAGCCAAGAGTCGGACCCACAAGAAAAGAGGATACACTAGTTTTTACATGAAAAATCCTCCGACAAACCTTTTATCTCTGTAGTACAATATATCTCCCTAATGGTGATAGATGTATACATGGACGTTCAATAGAGCGAGATCGGCCCATTGGAGCAAGGCTTGACAATTGATGTAGATGAGCTCAACTCTACATGAAGAAAGTGGACAACTGATCACTGTTTCAGCTTTGCACGAACTTCGATGCAGCTAACACCAAAAATCTTTTAGTCATTATGTTGCTCTCTCAATTCAGAACAATTTTGGTTTGTAGTTTGTTTCGATCCGACTTACGAATTATAAGTTATTAATGTTTTTACTTTAGGATAAGCCAAGGTGCGAAGGTTGTTCGCACCATATTTTTAGTTTGGTTAGCTTGACTTTTCCTACGCGGTTCATTAATTAAAATAATAAAGCACCATTGGATGATCCATCCAAGTGATGAGATCAAACACGATTTATGTCATGTTGGAGTGCCAAGATCGCATCGAGGCGGAGAGGACTCATCCCAAAACCCTAGCCCGCCACCCTCTCATCTTTTTTTCTCGTCTCTTCTATTCGCCTTTCTTATAAATTTGACTCCTATGAAACCCTAGAGGGGAAGCTATTGATGAAGAATTGAAACCCTAGTGTTTGGAGAGCGCGTCTCTCGGAAATCTATTACTCTCCACCGTCATCTAGCCTCTTCACCTTGTTTTTTTTCTTCGCATGTTTCTCTCTCGCCACCGCGACTTCTTTTACGGCTTCGCGAGAGATTGGCACGAAGTGTTCTCTTCTTTAGAGATCGATTTATCCCGGCTTCATATCTCGATCTTTTTGACCACTACCTTCTTTGCCATTTCATCCAGACTTCCGGGCTATTCTGCAAGGATTCGGATTTCGGACGACATCGATGCAGATTCGGAGGCACATACTCGTCATTTATCGCATCCTAGGGAAGTATCCATCGATCTTCTTCAATTTCTAGTGATCCATACATCTTTTACAGATCGTTCCCTCTTCTTTCTCACTGCTCTCCTGAAATTTCTGTATGTAGGACTTTACTTTTCCTCCTCTCAATCATCCTAGAAACATCATGCTTTGGTCCCATAACTCGTTGGAAACATCCGGTGGTGTTTTAGTATATTTGGTATGACTTTCTACTGATTTTATGTATTGATATTGGCAAACATATTGTTCTTGCAAGTCTTTATATTATTATCGATATACATCATTGGTTGCAAGTTGTAGGTTGATTGTAATTGATAATCTTTGTCACCTGATAGTTTAAATAATTCCATCAAGTCCTTATGCTGCTAGTTGCCATTCATATTACATAAAATGTCTTTCATTGTACATCACAGACTTTTTAAATATTTGATAATTATTTTCACCAT
The DNA here is from genome assembly GCA_947650365.1 of Chamaelirium japonicum. Taxonomy (NCBI): domain Eukaryota; kingdom Viridiplantae; phylum Streptophyta; class Magnoliopsida; order Liliales; family Melanthiaceae; genus Chamaelirium; species Chamaelirium japonicum. The sequence continues at coordinate 11,826,420 of OX393550.1, read as the reverse complement.
TTAATAATGGAAAGGAGGTCAAACATTTTCACATGTACACCTTTTGAAGAATATTCAAGTTTTTTTTTCTTTTTCACTGATGCTTCTTGCGATAAATATATTTATTCTGTGTAAAGCCTCAAATGTATGCGAGTATGATGGAGACTTTTATTCATTATCTTTAGTTTTATTTTTTTGTGTTTGTTTTGTTGCTGAAGTAATTGGTATTTATTGATACTAATACTTTCTATGTAGCTGACAGACATTTATATTGGGTACCTCAGGTCTATGTTGAAGTTACTTGATGTTCTAGTACAACTTGATCATCTTAAAAATGCAAAAGCAAGTATACCTAATGATTTTTCATGGTATAAGAGGTATGCTGGTGAACCATATATAATTTACTTGTTGGGTTGTTCCCGAATTTGCTTATTAATATCGTAGACTGCATATTGGGAGAATAAAATAGGTATGGTTTATGCGCGTAGGATGTGATATTTCATTAGCCTAGAGAACCTGATTCTATTCGTCTGAAATAGTCCAAACACAAAACCAGGGTATGAAAATAAATAGAATTTGCAACAAAATATTTGATTGTTATCATTGACCATGCATGATCATGTTCCTAAGACTGCCTTGATAAAATGCAATGTTTGATAGATGTACTGGCTTAATAGAATATTTTTAGCTTGCTTTTCTCATGAGAATTTATCGTAAATTACTCTTGCACATTCTAGTTTTCATAAATTATTCATGACAAATCTAATAAAGGAAGTCATTGAGAATCTTGAGGTGGTGAGGTTCCATTCTGTTAAAGTTATTGGCTAGAGGGCGATAAAACACAAGACAATGCTCGATAGGTGTGGTCACCGAAAGGGAGTAGATCTTGAACATGCCATAAGTTAAAAAGTGATAAACAAATATTGAAAAATGAGTTGAAGGATGAACTATCGGCCTAGAATGTTCGAAAGCAACATGACAACAAAATTTCTGTGCGAAGACATGGTGGGCCAAACATCAAGCCCCAAGGTACCATTATAAGAATTCTTAGAGTAACCCAAAAAAGTCAAAACCACAAGAATACAAGATATAGTTATTTAAAATGTTCTCCTATCGTACGTAACTAAATAGTAAGAGCATGCAAGAGAATCAAAGTGCAACTTGAAAAATTGACATGAACCAAGGTGGTTTGAATGGAAATGGGTGGCAAACATTGCTTGATGCATCAAAAGAGGCAAGCAAGAGCTGACAAGTTGATTAAACGATAACCCGAAAGATTTCTTTTTTCTCTTCTTTCCCTCGTTGCTACTTCATCCCCTCATTTGATACTTTGATTCCCTTCGATCCCTGCCCTTCATTGAAACCCTTGATGTATAGAAGTGTGGAATTAGAAAAATTCAGACCTAAAATGTCTAAGAAAAACCCTAGTATGGAGAGGCTCGTGCCCTTGGTCGCCGTCTTCTTCGTCGACTTCCACTCGAGCAGCCTTGGCTTTGTGACGCAAAGGATCAGGCGCATCTCGATGACTGCCCTTGTTTCGTGAGAAGGATCGTTGGTTCATCCTTGCTTTTCACGACATATTTCATCCGTGAGATATCTTTGCCTTCATTATCATCTTCATGTCCACCATCCATCACTATTACCCTGCCAATGCGCAAGTAGTTCTTCCACTACACATTAGCATCCATTTCCTAAACCTTTAGACTCCATAAGTTGTTTTGTTACCACACAAACTAATGCCAAACCACATATCGTGCCTGCCATTACTGGTTATCTGGCCCCACCTTCACTGCTCTCCGGACCATCAAGTGCTCTATTTTGAGACTAGGAAGTGCCCTACCTTCACTGCCCCCACCTTCACTGCTCTCCGGACCATCAAGTAGCTCTATTTTGAGACCAGTAAGTGCCCTAATCATTGCCTAGACGATCCACGATCGCCAGGGTTCTTTGCTGTCCTGTTACGCCTTATTTTTCTATATGAAGTCTGATGTGATTAGCCTCAATTTAATATAAAATATGCTGCTGTATTTCCTTTTATTGTTTGCAGAAACTTGGTTTTTATGGTAAGATTGATGTTCTGATTGTTACTATATTTATGTTAGTCTCTGCTTGCATATCTTTGATAAATTCGTCATAAGAATTTCTTCATTGTATTACATCTTCTTTCTATCTATGTGATACCTTAACCTACAAACATTTATCTCATCCATTGAAATATATGGTCCCATTCTTCCTTGTCGACCATGTGTTCCAATCAAAATATATTACTTGAACTTTATTAGGGAAAGTGCTTATTAGTTAGATCTTTTTCGAACCTCTGGTTCTGCAGTTTCTACACCATCCTGAATCTTTTTTGTTTTTTGTTTTTTTATTTGAGAATTCCTCTCCGAGGGAGAGAGGATGGGGTTAAGCATACCCCAAGCTTTTATTAATGGAATAGAAAGTCAGAGCTTAGAAAGAAAAGGGAGGATACAACCCGAGAGCTTGACAGGAAAACCTGGGGACCAACTCCGAACCAACAACATAAAGTCGTTCCAGATAGTAGCGATCGAGGCCTCCTTCCCTGTGAAGACACGAGAATTGCGCTCCCTCCAGATGCTCCAGCAAAGCCCAATGGAAAGCAGGTCCCAAGCTGGCCGAAGTTTCTTGTCCACCCTCTTGGTTCTCCAAACCGTCCAAAGGGAACGGATAGAGGCCGGGTGACCTCTGATGCGGAACTTTCGTTTCAGTGTCGACCACAGCTCCCTAGAGAAGGGGCACCTCAAAAGTAGATGATTAACATCCTCCCTATGTCCGTGGCAAAGGGGGCAGGAAAGATCAGTCACATTTGGGTTGTTCCTCCTCCTCAGATTTACCCTCGTCAAGATTCTCTCCCTGATGGCTAACCACATGAAGATTCTGGTTTTCAACGGTGCTGGCGATCTCCAAAGGTGGCTCGAGATGGGACAGATAGTGCCTCCATTATTGAAGAAGTGGTAGAATGACTTCACCGAGAAGATCCCTGAGTTCTTCCATTTCCAGCTGGAGGAATCCCTATCTTCACCCAGTGAGAAAGCTTCCACGATACTGTGAAGGTCCGCTAGATGACCCTGGAGAGTGGGAGGGATTCGCCGCCTAAATTTCACTGACCAGGTACGGCTCGAAGCTGAACCTGACGTTTGAGAGCGCACAGAGGCCTGGGGATCCCAAGCCAACTCGAACAGATCTGGGAACAGTGTAGCCAAGCTAATATCGCCGACCCACTGGTCAAGCCAGAACTTGATAGATTTGCCGTTCCCGAGAAGAAGCTTGGTGCCAGCCCGAAAAGGAGCTCCTACTTTACAAATACCCTTCCAGAAAGAGGACCGAGTACCTGATTTCCTGCACCGAGCTTGCAAAGGAGAGAAGCGTCTGAAATAGCGATCTCTGATAATGGATGACCAGTGATCCCCCTGATCATTCTGTAATCTCCACCACCACTTCCCGAGGAGCGCTCTGTTGAAGTCTCTCAGATTGATCACCCCTAATCCTCCCTGCTCCCGAGACTTACAAGTAACCCCCCAGTTTACCAAATGATAGGATCCGGAGGATCTATCGGGACCTCTCCAAAGGAAAGCACTACGAATTCCGTCAATCTTCTTAATAACCCAAGATGGAAGGTAGAAGAAAGCCAAATAGTAAGCCGGAATAGCAGAAAGGACGGAGTTGACCAGGGTCAAGCGACCCCCCAAAGAGAGAAGATTCCCTCTCCAATTTGACAACCTGAGCTCCACCTTCTCTACCACCTTCAGCCAATCCGCCCGCCTTAGGTTCCTGTTGCTCACTGGCAACCCCAGGTATTTCATCGGAAAGGACCCCAACCTGCAATTCAGCAGGGAGGCCGCAAGGAGACCGAAATCCTGGGACTCCCCTACATAGTAGAGAGAACTCTTCGAAAAATTGATCCGAAGGCCAGACGAGAATTCTAGCGCATAGAGGAGGATTTTCAGAACCGCTACCTGCTCAAGAGCTGCTTCACAGAAAAGGATCGTATCGTCAGCAAAATGAAGATTGGAAACGCACCAGGAGGAACCTCGGATGCCTGTGAGGAGGCCAAGCGAGCTAGCTCTTCGCAGAGTCGCATCAAAAGCATCCACCGCCAGGATGAAGAGGAAAGGAGAAAGGGGACAGCCTTGCTTGAGCCCTTTCTTCATGGAAAAGTGCCCCCCCGAAACTCCATTCACCGAGCAGGATAGCTTGGAGGAGGAAAGGCAGCGAGAGATCCAAAGGACCCAGCGAGGCGAGAAGCCTTTAGCCCGCAAAGTGGAGAGAAGAAAATCCCACTGAAGCCTATCAAACGCTTTCTCGAAGTCAAGTTTGAAGACCAAACCTTCTATCTTGAACTCTTTCATGTGATAAAGAAGCTCTTGAACGGAAGCCACACTATCCAGAATCTGACGCCCTTTGATAAAAGCCGACTGGCTCTTGCTAATGAGATCGCTCATAACTGGGGAAAGCCTGTTCGCCAGGATCTTGGACACAATTTTGTAAGCGCAATTGGAGAGGCTGATGGGCCGAAAGTCTCCCACAGTCTCTGCACCCGCCTTCTTCGGGAGAAGAACGAGGAGCGAGTAATTGATGCTGTCCAAAGAAGCGTCCCCCGAAAAGAAATCCAGATTGAAGCGCGAGACATCAGCGGAAATACAATCCCAGTAGGTTTGGAAGAAGAGCATAGGGAAACCATCAGGACCTGGCGCGCCATCCCCAGCCAAATCGAACACAGCGCGCTTAATCTCCTCTTGGGAGAAATCTCTGTCAAGATCGTGAGAAGGAGGGAGCCTCTGAAAAGGTAAGCTATCCCAAGAGAGAGAAGCAGCGGAAGGCGGAAGATCTCGGAAGTAGTTGCTGTAGTGGCTAGACACTCCTGCTAGGACCTCCTCTGTCCCTTCGAGCCGCTGACCCCCCACAGTCAGGAACTGAATAGTGTTCTTCTTTCTTCTGCCATTCGCAATCCTATGAAAATAGGAAGTGTTGAGATCCCCCAGCTTGATCCATTTATCTCTAGAGCGTTGTTTCCACATCACCTCTTCTGATCTCAAGATATCGAGAAGGAGCTCTCTAGAAGAGGCCAGGGAAGCCGACTCATCAGCCGAGTGGGGGGAAGACTCTGCCTTGATCTCAAGATCATCTATATTCCTCAAATAGAGCTCCTTGCGGCGAAGGACAGACCCGAAGCAAGCTCGCTCCCACCCTTTGATCTTCTGACGCAGGCTTCTGAGCTTGCGCACTAAATTCCTGGCCGAGTTAACTCCTAATGAAGCCTGAGAAATCCTCCATCGCCCCCGCATGGCCTAACCCCCCCAGCCTCTCGTGGGAAAATCTGGTCACATTGAAGTCTCCGCAGAGGACCCAGGGGTCCAGCCTATCCCCTCTAGAGTCAGAAAGTTCTTGCCAAAAAGCATGGCGAAGACTCATATTGTTGGGGCCATAGACCGAGGTGACTAACAGAGAAGCACTAACAGGCTTAAGAGAGAGGGAAACCGACAAAGAGAAAGAACCGGCCACCGAGTCCACTAAGTCAAACATGTCCGTCCTCCAGCCGACAAGAATACCGCCAGAAGCCCCCACCGCGTCTAGGGACTTCCAAGAGAAACCGGTCCGGCCCGTCAAGCTCGCAAGGAAAGAAGGGGAAGGACTAGACGTCTTCGTCTCCTGCAGGCAAACCACATCTAGAGCATGCATAGTACAAAGAAGGGCAACTGCTGAACGTTTTTCCACAGAACCCAACCCCCTTATGTTCCAAGACAGACACTTCATAAGAATTACAGGCCCTCGGCCGAACTCCTAGATTTCTTCAGTTCACGAGAAGCAGACAAAAAATCTCTCGCTGCCTTCCCGTCGCTCCCAAAAGCAAAGCCACAAGAGGAGGCTATCTCTAAAACCGCAACATCATCCAAAATATTTAGGAAGAGAGAGAGGTCTTCCTCAGCTCTCGAGGCCAAAAAACATCGCAGGTTCTGCATCACGGGGGGCGGCTGTCTCTGGGTCCGCCGGAGGTAGGTTTGCAGCTGCTGAGGGACTGCGGCTTCAGGAGCTGGATGGAGCTCTTCCGACTCCACCTCTCCCTCTTCGAGCTCTGCCTCGGGCTCTAAAGCGGGAACCTGACTAGGTAAAGCCGAAGCCAGAACAGGATCAGCATCCCGTAATTCAGGGGGATCGGAGGCGGCCAAATCCCCTGAATCACGTGGAAGAATAACGGGAGAAGCTATAATCTCGGGCCCAATTGGGCAGGAAGGACGAGGGGAAGAACGAGAATCCTGGGGGGTACCAAAACCGTTACCTTCCACGCCGGCTTGGTTCGCTGAGGTCGAACCCTCCTCTCGAACCGGGTTCGACAGATACGGAACCGACGGGCCAGCATGCGGATTAGAGGAACTCCCCGGCTGGTGCACTGAGGCGAAGGACGAAGCCGGAGACGACGAAGCAGCAACTCTGATAGAAAGGTCGAAGAAGTAGTCCCCGGACCTGATAGAGAGACTAGGAGGGATGGCAGAGGGATTGATCGTCCTGAAAACGATAATCAGCTCAAGAAGATCTCGGGAGGCATCAATCCCGTTCTCCACTTCAATGACATCCCCGAAAGGAGACAAGGCTGATTGCATGGCAGACGCATTCCAGCAGTGGAGCGGCACCCCTGAAACGAAGAGCCTGGCGATGGAGGAAGAACACGAACCTCTAGCCCTGTGGGAGGGGGTCCACGCCGAGAAGTCCAGCAGCAGCTGATCAGCCCTCACAGAGACTCTGCTGACGACAGAGTGTTTAGCGTAAGCCGTAGGGAACTCCACCAGAAACTCCGACGCACCGAGACGCCAGGCAGGGTACTCCCACTCAGACTGCCACAAAGTCTTGAGGGCTGCTGAAAGGTCTGCTGAAGTGGGAGACCCCTCCCTAACCCGGACTAGGGCGCAGGTATCCAACTTGTAGACTTCATCATTAGAGGCTGCGGATGCGGGGATGGTGACGAACGGATGGGGGAAGGACCTCGGGGGCGAGGGCGGATGAAAAGCTGGGTGGTTATGCATGGAAGAAGCCTGGATCACGCGAAGGGGGCAGGTAGAGGAGGAGTGGCCAATACCGCGACAGATCCAGCAAACCATCGCGTTTCTGCAAGCGGAGACCAGGTGGCCCTTCTCCCCACACCGGAAGCAGCACCCTCGAGGGAAAGGGCAGGGGGTCCTGGAAGCAGAAAGGGGAGGAGGCCGCGGCGGAACGAGGGGAAGAGGAAGGAGAGGTAGTGGCGGCGGTGGGTGGAGAAGAATAAGAGACTGAGGGGGCAGAGGTGGAGGGATAACAGAGACACACGAAGCCCAAGAGCCACCTCCTGGTCTCGCAAAATGGGAAACGGACGGACGAAGGGAGCCGGCGGTTGGATCCTCATGATGAGATCCGGCGGCTCTGACAGGAGCAGGGATCGCCTCCCCAGGGATCTCCTTTGCCAGGGTTCCTTCCCGAGGCTGGGGGGGAGAGACCCGAGGACTGCCTGGCAGAAGATCTCTCCAACGACCGTTCTGAACCCTAGGGTTGAGAACGGGGCCCACTGAGGGGACCGGCGTGGAGTCCTTACGCCAGTAACCATTAAGGACCTTGGGGTTGATGAGCGGGTTCTGATGCCGACGCATAGTGCGGGAATGCCAGACGTCCGGCGGACGGAGCGCCGGACGCCTCCCTCCACGCTCGCCGATCGCCTCCCGCTGCGTTCCGTACCCTCTCATCGTCTCCATGTTATTACTGCTTAGGTTATTACTGCATAATTTGAATCTTTTTTGTTGAACATAAGATATGAAGAAATTAATGCCATAATTGATATTGTTGAATATGAATTGAGTTGGCATTAGCAACAAACCTGGGAAGAAGCTAGACACAGAAAAGCGCATTCGCTTTTGCCAGTGGCAATAGAGGAGCCACCTCCTTCTGTGACTCTAGTGAATCCTCCTACAACAGACCAACAGTAGAGCCTCTGCTTCCTGTAAAACTTCCATTACCATAGCCAGAGCTAGTAGTGGAGCTTCTGTAAGACGAGCCGCTACACCACTTCTGTAAGACAAGCCGCTACACCACTTTCGATCTCTGATCGACGTCAGCAACTTCTTCGCGTGGGACCCAGAAGTTGCCTACAGCACGATGTGACATCTTCTGCTAGGACTTCACCCTCAGATTGCGTAGTGTTAGTAAAGGCACGCCTAGGCTCAGGCTCAACTAGGCTCTACCCCCTGCACCTCAAAAAACACAAGGCCAGACTCTGTTAAAAAGGCGCGTGCCTAGGTCTAAGGCGTGCGCCTAAGCTCCAGGCGCAAAAAAGATGCGCCTGATTGAACCATGTGCTTGCACTTGATATTTTTGGCAATATGATAAAGTTATTAAGTAGATTTGATTCGTGATTGCAATAGTCTGAATATTGGTACATTGATTGAATATTATTTACATTCAAAATTATTTGTTATAGTTCTTAGATAGGACCATATGAGCAATTGTGGGTTGGATTTGATGACTTTGATATTATTTCAATTATTACATGATTCAATAAGTTTCCTTCTCTCTCTCGATTTGCACATTTCATCCTGATTTAGAAGCATGTGCACAACCACACAGATGAAATAACACATTCAATCATTCACTATTTATTTTTTGTTTGCTATAATATCACATTTGAAATCTTATAATTGGTTATTGAATTTGAACTATACATATTTGAAGATTTAATATATTTTAAATAGATTTAATATATTTTAAATAGCTTATTTAGAGATGTAATTCAAACCTATAAGGCTACAACATTTGTGTTGTTGCAACAATGATCTATCCAATTTATTTATTGTGTTGAGATTCATTTTCTTAATCTAATTGTGCATATTTTGAATATATATATATATATATATATATATATATATATATATATATATATATATATATATATATATATATATATATATATATATATATATATATATAGGGTCGGGATCCAGAAACACGCTACTTTGCTACAAAGTTAGACACACATCATCCAAAACCCTAGATAGAGGTTTCAGAATTTGTTGATTTTTTGTAAGGATGATCAACTTCCCTTAGATAGCACATCCATAAAAAATCAGCACATTTTAAACCCTTTAGGTGCATCAAATCTAAAAAGCTTTACGATCGTTCATTTTAACTGTTAAATTGAAGGGAATATTTGATTAGTCTATAGGTTTTAGAATGCGTTGATTTTTTGCTGATATGCTATCTAAGGCAAGGTTATCACCCTTACAAAAAATCAACAAATTCTGAAACCTCTATCTAGGGTTTTGGAGATACGTGTAACTCTGTGGCAAAGTAGCGTGTTTCATATATATATATATATATATATATATATGTATATATAGGGGAATGCTTAGGTGCGGTCTGCGGTCAGTGCGGTCCGCAGCAGTCCGATGCACCACTTCGTGCATCAGATGCATGCGACCGGTGCATCGGACGGCTGCGGACTGTGAACCGCACGGACAACAGACCGCACCTAAGCATTCCCATATATATATATATATATATATATATATATATATATATATATATATATATATATATATATATATATATATATATATATATATGCGCCTTACTTAAATAAGGCGCGCACCTTGAGTTGCGCCTTGCGCCTAGGCTCTAGGAGACCTTTGCGCCTTGTGTGCGCCTTTCAGAACACTGAAATTGCGATAACGTGATGGTGGTCCTCGTGCTTCTTCCGTAGCTGACATCTTCCGGCCTAAACTCTAGGACGAGTTTTTCTCAGCGCCAGCGAATGATACAACCTGATCTACATTAGTGCAATCACGTTTATTTTTATCTGTTGCAATAAATTGTTAGAAGCAGTTCTCATGTATTTCTTTCAGGTTTGAAGCAAATTTATACTATTTTGGGCCTTTTTAGTCTTATTATCGGTTATAGATCATTGCCTAAATTGTGGGGGATGTCTAAGATAGGATTTAGGTGGCTTTCCGATTATTCCAGACTTACCCAGGTGCATTTTTGCTTTTTATTTGATAAAATTGGCTAACATGTATCTCGGGGCTTTGCTGGTAGAGATTAGACTCTCGATCTGATTGCTAGATGGTCATGACTTAAGCCACGGATGACGTGACAAGTCAATGGCCTAATTTGATGGGCTTTTAAGATATCCGCCAAGCCCACAAGAAGGGATATACCAGCCCCCACAGTTCTTTCGTTTTGACTTAAGCCACTGATTCATGACAAGTCAATGTACTGATTTGATGGGTTTTAAGATATCCTCGAAGCCCACAAGAAGGGAAATACCACCCCCATACTTTTCTCTCTCTCTCTCTCCCTCCTACATATTGCTTGTCGTTCCATTTTCTCTTTTGTAACCGTCGATTCAATCCGAGCCATCCCCTGTCTCTCTTCTTTCCTTCTGTACCACTTCATCCCAATCATTTGATCTTTTAATTCCTTTCAATCCCCGCCCTCTATTGAAAATCCTAGATCTATAGGTTCTATACATAAGATAAATTAGAAGAATTCAAATCTGAAATTTATGGGAAAACCCTTGGTTGGAGAGGCTCGTACCCCCGTTCACCATCTTCTTCGTCAACTTCGACTCGAGATGGCCTTGGATTTGCGACTCCGAAGGATTCGACGCATCTCGACAACTGTCCTTGCTCCTTGAGAAGGATTGTTGGCTGATCCTTGATTTTCCTCAGCGATGCGTCGAATCCTTTGGAGTCGCAAATCCTGCTCAAGGAGCAAGGATTCGACGCATCTTGACAACCGTCCTTGCTCCTTGAGAAGGATTCGACGCATCTCGACAATCGTCTTTATTTTCTCTGATTGTCATCTTTATCTCCATCCATCCATCATCATTACCCCACCATTGCACAAGCCCTTCTTCTGCTCCACATTAGCACCTACATCCTAAACCTTTTGCATCCGTACCCTAAACCTTTCGAATACATAAAGTTGCTTTGCTACAACGTAGGTCGATAACACACATCTCTCACCCACGATTACACTTAACTTTCCCCACCTTCACCACTGTCCCAACTATCAAACAACCCTCCTTTGAGACCCGGAAGTGCCCTAATCATTGCCCAAACGAATGTCTTCATTGCCCAAATGATCCATGATCACCGGGGTTCTTTGCTGTCCCGTTATGCCTTAGTTTTCTATATGAAGTCTGATGTGAGTAGCCTCAAATTTTGCGACCATCAAATAGCTCTATTTTGAGACCTAGAAGTGCCATAATCATTGAAGTAGAAGAAGAATTCAGTTCATCTTCTTCGTCAACTTCGACTTGAGACGGCCTTGGCTTTGCGACTTCGAAGGATCTGGCACATCTCGACAACCACCATTGCTCCTTGAGAAGGATTGTTGGCGCATCCTTGCGATCACCCTTATTATTTTCCCCACCTTCACCGCTGTCCCGAGTCGGCCCCCGACCATCAAACTACCCTCTTTTGAGACCCGGATGTGCCCTAATTGTTGCCTAAACGTTCCACAATTGCCCAAGTCCTTTGCTGTTATGTTATGCCTTATTTTTCTATATAAAATCTAGTGTAACTAGCCCCATTTTAATAAAATCTGCTTCTGTCTTTTCTATTTGCAGAATTTAATTTTTCTAATAAGGTTGATATTCTGAATGTTAGATCTATATGTATATATCAGCCTCTGCTTGCGTAACTAGCCCCATTTTAATAAAATCTGCTTCTGTCTTTTCTATTTGCAGAATTTAATTTTTCTAATAAGGTTGATATTCTGAATGTTAGATCTATATGTATATATCAGCCTCTGCTTGCGTATCTTTGATAGAATCATCATAAGAATCACTTGTATACTTTCTTTCTTTAATTTTCTGTACTATATTCATAAGAAATGTCCAATATTACTAAAAGATACACAAGATGCGGTCATATATCAATACAATGATTTGTTTTTATTCCTGATCTGTTATTACAATTGTATTATTTTGCTCACATATTTTCTTCAGTTTGACTTATATTAACTGATATCATTATTTATTTTGACTGCCTCTCTATGTGTTTAAAACCTAAGCAACTACTTTGTTTTGTCGAACATTCCAGAACGTTTACTCAGGTAAGTGTTCAGTGGCAGGACACAGATTCAATGAGAGAAGAGTTAGATGATTTGCAGGTTTGCAAATGCAACTTCTATTTATCATCGAAGCATAGAATCTGCTATTATCTATATTTTTGATGTGCCTAGTTTGACAGATGCCTCTCAACATTATTTGTTATCCATTTGTTTCACCATGTTTATAACTGTTTGAAGCTTATTTAGCTTGGGCATGCTCTTGTCATTTACAGATATTCTTAAGCACAAGATGGGCTATTTTACTGAACTTGCACGCTGAAATGTTTCGTGCGAACACGTATCCTTCATCTAGAAAGATATGCATTAAAATTTGTACCACTTGTTATGGGGAAGCAGATAACATGTAATCATTTCTTTCTGAAGCCCCTTTATCTAAAACAAATATATAGATGCCACTTCATATTTCCACCAATTTGTATGGCAACTCCGGGGTGGTCCACCATGATATTTGATGGCAGCTCAGAAGGCTATCATGTTTGCATTGGGGGCATGAACAAGTTGTTCAATAAGAACAACTGTGCTGTAGAATCTGCATCTGCCTAATGGTTTAGCTACATACAAGAGAGTGAATTTTTCATCATAGGTAGTTAGTTCTTATAAATGATATTCTTATGTACATTGCTTGTAAGTAGATAATCTTTTTGTGGTGTTATGTTAATGGATCGATTCACCATTTATATGCCATTTTTCTAAAAATAATTTTGAAGGTCCTTGACTAAAATATAGTGTAGAAGATATCGTACAGGTTCTCATAGTGTTCTCTGTTGAGTCATTGGAGTTAGATTTTGCACTCCTATTTCCAGAACGCCATACCCTACTTCGTGTTTTACCTGTTCTTGTTATTTTAGCAACCTCATCAGAGAAAGATGCGGAGTCCCTATACAAGAGGGTGAAAATCAACCGCCTCATTAACATTTTCAAGGTTTAGCTCCTTTCGAAAAGTCGTATTCATAACAGAAAAGCTCATATTTCCTGGTTGATTGACGATGCATTCAAGCTTGCTTATTGCATTTGTTTCTATTACTTTATATATTCTAATATGTCTTACTAGCGGCTCTACTTTTGCAGAATGATCCTGTTATTCCAGCATTCCCAGATCTTCATCTTTCTCCTGCTGCGATATTGAAAGAACTGTCTCTGTACTTTCAAAATTTTTCCAATCAAACCCGTCTGCTTACCCTACCTGCACCACACGAAATTCCCCCACGCGAGATGCAAGAATATCCTACACCTTGTGATGTTGAATAAGTTTTGGTTTTTATTTAATTTTTTAGAGTTGTATTCAAAATGTCCTGTTTGGTTATTTATTTGATTTTCCTTCGTCACTTGGTGGTTAATACTTAATAGCATGTTTTTAGAATGTAAGTAAGATATGGATATAAACCATACTTGATTAATTGAATCAGGGGCCTAGTTCTATAAAGATTACATAGGGCTGGGAGAGAGAGGGAGGGATCATAATAGGGGCACATAAGAGTCATTCACTACAAGTTCTCTATGGCATAAAATCCCCACGTTGCGGGAGGGGAGGGAGGAGTTGGGGTTGGGGGGGGGGGGGGGGGATCATAAAGGGAACACATAAGAGTCATTCACTACGAGTTTTCTATGGCATAAAAATCCCACGCTGAAAGAAACTATGGCATACTAAGGTAAACCAAATTATAGGATGAAAAACCAAATCTAAACACAAGCTATATGATAAATATATTTTTGTTGGATAAATTATATGCCCAATGCTAAATTTTAATGCAATTTACTTGTGTGAAAATGAAGGTTACGTTCTAGTCATTATCTCCATTTGTTTCTGAATTTAAACCAAAAAAATATGTAAACATGTAAGGTTAGGAACTTAGGAACATACAAATCTTTCATAGAGACTGATTGTGTAATTATTCGTCGCAATAGAAGCAGAAATTTATCTGGAAATGGGCCTTGTTAATTATATTGCCTGTATTCTTTCAATAATGTGACATACTGGTATCAAACATCTATGGGATGCCAATTTCTTTGAACTTATAATATCTCTGTGGAAAGTATTGAAAGCTAAGCTTAACAGTCTCAACTCTAAGTGTTTTCCATACATTGTGCATTTTTTATTCACATAGGTATTATAGTCCAATATTATTTCCTACTTGTTAGCTTTGAAATATCTTGCATATCTATATATGTACATATGAACAGCGTCCTTGTATGCTTTTCTACAGGTCCAGATGTGTTTGTCAAAGCGTGTGCCTAGGCGACAAGGTTGCCTAGAGGGGTTAAGGCAGAGTGACCGCTAGTGCCTAGGCAAGCGGCATTTTGCGCCTTGGTGCCTTGACAACCTTGGGTCCAGAGAATTCAGTTTTTGTATTGTGCCAGTCGTGACATGTACCTATGTGCATGTAACACAGGTTACGAAGTTCTCCAAATTGCTGAAATGATGAAGCCTTAAATAATTATCTAATTTACTGGTCTAAAGTTAAATCACTAATTTTGAAAAAAACAATTTAGGACTTCCAGTCAATCTGTCATTTGTTCATGAGTTCCTGGATTTTGTTGAATGGTGTTTTCTATCAACATTCAACATGCTTATCATGCCCCTAAATTCCTTGGTCTCAAAATGTTGACCTCCTCCTCATTTTTTAATAAGTTAAATTTCTCCTTATCTGACAAACCCTATATCCAGACTCTAGATCAGTTGTCTGGTCTAATCAGGTCTACTCAACAAGATATATTAGCACTCATAGTATTATTAAACATAGGCAATCTTTGCTTCCAATTCTATTAAAAATAATTTTTGTTGAGCTCCAGAAAATTATATTTTAAATATTTTGACTTTTTTATTACTATTATGAGTGGTGTATATTTTATTCTTTTGGTCTCATTATTATTTTTTTATTGGTCTCTAAGTTTTCGTCCCATTGGGTTTTGGATCATAGATCTTGATATGTGGGTTAGAACCTAGTTTACCCTTAAGGAAGTATCTTTTTTATAATTTTGATAGTATGCATATGAGATATTGAAGTCAATGTCTTAAAAAACATCTTACTTTTATGTATTCATTTTAAACTAAATTGCATTTATAAATGCAAATCTAGAGTCTTATTGTGCTTGAAATCCATGAATACTAGTCCTCAAGAGTGTCCCGAAATTAATGCAAGGATATTTACATCCATTTGCAAGTTTTACATTAAATTCCAAATATGAGAGACATAATTTGATTGTAACCTTGACTCATCCACTTATCAGAGACATTATTTGATCATAAACCATATTGGAGCTATTCGTGCAGAGCATGATGATTTCTCTATTCGCTTTGCTTCAGCCATTAATCAGGTACCTAATGTCTCTTTAGCTCTCCAAGGGTGAGATGTTTCTAGAGTCATGCATTATCAATGGCAGTTGGTTTGTTTGTGCTGCTATGGTATTTAATATATGACATTAAGATGCAGAGTCTGATTGAATGCCTTTTTGTCCTCTCCAATGGTGAGAATTATAGGACAATATTGGGTTATTTATATTTAAGACTAATGTTGGGCTTTAGCTCAGAGCATTTACCGTTGCCACTAGCTTTAGATACTATCCTCTGATGTAAGCTTTGGCAGTCAGACAAGTTCAATTTGTCTTATGCATTTTTGAAATTTACTAGTTGCTCTGGAGTCCGGGATGAAAATGTCCAATATTTTTGACATGTCCATAATCCATATGTTTTAAGTTCCTTTGGATATGTCTCCTCTAAGATGCCTATCATTTATCTCTTTCCAGATTGTTATATTGGGGTCGACAGACAATGCAGACAGCGAGTGGTGTAGGGAAGTCAAAGGAAACATGTATGATATGGTTGTTGAAGGTTTTCAACTTCTCAGCAGATGGACTGGGCATGTATGGGAACAATGTGCTTGGAAGTTTTCTCATCCATGTAAAGATCCATCTTCTTCAAAGAGCTCCACAACATTTTTTGACTACGAAAAGGTTTCTTTGTTTACCATATGCAATCTTTTTCATGAAAACCCTTTGATCTGACCACGATCCTGTTATGCCATTGGTTTCTTCCTTTACTTTGGTTCATGTGATCCTCTGAGCTGTGATTCCTCTGGTTATCGCTTTCTTCCATTTCGATGCTTGATAAGTTAATTGTTAAGAGTAGTTATATTTACATTTCCATGTCTTTACATTAGATGTATTTTTCTTTTACCTTTGTGTGGTATTCTCACCCATAGGTGACCACACCCTTTGTAGGTTGTTTATATTCTTGGCCATAGTGCCCTAGTAGATTGAGCATTGCCCTTGAGGCTTCCTCCCCATGGTGCACCCTTTGGGCTTCCTCCCATGACAACATGGTATCAGAGCTACGAATCCCATTCATTGCCATTCTTGCACTAGGATCCACATCAGTGTTCTTTCACGATCTCTGCTAAGCCTTTGACCACTGCCGGTGATTTATATAATTCTGTGGTTGCCACTGCTTAGATTTAGGTCCACCATTGGGCATATATCTTCACGATAGGCGACAATGAAGTGAGGTTAATCACATTCTGATGTGTTTTGGCATCTTTGACTTCAGATCGCCCACAGGTTTCTTGTTGGCATCCACGCCTCGCTCTTTCTGAAACAAAGCACGTACTTGTCTCCTCTTGGCTTTCTCAAGCTTGAAGGGTACCCGTAGTGAGCTCTCTGGTAGAAGCATTGAAGGGTCCCCTCCATGATTTTCCGATGATAGATATGATCGGGACAGAGGTTGCAAATCTTGATCAAGTCGCCCCTGACTGCTCATCGATTTGCCGTTTTGTGCTGTCGCCAGAGGTTGCTGTGTGCCGTTTGATCCAGCACCGTGTGCCACCTGCTCGATCCTCTTCTTCAATGCGTCGCCACCATTGCTCTGAAAAATGTTTACCATACACCTCCATAAGGCATCTCTACTTTGTTATCGGTCTTCATTTGGAACCACCTACAAATGCCGCTACTGATCTGCTATTGGTTGTGGCTTTTGCAAACTCTAAGATGAGAGGAACAGGGGTGGCGTTGAAGAGGTTCTCATCCAACCTTAATCGCACGAGGAATTATAGAGACATCTCTAGTACTAGTTTGATCCAATGGTTATACTTTCTGGACCTCTTGTTTTTTATATAGTTGACTATCCAACTTATCATGGGCCTCTAATCTCAGCCATTGAACCATATCAGACGGTCATAATTTATTTAGCTGAAGTTATATACTATGTATGTGTTTAAGTCGTCCGACTCGATAACTACGACATAACCCAACCAGGGCAATTGTTCCTCTCGTATGCTCTGTGCGTCTCTTGCAATCCGATGCTCCGCCGGAAACTCCACCAACAAACTGATCAGATACAGTCTTTAGGGTTATGGTGGGATCCAACATAGTCGACTATGTTGCCTTCGCTCTTGACCTCCACTCGTCACATTATATGTATATGTAATCTAGGGGTGTAAATTCGGCCTGCTGGCTCGCGGGTCGGCCTGAAAGTTAACGACTCAAGCTCGATCCATCCCGGTCAACGACCTAACTCGGGTTGACACGTTAGACTTGTGGGCTGGTCGACACGTTAGACTTGTGGGCTAGGCTCAGGCCGCCACCCTCACCCCGTGGCCCCACCCGAAACCCATCCCGGCTTGATCCGAGATCTGGCCCAACGGGCTGTTACCCGGCCCGACTGCCCTAGATTATTCGACCATTGTCAGCTCGGCTTGCTAAATTCAAATGCAACGACTGCTAGCTGGTGCTGCTGTGCCACTATGCCTCACTAACTAGTCGTTGGAGCCTTGGGGGGGGGGGGTAAAATAACCAAAATACTTCCCCCAACAACTATATATAAGTTCCATTTTAGTTATTTTTGCTCCCAATTTGTTTTAATAAATAGGTTTATCTTCCACTCAACCCCCTCTCCTCTCTAAGCCATATTCTAGTGCTCTTCTGTTGCTGAAGTGCTCTCAATTATCAAGTCTGAAGTCTCAATTCAAGCTCTCGAAGTCTCTATTCGTTCTCCAATTCGTCAAATTCCCTCAATGAAGCGGGTCAGTAAGTGGCAAAGTCTTGCGATGCGAGTTAGCTACCCACCACTTGCGACTTGTGAGAGACAAAGGCATGTGAAGCGACCCATACCAACCTCAAGCAACATAGTGACCTAGCGACGACTCCAAGTTCGTGGTGCAGGGAGCGGGCCGAGCGACAAAGCAAATAACAAGTGGTGCTAGCAAGTCGCGACACGTCGGTAACTTTAGTAATTAGTAACTTAGTATGGATTGATTTCCTTATGGCTTTAGCTAAGATGATGTAGAGATAGATGTAGAGGTAGATACACCATCACAGACACAGACTGCACAACCTATACCTACAAGCCCTGAAACCACCTACCAATGGGTCCCGTCTAGCACTCAGATTTCAAGGGTGGGGCCATCATCTAGCCCCGGACCTGTGGCTGTCGATTTGCGGATCCAGATTTGTCTGACCCACAACGTGCACATGCAGATGTGTGGCATAAAAAGAGTTGAACCAC
Source organism: Chamaelirium japonicum (assembly GCA_947650365.1). NCBI lineage: Eukaryota > Viridiplantae > Streptophyta > Magnoliopsida > Liliales > Melanthiaceae > Chamaelirium > Chamaelirium japonicum. The sequence goes on along the minus strand of OX393550.1, from coordinate 11,807,831 downwards.
GTCGGTAGTTTGGCAAAACTACTCTTATGTAGAAGTTCCAGACCCTAAGAATCCCAACAATATGATCCCTAAAGCTTGCTGCAACATTTGCAAATGAACTTTTTAGCGCATCTCTTCAGGTAGCACTGGTCACCTAAAGAGGCACACACCTGCATGCGCTGCTAAACATAAGGTGGACTTCAAATATTTGTGTAATATTAGTTTAGTTTTTACTAATTATAGAGAACATCTGTCATTTTCTAGTATTTGTAGTGTAATCGAAAAAAGTTTTAAAGTATTGGGGAGAAACCCCTTCATTGTTTGCAATTGCATGTCTTAGATCCTAGATGTAGATTAGAAGTTTTAAGGGCTTTGATTGAAATTATTTAAGAACATTTTTTTGCAAAACGACCTATTTATTTATTTTTTAAATAACATTGAAAATGTACAATATAATTTAAATTTACTTTTTGATGAATATGCTATTGGGGATTTGGTGATCCCCCATAGAGCGGATCTCCAACCATAGGGTTAGTGCAGTCATACATAAAAATTCTCCAAGACATAAAATAAATAAGCACAACAACATATCACCCACAAATGTAATCCCCCACAGCGGAAGCGGATCTCCAACCATAGGGTTAGTGCAGAGGATCTACCACGTCGTACATAAAAATTCTCCAAGACAGAAAATAAATAAGCACGATGACATATCACCCACAAATGTAACATGGTTCACCTAAATCAGGGCTAATCGACAAACGGGGGAGTAAGGGATCTCTTCTATTTAGCACATAATAGACACATGTTTATAGGGTTTATCTATGAGATCTAGGCATTGAAGGGATTCACTAGCTTCCACAAAGAACCATGACGACGAGGCAATCAACAAGAAACACCGAGCACGACAAATGAGGAAGAGTGTCATGCTTTGTCTCCGTCGGATTCGTCGTTCTACAATCCTTCTGATCCATTTCGACCAAGCAATCTCCAATCCCACACCTTCTTCAGGGTTTGCCACGAAACCCTAATCCAACTTTCGTAGACCAAGAACGATGGCACACCACGACACACATTCATTGACTTCACCATCTATATCAAAAGAACCGCCACTATGCTCTCTCGAGCATCCACGAGCCCTGGGGAAAGCGCCGTGCTGATGCTCCCCCGGATCCTTCTCATCTCCACGATTCCCTCTTCTCCGTAGACGATTTCAAGCCTCTACGATAGATTCCGATATCCACGGGATTACCCTAGAACCACCGCATGCCCCCCTTATATAAGGAAACAAACTTTTGGCCAAAGCAATCCTGTAACAACTCGAATACGCAGCCCGAAACAGCCACACCGCTATCCAAACCCGTGCTGCCAAGCCCGATTCGCCCGTGTGAGGCCACAATTTTCCCGGGCAAATTTGGTAGAGGTTCTGTCCGCAGAACCATACATAGGTTCACCCGAGCGAGGCAACAGTTCGTTCGGGCAACTCTGTCTCTTGTGTTGTCCTTCGGGTCATTGGGTCAGGGTTTCCAAGGACCATACTTCAACATACGCTAATACTATTGGTGGTAATGCTAATATTAAAGTCACCCATGGCCAACAAATCAAATATGGAATCCATAAAGTCACCCACAATCACAAAAGAAGAAAAAGAAGAGTGAAAATTTGGAATCCATAAAGTCACCCACAATCACAAAAGAAGAAAAAGAAGAGTGAAGATTTCATATAAGATCTGTACTTTTTCGGTAGGATGATGAGAAATATCAGGGAGCAACAATGTTGTAGATCAACGTAAAATGTTATTTCCATTGTAGGGAAGGTGCAATTTAGAGAGAGAGAGAGAGAGAGAGAGAGAGAGAGAGAGAGAGAGAGTCGTATGTGGTTCACTTTATGGGGATATGGGCAAGTGTACGAGCCCATTGCTTGAAACAGCATCTTAATTTGCCAGTAGACCTGCAATACACACCAAATAGAAAGATCAATGACTTTAAATAAACAGTCCATAAAATGACAATGGATTGATATCTTTATTAAAATGCAACTAAATTCTTTGAAAATATATTAAACGGTGCTTAATAGTTTGGCGTATGGTATGTTGCACTATTGGACTGAATGTTTGCGTTTGTTATTTTTTATGCTGTGTTGATGTTATTCTAACTAAAAATTTCTGTACAGGTTGTGCGTTGGAATTATACAGTAGACGAAAGAAAGACCTTATTAGAGCTTGTTGGTTACATAAAGAGTGTTGGTTCAATGATGCAACGCTGTGACACCCTTGTGGCAGATGCTTTGTGGGAAACAATCCATGTGGAAGTCCAAGATTTTGTACAGGATAAACTAGAAACCATGTTGCGAACTACATTTCGTAAGAAGAAAGACCTATCTAGGTGGGTTTTTTTTTTTTTAAAATTCTATATGAGATTCTCAAATGTTAAAACTTGTCAATTCCTCAATAAACTTGGCTTTTGTCCAGAGTTTCAAATGAAAACTATCAACCTTATGCAAATGATTCCTGAAGAAATGCTTGGGCATCTTATATTATATTGTGGATGTTTTGTGTAGGTCTGCAGTGGCATTTTTATCATGCTCCACTAACTATATTCGACTCTATTTAGTTATTGATGTATAGCTTTGTTGTAACCATTTATTTGCTCAATCTGTTAAGATTTAAAAGTTGATGGACTTTGATAATCTTACTTGTTGACACCATTGAAGATCTTTTTTTTTTTTTTGAGAAATTCCTCTCCGAGAAGGAGAGGATGGGGTTAAGCCGTACCCCAAGCTATATTATTAAAAAAGGATAAAAGAGAGGTTACAGATTACAAAGGAAAGGGAGCATATCTCCCGATTGCTTAGGAGAGAGGGCTGTGGACCAGGACTGCATCATCCTCTTGAATTTCTCCCAGACCTCCGCTATAGAAAGCTCAACTCTAGAGAAGACTCGAGCATTCCTCTCTCTCCAGATGCACCAACAGATACCAATAACTAGAAGATCCCAAGTCGATCTGAGTTTACTGTTGATTCTCTTAGTGCGCCAAACAGTCCATAAGGAACGTATAGATCCCGGATGGCCCTCAGTGAAGATCTTAGTTCAGATTTCAAATAGGCAGATTTATTCTTTAACATTGGTGATACTTATTATAACTTTGTCATCTTAATTTTGTAGTTGTCTATTTTGCTTTTCAGTACCCCTCTTCTGAAAACTTGTATTATCAGTTTTAGCCATTTTTGGTATATATTCACATAAAGGATCAATTAACAGTAATTCTGTGTTTAGACTTCAAGTAAATAAAGAGACTTGTAATTTCTCATGAGTGGTGGGAACTCATCCTCAGGGGCATCAGAGAGCAGGCTTTACTAAAGCCATCTAATTAGTTCCTAATATGCATTTCATAAACAAATGTATGGAGGTATAGAGGAGGTTGCTATAATCCTTTCTAAAATAACTTAAAACTCTTAACTGTGTGATGCAAGAAATTAGCAAGATGTAAGCTCCCTAATGCCTCCCATGAGCTACAGGCGGGACATGTAACCTAACTGATTTAATTCTTATGTTGACTCTATCTGACCTTCAACATTAGTGCTTGTAAATAACATAACATGATCTAAGTAATTGGAGAGGCTATGAAAAGTCAAGTGATTGGGCATGCTCCACATGCCATAGTTTCTTGCTTTTGAAGCAGGATGTCCATAGTGGACTGGCCATTGTGTCTCCTAGACTGCCATGTTGTTCAACTAAATCCAGTAATTTCAGATACAACATGCTCAAGTCAGGCTAATGCAAAGTTCATTTGATAGCAGTACCACCATCGAACACCTTGAGGGTAGAAATAACCAATAGATGCCTGACACCCTAAAAGGAAGAACTAGAACCCCACAATCCATTGCTATGTTTGTCTATGTAGGAAACACGAGCCATGTAATATAAGAGATTCCTTTAGCCACTCCAAGTAAGGACTAGGGAGTAGGCTTGGAGACACACCCGAAGGAGTTAGATTGATGTCAATATAGAGATTTGAGGGGAAGAAGAAACAAAAGCAAGGAATTTACCGGCTTGAAGATAAATTTCAAAAAATAGGGCTGAATATAAGTTTAATTTGTCCAAAGGAAAACTAAGAAAAAAAGTTAAACCCTATCTCTCCAATGTCATCCTGAAGGACTCATTTTAGTATTCCAAGGCACTATTATGGCCATCAGGATCCTCCTCCATTGCAAAAGCATTAAGCTGCGAGCTTTACATCTTTCTCATTAGATCCTGCTTTTGTCTCTGTAATTATGCGGCCTTCTTTTATTGGATGTTGTTAATGCATGGCAGGTCATCCTTCTGTGTCAGTCAGATTGTGTCTCCTAGCTATCATGTTCAATAAGGTTGAATTTTGTAGAACAAACATATTTTCTTGCTTCAGTGCCAAGAATATTGTGATAGGGATCACTAAGTATTATTATTCCCTAAAGCTCAAAACACATTAGAGATTACTAGATGATGCATGCGAGGGCAAGAGGCAACCTTCAATACTTTCTCTAGGTGGCAAGGCAAATATGATTTTTTTCAACAATTTAAACCTTTTCACAACCAGGAAATAAAGTATAGAAATTAAAATTTCAACAACAAATAAATGCAGAAAATAAAGCAAAAGATAACCAATAGGGTCCCGATTAAGCCATGATTATCACAGAGAGCGTGGGGCTTCTTGTGGGCATGCAATGGAGACAAGTAGAGTGTTTTGGGGAGGTGGAAGAGGCGAATGAATCAATATATGATGTACAGAATTTTAGGGAAAAGGAGGAAAATAAGAACAAAAGTAAAACAAACAGCTGTAATATCGAGAAAATCTCCTATGGGATTCGCTTAAGGTGAAAGGCCGTCAAGAGGAGGTCGTTAGAACCTTCGGTTTGTCATCGAGTAGTGTCTCAAATCGTGGAGTACACGAGTCAACTCTGGGAGGATAATGGTCAACTTCAAGATTTCTCACGAGAGGGTTTGTTTTTCTCAAATCTAAAAATTTGCATTCTTTAGGGTTTTTCCTTCTTTTATAGTAGGCCTAGGGTTTTAGATGGGTGGTCGAGATCGAATGGAATAAAGGATGAAAGGTGGGGATACAACGGGCAAAGGAGGAAAGTGAAAAGAGAGAAATAAGGGAAAGAAAGAGAGAAGGGAGGGGGTTGCGGTTGCCTCGTGAAAAGGGAGCAGGAAGGAAGGGAAAGGGGATCCGCGCGGTCTCCGTACAACCGTATGGTTAGAAGTGAGGGGGGGATGGGGGTGGGCGCACCTCCTATTGTGAAACCCTAATGGGTCCCGGATAAGCTCATTAAACCTCAAATTAAAGCCCAATAGCTGCCACACCATTTAATGAGGGGTTCCAGGAGGGTTTGGCCCCGTTGCCCACACAACTGTTGACCGCTCCTTTAACAACTCCGGTGGCTACACAACTGCCGATTGTATCGGCTATGACTATTTAGCAACATTGGATATCCTATGTGATGACCTATGTGTTCCGGTGATGATTGTATCGACTACAATCATTAGTCGCGGACATGGTCCACTCCTACAACGGTGGATATATTATGTGATGATCAAAATCTAAGAGCCAATGGCCAAGATTCATTAGGTGGGGAAAGCCAAGATGGATGAGGTGAGGTGGCACAGTGAGGTGATGTGAGGTGTACATGGCCACGAATTAGTCCCACATCTCTTGGAGAGAAGGAGATTATGGGCTATATATATAATTTTCCCTTCTAACAGATATGACACATTTTAAAATCGTGAACCGATGCGGATCCCTTAAAAACTCCGTAGTTAAGCGTGCTTGGGCGAGGGAAATACTAGGACATGTGACCTCTTGGGAAGTCCTCGTGATAGCACGAACAAAGCTGATGCTGAAGCATCGGTTTCTTATCAAGGGTCACCCAGGTTCTATTAGATCTCTGTGGACTCTGTGGAGATTGAAACGTATCAGCAGTAACCTCAGACCAGCGTGGGACCTCTTAGTTATTGGACTTTGCTGGTGCATTTGGAGAGAGAGGAATGCTAGAGAGTTCTCTAGTGTGGAGCTTCCTTTAGAGAAGATCTGGGAGAAGTTTTTGAGGATGATCTTTAGCTGGTCCTTAGCTTTCTCACCTAACCAATATGTGGAGATTACCCCCTTCTTCTGTAATTTGTAACTTTCTTTCCTTATTAATAAAATTAGCTTGGGTTATGGCTTAACCCCATCCTCTCCCACTCGGAGAGGAATTCCTCAAAAAAAAAAAAAAGCACGAACAAAGCGGACAATATCATGTTTGTGTGGGGCGGGATGTTACAAAATTATATCAGAGCTGATTTTCCTCGCGATGGGGGGTCTAATCCTACACGCGGACGTGTAGCCTTTAAGGGGGTGGATTGTGACGACCCAAAGCCAAAACCAATAGCTAAAACTCCTAAGGCGGGGAAAGCCAAGATGGATGAGGTGAGGTGAGGCTCGTTTAGTCTCGCATCGCCTAGAGAGGAGATTCTAGTATGTGTGTACGTATATATATATATATATATATATATAGGGTCGTGTTAGGATCCGGCGTGCGGTGCGTGCGGTGTCACAGCCATCTGATGCACCGCTGCGTGCATCGCACACACGCAGCGGGTGCATCAGACGGCTGCGGTGTGACACCGCACGCCGCATTTTATCATTCCTCTCTCTCTCTCTCTATATATATATATATATATATATATATATATATATATATATATATATATATATATATATATATATATATATATATATATATATATATATATATATATATATATATATATATATATATATATATATATATATATGTAGGGTCGGGATCCAGAAACACGCTACTTTGCCACAAAGTTACACGCATCATCCAAAACCCTAGATAGAGGTTTTAGAATTTATTGATTTTTTGTAAGGATGATCAACTACCCTTAGATAACCCATCCATAAAAAAGCAGCACATTCTAAACCCTTTAGGTGCATCAAATCTAAAGAGCTTTATCGATCGTTCATTTTAACCGTTAAATTAAAGGTAATATTTGATTAGTCTATAGGTTTTAGAATGTGCTGATTTTTTGCTGATGTGCTATCTAAGGCAAGGTTATAATTCTCACAAAAAATCAATAAATTTTGAAACCTTTATCTAGGGTTTTGGAGATGCGTGTCTAACTCTGTGGCAAAGTAGCGTGTTTCTGAATCCTGACCCATATATATATATATATAAATATATATATATATATATATATATATATATATATATATATATATATATATATATATATATATATATATATATATATATATATATATATATATATATATATAAAACTTTTCCTCCCAACCAGATATAGTGCGTTTTAAAATCATGAGCCGCTACGGATCCCATAACAACTCTGTAGTGAAACGTGCTCTGGCGAGAGTAGTACAAGGATGCGTGACATCCTGGGAAGTCCTCGTGCAAGCACGGACAAAGCAGACGATATTGTGACCACCAAGATCCAAGAGCTAATAGCCAAGTGCCAAGAGCCAATAGCCAATAGCCAATACTCTTGAGGTGGGGAAAGCCAAGATGGATGAAGTGAGGTGTGGCACATTGATATAATTTGTCGTCCCAAACAGGCATTTTAAAATCGTGAGCCACTGCGATTCCCATAAAAACTCCGTAGTTAAGCATGCTTGGGGGAGGGAAATACTAGGATGGCTGACCTCCTGGGAAGTCCCTTTGCAAGCACGAGCAAAGCGGTCAATATCATGTCTGTGTGGGGCGGGATGTTATATCTCAAAGTTCAGTGGGGGTACTCCATGCCCGACTCTCAACACATCTAGTAACTGCTCTTCCTGGTGGGATATCAACCATTGAAGTTCCAACAATTTGATGAAAATGACAACCCCAAGCAACACGTTGCCCACTACATCGAGGCACCTATGGAGACGAGATGTTGACATAGTTCGTGCGCACCCTCAAAGGGAATGCGTTCGATTGGTATATGGGCCTTCTTCCAGGGTCCATTGATAGTTGGGACTAGGGCTGCAACTCGGGAGGGTTGGGGGTCAACCCAAGCCCAACCCAAGTACTAAAACCCTTAACCCTAACCCAACCCAACCCAACCTCCAACCCGAGATTCCCAGCCCAAGCCCAACCCAAGTAAAAATTTCCATGCTTGGTTTGGGCTCGGGTTAGCCTACGTTGGTCGGATGGATCGGGTTGTGCGGATTCTTGTATACTTATTTCCAATCATTGTTTAAAATTTTGACCTTTATAGATCAAAGAATGAAAAGAACTTATATTTACTAATACTAGAAAACTTTTGTTGCATTTCTATCCATGCAATTTACTAAATCATTAGATAAAATCTTTATTTGATAAACAATAAGGGACATGGTGAAACGAATAGCTGTAATTGCGATCCCGTAACATATGAGCACTTGGGATGGTTGTGATCAAGGTTTTAAATGTCGTTTTCGGTGTCCATGTCGGTCGGCCAAAAAAAGAAAATTTTTTGTTTTTCGGTAATTTGTCGGTGAAAAAATTGTAAAATGGAAAGATAAATTTCTGTGAAATATTTCGTTTTTCGGACAAATTTCGGTGTTTTTCAATGGAAATTTATCGTTTTCGGTCAGATTTCGATTTTGTTCATTTGATATGAAAAAGATGAAATATTTCAGCAATTGTCAGATTTCGGTCAAATGTCGGTTATTTCGGTCAAATGTCGGTCATTTCGGTCAAATTTCAGTCGACAAAATGTAATGTTGACATTTCCTGCTTTTTCTATGTCAGATCCTCCAAAAACCGACAAATGTCGGTGATTTCGGTCAACATTTGTCGACATTTGATTTCATGGCTATGATTATTAACTATATATCACAAACTCACAGATATACAGGAGTACTTGGGTTCGAATTGGGTCGGGTTGCCCAACCCCTCAACCCGATCTCGACCTCGACCCAAAGTTTACTCGGGCTGTATTTTTTCAACCCTAACCCAACCCAATCTTCAAATACATTAATCCAAACCAAACTCGGGTTGGGTCGGGTCCTACCTGCCCAAGTTGCATCCCTAATTGGGACCAAATTGGAGCGGGAGTTCCTCACTTGCTTCTACAGCACTCGATGCGTCATAAGCATGGTGGAGCTCACCGCCATCAAACAAAGGAAGGATGAGCATGTGATCGACTACATTGACCACTGGCGGTACTTCTCACTAAACTCGCGATATCGCGTATCAGTAGACGCAGCAATCGAAATCTGCACCCAGGGGATGCACTGGGGCTTGCTCTATATATTCAAAGTGATCAAGCCTTGTTCCTTCGAAAACTTGGTCACATGGGCTCATGATATGGAGATTAGCCTAGCCTCTGGTGATAGCTCAAAGAACAAAGAATTCTTGAAGGTGGAGAAGGATAAGCCATTGACGTCCAAAACAAAGCAAGCAAATATCATCAACTTCACCTGTTCTTCAAAGCCACTGAAGATAGGTGACAAAACTGACAAAGATAAGCCCGTCCCGGTGCCTACATACAGAGTGCACCAAGGATGATTTGGAGGAACTTGAAGCTAAAGAATATCCCTTTCGAATTTTGAAGTTTTATGTAACATCCGCCCCAAACACATAAGATATTGTCCGCTATGCCCGTGCCCGTACGAGAACTTCCCAGGGAGGTCACCCATCCTAGTACTGCTCTCGCCCGAGCACGCTTAACTATGGAATTCTTACGAATTCCGTAGCGGCGCACGTTTTAAAACGTGTCTTTCTATGTTTGAGAGGGGAAATTATATAAGTAGCTCATGATCTTCTTCTCTCCAGGCGATGTGGGGCTAACTCATGACCTTGTACACCTCACCTCACCTCATCCATCTTGGCATCACAGCCTCAGGAGTCTTGGCTCTTGGTTATTGGCCTATTGAATCTTGGTCGTCACAATCCACCCCCCCTTAGGGCTACACATCCTTGTATAGGGTTAGACCCCCCCATTGCGAGAAGAACCAGCTCTGATACCATTTTGTAACATCCGCCCCAAACACACAAGATATTGTTCGCTTTACCCATGCCTGTACGAGAACTTCCCAGGGAGGTCACCCATCCTAGTACTGCTCTCGCCCGAGCACGCTTAACTACGGAGTTCTTACGAATTCCGTAGCGGCGCACGGTTTTAAAACGCGTCTTTCTATGTTTGGGAGGGAAAATTATATAAGTAGCTCAGGATCTCCTTCTCTCCAGGCGATGTGGGCAGTGTTGTTAGTATCGTACGATACACGATACGTATCGTACGATACGATACGATACAGGAGAAAAACGATACGTATCGGGTTTACGTATCGTTTTTCTCCTGTATCGTACGATACACTATACGATACGCTACGATACGATACGATACACGATACGGTCCGATACGGTGAAAACATGTTTTTTTTTTTTTTTTTGAAACTTTTAAAATGAATTTTTTTCTCTTAATTTCCCAAAGGACTATATAGGTCTCTTAGCGTTAAAAAAATACTTAGGAATATTTTCTAACTTAGAGTGAAGTGATACTAATTTTTTTTTAGAAATTTATAGGTGTTTTACAAACCTTTCTCTAGAGTTGTCGGATTCCAATGTCATTTGTTTTTAAAATTTTTCTAGAGCTTGGAACACCAAATATCTACAACTTTGCTAATTTCAATAGTTATAGGATTCCATTTCTACCTATATATATATATATATATATATATATATATGTGGTACTTCTTAGTAAAGGGCTAATGGATCTATGTTCATAAAGTAAGGCTAAAGGAAAGAAGTGGATGACTTTGAATAAGACAATGAGGATGAGAATGAAAATAAATAAGAGGTCCAAGAGACATTAGAGAAAGATAAAGAAGCAAGTGGTGATAAATTATCTATTGTTGATGATCAAATTGATGATGTAGATGCGGTGGAGATTGAAAAATAAGATCTTCCTACTTTTTGAGTTTTTGTTTTGTCTTCATTGACCATTCGAATATTTTGAGAACAATATATTGATAGATCATAGATAATACTTATATATGATTTCTTTTTTATATAAATATATACATCACATTTTTTGTATAGGCCAATGTTATGTTTGATGTGAAATTATAGGGAATGTCTTACTCTTCTACTTGACTTTTCATATTTAATATTGTAGTATGTACTTTCTATATTTATTATATATATATATATATATATATGTATAAAATATAAATTTAACCGTATCTTACGATACACGATACGTTACGATACACGATACACAAAATAGGAAAAACGATACACGATACGATACACGATATGACAACCTTGGATGTGGGGTTAACTCATGGCCTTGTACACCTCACCTCACCTCATCCATCTTGGCATCATAGCCTCAGGAGTCTTGGCTCTTGGATCTTGGTCGTCACATTTAATCTAGGTTTGCTCAACTCCTTCAAGAAAAGTTGATTGAACTCCCTCAACCGAAGAGGCCAGAGCAAGCAGATCGAGTTACCACAGGGCGATTAACCACCCTATCAAGAGATGCTTCGTCTTCAAGGAGAAGGTGACGTCCCTCGCACGGCAAGGAAAGATTGAGGTCAACTTGACGGGTCAACTTGCAAGTCGATCCTCCGACGGATCAATCGTGGACACAACCACAATCTCAAGCAGTAAAAGTAACAAACATAAACAAGAAAAACCAAACACATAATAGAAACAAAGTCACACAGAGAAGAGATGAAGATTTAATGTCGAAACCCTTGTGGGAGAAAACCACGGGAGAAGATTATCAGATGATCCACCATAATGAAGAAACCAAGAAGTTACAAGCCACGCTCAACTTCAACGAGAAGGCCCTATTCGCCGTAGGGCAAGCTCTCCTCTCCAAAGATCTCACAAGGTCTGTTTCACCAATGAGATGAATTCCCCTTGAATTCTCTATCTTTGTATTTTAAGCATACAAAGAAACCCGAAACACCCCTTTATATAGTAGGACAAGTCTCCCACTTAACCCTCGTAATATCCCCTATTCAATGGGCCAAAATAACCTTGAAATCGGGTTAATCCCGAGCAAGGACGTCGGGTGGTGCGCACCATTACCCAGCACCACCCAAACAGAGCTGAATCTGGGCTCCTGGCGGTAAGTGGTGCGCACCACCTATCGGGCATGCACCCAGTAATGGTGTGTTGTTGCTCATTTTGAATACCACTTCTTTTGGAGTTTCTTCTGGGGAACGGTGCTTAGGAAATTGAGCCATACTCAACAATTATGTCATGATAAGGATAAAACCCGAGCAGTTTCCTTTGGGGATCGTTAAAAAATTGCATGCCTGCATTATATGCCCATCTAAGATCTTAAAATGGGTTGGATCAAATGCTTATGTTGTGTAACTCCCACCGGATTCCGTAATTAATCTGATATTCAACGTGGAACATTTAGTAGCATTTTTAGGTCCAATTATACCCTCAAACCCATATGATGAGCCTGAGTCAGATTTTCTTGATATCGGCCAGTTGCTTTGCCACCATTGCCTTGTGCATCACAGGTTCCATAGAAGTTTGACATGATTCTAGATGAGCGAATAGTCTCGACATGTAGTGGCGCCTACCAGAGGTACTTGATTAGGTAGAGAGCTCGTCTAGATTCACCCACAAATTGAACTTCCAGAGCAGAGCTATAGAAGTTGGACCCAGACATGCTGAAGCTTTTCTGGAGTGCTTATTCACCAGAGGTGAATTCTTCTCACCTGAGAGGAATTGATAGGGACACTAGTGTAGGAGTCCCGGATCTCCGAGTTTACCAGCAGCGGTGACGGAAGACGGCTACAACACTTTCACTATCGTTGGGCAACTAGTTTGGAGCCCGAGGACTTATTTTATTTTAGTTTTTTTATTTCAGTTGTTGCTAGAACATATGTTCTTTTATTTCACTTATTTCGTTTAGCCCCATATTAGTTGTGGGGACATCTTGTAGTGCACCTCGGTTTTATATAGGACAACCCAATGCTTCCCTTTTTATCACCGAAGAATTAATGAAGAAAATTTGCTCTTTGCATTGTCTCTCTATGAAAGGAAGAAATAGGCGATAAGCTTATAGGCGAGTAGTCTTGATCCTTTGGTGAAGTTGGGGTCTTATATCTACCCCTCTGATCTCCTCTTCCTCTTCTTCTTCTTCTTCTTCTCTCTCTATCTGTCTCTTTCTCTGCGTGTTCGGCGTAGCTGGGACCTTCGCGGCTCCGCTAGTCCTCCCCTCCCTCCTTTGTTCGGCGTGCAACAAGCCCTTGACCCCTGATGCAGACGAGCCCTACTACGTGCAGATTTTCACAGCTGATCGTGTATTTTCATCCCCTCCGGAGATCCAGGAAGCCGATCGTCAATCCGTCTGCATCAGTGGAAAGCTCATTCGAAGATCTATGACTTTGGTTTTTATTTTATTTCGATCCGACTGACGGATCTTTAGTTATTTGTCTTTTTATTTCTGGCTTGGGTAGGTGCGAGCCATGTTCGCATCCGGTTCGAGCCACAGATGCCGAACTGACTCGTTTCTATGTTAGGTTGTTAGCCGTAGGATCTTAAGTTAGATTAAATCTCAATGGATGAGATTCAAAGGAAGATCAAAACCTTAAACCCTAGCCAACCGAACATCCCACCCGGCCGGCCCCTCTCTCTCCCGCGGACACACCCGCATCCCCCTCTCCCTCTTCCCGCGGTCCTCTCTCTCTCCTCCCGCGCGCCCCTCTCTCTTTTCTTCCTTTTTTGTTTGTTTCTTTGTTGTTTCATCCTCTTTAAATCACACAAACCCTAATTGAGAAGGGGATGATGAATTGAAATTGAAACCCTAGAACGGAGAAGCGTGTACGCTTGTTCGCTTGTATCTTTCGAAGAATCTTCCTTGCTTCCAGTCTTTTCTTCCTTCGCAAGCTTCTACCCGTCGCCACGCCTTTTCGTCTACGACTTCGCGGAAGATCGACGCGGAGATCCTTCATCTTCAAAGATCAACTCGTCTCGGCTTCTTCAACCTTTCTTCTGGACCACGCCCCCTCTTCCGCCCCTTCATCTGCAACAACGGATTTCCTGTCAGCCGCCGGCATTGACTAAAGCACGGTTTGGAATCGTCCCTCGATAATTTTCATGTGATAACCTTCTTTTTCCAACCGGCCTTATTACTGAATTTCCATTAGGGTTTCCTAAATATTTGGTTTTCTGAGAATCTCATCCATTAGGGTTTTATCGATTAGATCTATGGTTGTTCTTTGATACATTGGATTTATTATTTGAGATTGTGATCATCCTTATTGCTGGAATTGAGTACTAAAATCTGGAATTAATATTTATCTTGTCAGTTTATTACTTTGCTGAAATAAATCTGCGTGGGAATGATTGAATGATGAATAGGGTTCTTGTACTTTGCTGAAATTCGATTATGATATGCTGAAATCTGATTTTAATGTTTTAAATTCAGCACTTGAGTTTATTTAAGCATCCGCATCCCATCAACCCCCTCCTCTGCTTGTACGGTGTGCATGAGGCACCCTCAGGCCCAGCTGCCGGTTGCAGGACATTACAGGTCGAACTGGACCTGCATGAGCATCCCAAGAGCCCATCGGCCAAGCAGGGCACCCCCACGAGCCTGACTGAGCCCTAGGGAACCCCAACCGCTTCACAAGGGCAACCCATGCCCCCCATAGGCCCATGTTGACCCGTGCGACCCTTTTTGTGCCTGCCCCTCGTCTGCCTCCTGTTTGTTTGCGATGACTCAGCGGCATCAACCTTCTACGATCCTTTCGGTGCGCAAATTCGTGTTTGTGATCAATTCAGGAACCTTCCCAAGCATGAAGATTCCTCTGCAAGTTTTAGGTTTCATCGTTCTTATCTTAAATCAGTGATCAAAGGGGAACCTGTTTCAATATTTATTCTGCCTGCCTATAGCTTTAAAACCTAGAGCCTGTTATTTGTAGTTTGATTTCTGGTTCGAATAGTTCCCTAAATATACATCAGTCTGCGACATTGGAAAAAATCAATCTTTGAGCCTTGATTAATTATTGAAATAGTCACATGCTAATTAATTAATCTTGTTAATAAAAGATCTCTCCTCATCGTTCTAAAACTTCCATCTTCCCAAACGATCACCGTTTAGTCGTTTAAATTTGCTTGATTTGTTGGACTGCAATTTTAATTATGATTTTACATAATCATTGAATTTTAATTCTAAGAACCCCAAAAATATCTGTTATCATTATTTTGGAATTTTTAATTGCAGAATTTTAATGATATCTATCATCTAGAGGGTTTGTTCCGCATCACCTATGAAGGAATCATCTTGTTTTTTCTTTTTGTTGTTGCCTGTTGTAATGTCTAGTCTTTTTCTTTCAATCTCCTGTATCAATCCCATAGTTTTGACATTTCTACACTTCTAGAAGAAAAAATTAATTTTTAATAATTTTATCTGCATCTGATTTGTCTGGTGTTTTGACTTGTTGATATGGGTGGAATTCAACACTTGTGAACGTCCATTATTTGTAGACATCATGGCTTATTAGTGCATCATCATTTAGGCGTGTTTGTTTTATTTAATATTTATGAAGCTTGGTTCAAGTAAATCTCTGACTCATATTCTCATCTCCGAAACGTTTAGTATGTGCTTTTAGCAAAACAGTCATTTGCTCAGTGCAAATGTTGATGCAAGGATTTTGTTTTTATATTCGTGGTAGTTTTTGTTTTAGTTTTTATCTATAATTCCCATTTATTCTGATTGTATGTTTTACCTGCTGGTAAGGCTTCAAGTGATTCAGATTTCTCTAATTGCATGCATTTTAAGTTATGGTTTTTTACTTTTTACTCTTACCTTCAGGATTCTCTCTGATATGCGAACCCTTTCAGCTGATTGGATGGCAAATACAAGCAAGCCTGAATCTGAATTTCATTCGCTGCATCAAGAAAACGAGGAAACAAAACCAAATACATTTTATCCAAGACCAGTTGCTCCAACAGCTGCTCAGGTTTAATTACATAATTTTTTTTCTGTGCTCTGATTTTTATTGTATTCTGGCAACTAATCCTATATAATTTGTTAGTTACTTGTATCTTGTTTGCATGTTTGGATTCTCATTTGCACAATATAATTGATGATCAAATCTCATGCATGAGTCTGACTCAGCTTACATGTTCAATGGGACGACTTTTATTTATAATTTTATATTATTGACTTTGGACTTAAACCTACTGCTTCCTTTTTGCTCCATTGTCTATCTGGATAAGGGGCTGTCTAGTCAATCCACTCTACTTAGATCAAGATTTTAAAAAAAAATTCTAAAAAAAAAACTTAAAACAACCCGATCAATAGTCGACAAATTTAACAGTAAACTGTAGCGGGGAAATAGCCTTTTCTATTGTTAATTTAAAAATTCCACTTGGCATATTTATTTTTCAAATTTTTTTTCATGATCATTGTTAGGAGGGGTGTACCCACCTTGACCAACCCCTAACCCCGGTTAAAAAGTGCCATATGGCACCCAAATTGAAGGGAGGTCTAGCATGTTGGCTAGTCAGGAGGACCGTGTTCCCTATACCCTATATATATATATATATATATATATATATATATATATATATATATATATATATATATATATATATATATATAGGGGGATGCTATAATGCGGCATGCGGTATGTGCGGCACTGCGCCGTAGCCGTTTGATGCACCCGCTGCATGCATCACATGCATGCAGCACCGCATCAGACGGCTGCGGTGCGGTGCCGCACGTACCGCATGCCGCATTATAGCATCCCCCATATATATATATATATATATATATATATATATATATATATATATATATATATATATATATATATATATATATATATATATATATATATATATATATAGTAGTGATACATTGCGGCCGGGGTTAACGTGCGGTGGGCCGGGGGGCGTACGGTCAGTCCGATCGTCGGATCCAACGAACGGGATTCACCCGACCACCGAAAATCACTGTTACTGTGGCGGCCACAGTAACAACGCTTTCGGTGGTCCGGATGAACCCCGGCCGTCCGATCGGCGTGAATCGAACGGCCCAAATCCTTTCCGCCCGGTTAAAAGGTTTCTGTGGTCCGGATGAACCCCGGCCGTCCGATCGGCGTGAATCGAACGGCCCAAATCCTTTTCGCCCGGTTAAAAGGTGTAGCCGTTTTATCGAATGATCGAACGGATGAGATCCGTGGGAAACAATCGAATAGGACAAAAAGTAATTCGATTGTTTCCCACGGATGTCATCCGTTCGATCATTCGATCGAACGGCTACACCTTTTAACCGGACGGAAAGGATTTGGGCCATTCGATTTACGCCGATCGAACGGCCGGAGTTCATCCGGACCACCAAAACCGGGGTGGAAAGGATTTGGGCCGTTCGATTCACACCGATCGGACAGCCGGGGTTCATCCGGACCACCGAAATCGTTGTTACTGTGGCCGCCACAGTAACAACGATTTTTGGTGGTCGGGTGAATCCCGTTCGTTGGATCCGACGATCGGATGGACTGTACGCCCCCCGGCCCGCCTCACGGAAGCCGCACGTTAACCCTGGCCGCAATATATCACTACTCTCTCTCTCTCTCTCTCTATATATATATATATATATATATATATATATATTAGAGAGAGAGAGAGAGAGTCTAGAATGAATTGGTTGTATTCAAGGCAAAATACGACCAGACTTCCAGGCTTCTAGCCCTTCGGTATAAAGTTTTCTTAGATTGGAATAAGGGAAAACCAAAGAAGTAAATCACCGGCCAAGATATGAGGCCCCATCACTAGAGGGATGAAAAGAGGCAAGTGGCTCTAGTAGACCACCCATTATAGGAGACCCCCCCTCTTTTCTACTTGTCTTCTCTCTTCCTCTACTTACTCCTTCAACTCTTTCACCTTGACTCCCTCTCGTTTGTTCATCTCTTCTGCTTCTATGGAGCTGCTAGAAACACCCTCCCATCTGTTATTGGTGTCATCTCTCTCTAGTGCAATAACTGGAAAGCGACTGGCATATTTTGTGGTAGTAGGGAGGGTGCTGATGAGGCGAAGATTGGAAGCACGTCATTTCTTTTGTCATCCAACAGGAGGCAATCAGCTATGACTGGAAGCAGTATGGTAGAAGATGCATGTAGTGTCTGTGGGAAGTTCCTTTCTCTATGTTCAAGATGTACTTCTTTCTTTATATTGAAGTCATGGTAAGACGAATAACCAAGGCTGCCATCAATAAGGGAGGAGATGTATACTTGAGGAATGCAAGCTATTATGAGATAAACATATTTTAAAGAAGGAATCCCAATTTGCACCATTAGTATTGGGTGTGTTTAGTGGGACACTGGGAGATGCGAATGGGAAGATCATTTGTTCCTCGATAGACCTTCAACAATGATCCTTTAATTGCTGTCTCTTTTGTTTTACGTGCTTTAGAATTGGATGAGGAGCTATGGTTTTTGATTATTGGGCTATTAGTTGAACAACTTTGGTGTGGAGACTAGCATTAAAAAGAAATCTAATGATGTGGTATCTCTGGATGATCTTCTGCGGTAGTTGCATGACATGATGGCCAAGTCATACATTGCTAACCGTATGCCTTAGGAGCGGGGGAAGAACAGGTTGACTTGTAAATGACAATGAATTACACTATCCTTTTTATCATAGGTTTCGAAGAGTGGTTGGCCAAGGCAAAATGTTTCCTTTCATTGCTCTCCAATTGTAGCAGACTTATAGGTGGGACCTCATACCTGTATGTTTTGCTATGTTAAACTTGAAACTAAGGATCAATCTTTTATGTTCTCTTTTTGTGCATCAGTTTTGGGTGGATGTGTTGCGGTCATCATTCTCCTTGAGGGATTTCATCTTTAATTGGATTTACTTCCCAGAGGAAGTTATCCTGTAGTTCTATAACTCGTAATGAAGGACTGAAAGATTGTTTATTGTGCCAATACTACTTACTAGATTATTGGCATGCTTATCATATCATACCATGCACCGAGCCAATGTTCAGTTTGCACCAACATGAAGACACGCACTATGTTGCTACAAATATGCATCTAAAAAGGGAGGATATGCTAGGCAGTGTAGGCATCAATTTTTTTTATAAAGGCTTAGGAATTTGATAAGTCTGGAAGACACGAAAATTTAACCAAGTCTAGAAGACTTAGGAATTTGACTAAGTTTGGAGGACCTATGAAATTGACCATGTCTAGAAGACCCAAAAATTTAACTAATTTGAAAGATTTAGAAAGACAAGTACCAGGGACAAATTGGTCCGCAACTAGGTCTGGTTGTCCCTAGTACCAGGGACGTTTTGGGAGTCTTAGGAATTTGACCAAGTCTAGACGATCCAAAAATTGGCTAAGTCTGGGAGATTTTGAAATTTGACGGAGTCTATAAGACTTAGGAATTTGACTAATTCTGGAAGATCCAAAAATTTGGCCAAGTCTAGCCTGGCCTGGTCTAGTTCCTTGTGATACCAAAAAAGAAAAAAAGGAAAAGAAAAGGAAAGGAAGAAGGGGAAGAAGAAAGATGGGAAAAAAAGCGCTCACCTTTCGACTCCGACTTCGTCCATCAAATCCAAGGGAAACTTCTTCAAGCCGTCAAGTAAAGTCATAGAAGGCGAGTAGAAGCCTCGACAAGCACAAGCCTACTCTCACACCAGCAAGTCCAAGCGATTCAACAAGTCGATCAAGGAAGATTGATTCACGAACGTCGAGTTCGAGTCATAGTGTAGAGGCTTGGGTTCGACCCAGTCCAAAGTGCACAAGGGACCACGGGCCACAAAGGAAGGTTCCAACACAATAAAGAAACTACCCTAGGAAGTTATCGTAGGGAATAAGTTCTCCCGCGGGTGTTACGAAATCCACTCAGAGGTAGTTATCATTAGGGAATAATTTCCCTTGGAAGTTTTGGTAACCCCCCAACTCCTTGTTTTCTATAAATAAGAGAGCAAGGATAATAAAAAAAAAGGAATTTGGAGATGACTTTTGCATGATTAGATACACGCGAGCCATCTCAAGCACTTGCACTTGGACATCCAGTCTCTTCGCCCTATGCATGACGTAAAAAGCTCAAAGAAAGGAAGAATCAAACCTCCAGCCTTCAGAATGCAGTTCCAGTTTCTAGTCTAGAAAACAGAAGAATCAAGAATAAAGCACCGCTAGTTTTAGCCGATCAAGCGCGTAGCTTGGACGGATCAAGCACCACAAGCTGCTTCTTCAAAATCCCAAATCCCTATAAACACCTACTTGAAAATCTAACTCAATAAATCTCAATATTCGAGATCGAGGACCAAAGAGGATTTCACCCATTTATATTTCCTCTTTTATTCTTAGCTCATCCGAGTGTGATTTGTCATTTGTTGAGCACATTTTTGTTCATACAATTTGTGGCACACCCAGTGGGACCATCATCTTCTCTCATCCCTCCATTTCCACCGAATAATTCCTTTCTCCAAGCTTTCTTCGAATTCAATCCATTCGAAGGCTTTGTCCAAGTGTCCAAGTGCAACCATGACCGGAACCAACAACAAACGTGCAATAGGGCAGCCTCGAGGGTCTCGTTCAGGAGTCCAGTGTCACTGTGCTGGTAAATCTTCCTATCCTGCATGTCTACACTAGATGCGCTAAGATTATTACTATTTACTGCTACCCTTGTGCATGAAATTGAAATTGATGATACCCTCTAGAACACGGAGGATTTCGTGGCGCAAGAAGAGGCGTGTCAGAACTTTGGTGGCCATGCCACCAGAGTACAAATGGTATGTACCAATGCTGAGATAGAGACTATGGTAGTATGGTTCGCCACAACTATGTCTCTGACAATGATGTTGATGACTTAGATGCCGATGTTCGTAGTGCCGACAAAGACTCCTTGACATCTAAGCTCAAGGAGAAAATCCAGCAAATGAGTCAGTCTGTGGCTTAGATGACTCAGATGATAGCAGAGGACCACTAGATCAACACTCCTTCAGAGGATGGCATCGTTGCTTGCACAATCGATGATTGCTACTTCAACAACTATTCCAGCGGTAACACAACCCGCTATCGCTCCGGCTATGACTGTTTAACAACTACAATCATTAGTCGCCAACATGACCCACTCCCAAAATGGTGGATATACTCGGGCCTTTTTAGGGGTACATGAAGCCCTACACCCAGCGTATCCAACAGTTGCGCTTTTTGGTGGGATACCAGTTGCCGAACTTCCAGGCTTCCAGCAATTCGATAGAAAGGGCAACCCCAAGCAGCATGTTGCCCACTTTGTCGATACTTGCAACAACATCGGCACATACGGCGATGAAATAATGAAACAATTCATGTGTTTGTTAAAGGGAATGTATTTGACTAGTACGTGGACCTACTGCCGACCTCTATCGACAGTTGGGACCAACTGGAGCTGAAGTTTCTCACTTGCTTTTATAGTACTCAATGTACTGTTAGCATGGTGGAGCTCGCTGCTATCAAGTAGCGCAAAGACGAAATGATGGTCAACTACATCGTCCATTGGAGAAACCTTGCACTCAACTCGTGCGATCGGTTGTCAGAACCTTTGACAATAGAGATGTGTGTTCAAGGGATGCACTAGGCTTGATCTACATCCTCAAGGGAATTAAACCACATTCTTTTGTAGAATTGCCTATGTGAGCCCATGACACGGAGCTCAGCCTAGCCACATACGGAGAGTTGAAACCTAAGGAATTTCAAAAGACGGAGAAGGACAACAAACCTTCAAACTCCAAGGCGAAGCAGACAAATGTCGTCAACATCGCCTCTTCTTCAACGCCACTGAGATAACTAGCAAAGCAGACAAGGGAAAGTTCGGCTCGACGCCACCAGAACAAAGAACGCCATGGATGACCCTGGAAGAACTCAACACCAAGGAGTATCCGTTCCGGTCTTTGCTATGTTTGATCAACTGTTACAAGAAAAGGTTATTGAACTACCTCCATTAAAGAGGCCATAACATGCAAATCAGATTGATGACCGCTGTTCTATAAGTACCACAGGATGGTTAGTCACCTTATAGAGAAGTGGTTCGTCTTCAAGGAGAAGGTGATGACCCTGACATGACAAGGAAACATCGAACTTTATTCAAGAGACGTCACAACAACAAACATGACGTCAATTACCTTCGGTTGTTTCCCACCCATTCAAGTTCCAGCATCATCACCAACACCACCACAAAGTCTTGTAAGCCTCATGGTTGCCCATCAAGGCCCGATGAAGAAGTTGGTCTCACGTTGAGTTTGTGCATCTCCAATAAGGGGGCAATGTCCCACTGACCTATTATCCAGATTCTAGGTACTACCACTGAGGGGGCAGTCACCTCCCTGAATGACATCTCTTTCACCACTGGAACTCCAGCCTTCCAACTTCCTAGTTGCACAGGCTCTTCTCCCCAAAAATTAGAGCTCTTTCAACAACGAAGGTTGGACCACACTAATGCGCAATAAGAAGTCTCGGCTGCCAAACTACATTATTGCTCTCTTGATCTATACTAGACCAAGACGAGTTTCACTTCTATCGAATTTTGTCACCGCTGATTTGATCTACCAAAACAATCATCAAGTTTGCTAGACTATCTTCCTGATCCTCTGGTGTACCCTCGACTGAAGCAAGTATAGAGGATGGCTCGCAGAGGAAAGAGTCAAAAGAAAATGAGGATGCCGAAGAAGAAAGCATTCAAGATACCCTTGACTGATACTGAAGATCTACTCCAACAAATTCTTCCAGGTCTAATCACATTAGGTGATTTCATCGTCGAAGATTTCTTTGATCTTTTTCTACCTTTGGCACAACATATTGTTGTATGGTAGAGGTGTTATTCGCGGAAATACTCGATATGGGAGAGAGACAGTCGAGCCAAGCCAAAAAACACACAAAACGTTTGTTCATGCAGCTCGGAAATTCCCTACCATTGCGAGTGTTGGTCACCGCCCTAGAGCATTGGAATGAGAACGTAGGAGTATACCCCTCTTCTTCTTCCTCACCTCCACCGGATCTTAAGAGACCAATCTCCTATCTCGATCCCCGGTCTTCTTCGTCTCTTTGACACACTTGAGAAGCCCAAAGTAAGACCCTCATGCTCACAACCATGGAGTATCAGGCTCTCGTCAACGCCTCTGCACGCCCGTCGTCTCGTTGTACCCGTGACTGAGTAAGCCGTGCAGCCGTACACCCGTCAGTGTCTTGGCCCAGTGCCCATCGGCACTCTCTGTAGGAGAATCGGTCGCGACTTGGAGGATAACACCATCTGCATATCTCGCTCGATCCTTAAGGGGAATACTCACACCATGACCTTCCCTAATAGTGATCACTCATCCTCTGTTGGGTGCCTCCTCCGCTGTCTATCAACATCACACCCTGCTACATCTGCAGGTGTGCCTGCGACCAAGATTGTCGCCACCGCGGCTATCATCGCCTCCATCGTTCGTCGCATCGGTGCCCGTCGGCACCTCCACTACCCACACATCGACAACCCCCTCAGTACGCCTGTCGGCGTCTGGTATAATTGCATATCGGTGACTTCCATGCCCTCAAAATGCTCCCTTTCGACGCAGGCACTCGCACGTGTCCGTGCCATTGTAACGTTCTGCCACGATTCTTCGTGGTCGTCACTCGTCGCACGAGCCGGCTCCCTCGTCAGTGTCAATTTCCTCGGTTTCGAGGTGGCTTCCCTCGCGACCACTCTTCGTCTATCACCATGAACCAAACAACCTAGGGAGGCTCCGTGCCACGGCCTCCTACGGATACCTCTGTATGCAAGCAATTCGCCCTGGGTGCCACCTGACTGGTGCCCGGGTGCCGTCCGTCCAGCACCCGCCTGGTGCTGGTCATCTTTCCCCGCTTCTGGTTGCCAGAGGATGAGCCCCCTCCGGCGTTCGTCGCACCCCAAGGGGAGATGCCACCTACATCTCCCGGGGTTCCTAGAACCTCCGTCAATCTCGACAGCGCCATGGATGCCCGGGGGGAGGCACGCCACGCCTCCCCGGGGCTCTCGATTTCCGGCTACAACATACCTCGGGGCGGGGGGGGGGGGGGGGGGGGGGGGGGAGGGGGGGGGGCGGGGGGCACTGTACCTGCGGCCTCCCCCCGAGCTATGCTCCAATCTCCTTGCGGACTGGATCTCGGTTGTGCAGCTCCCCGTACAGCTCTTGTGCCACACCTCTGATTAGCCACCCGCTAAATCCCGAGTGCTCCTCTCTATATATAGAAGGAGATAGAGAGCTGCGTGCATGCATGGGACTCTATCCCATCATCACGTGAAATCTCTATCCCACTTAATTAGCCAACCTTCCATCTCTATCCAAACCAACCTATTGAACCACCAAACAAAGACCTCATGGGGTCTACCTATATCAAGTGCAGCTCCATCACGTTGAGAGATATCTGATCTCTTCTCCAAACCAATTTCGGCCAACTTTATTCAGCCAAACCAACTCATTTACTTCCCCACCAAGCAATCCTTAATGGGTTGGATTTAGTATGATCGAACTCATGGACTGCCTATAACTAACAATTCCCCCTCAGTCCATGAGGGAGGTCAGGACTCAACATGGCCATAAGCAGTTGGTCGAACCTAATGGGCTGGACTTCAAGAACCAACAATCTCCCCCTCAGACCTTGAGGGAGGCCTAGACACCGCTCCTTGGTGCCCATACCGACTAGCTCTCCAAATAGCCGTGTCGCTCAGATCTACTCTACGGTTCCAACTGCTCTCCTAACCAGGCTTTGATACCACTTGTTGGTATCAAACCTCCATATCGAGCCTAGCTTTGATACCATTTGTTGTTTGCGGAAATACTCGATATGAGAGAGACAGTCGAGCCAAGCCAGAAAACACACAAAATATTTGTTCACGCAGTTCGAAAATTCTCTATCTCCGTGGGTGTCAGTCATCACTCTGGAGCATTGGAATTAGAACATAGGAGTATACAACCCTCTTCTTCTTCCTCACCTCCACCGGATCTCAAGAAGACCAATTTCCTATCTCGATCTCCGATTTTCTTCGTTTCTTCGACATACTTGAGAAGCTCGAAACAAGATCCTCATGCTCATGATCACGGAGCATCAAGTGCCCGTTAGCGCCTTCGCACGCCCATCATCTTATCCTGCTCGCGGCTGAGTAAGCCGTGCAGTCGTGTAGCCGTACACCTTTCAGTGTCTTGGCTCGGTGCCTGTCGGCACTTCCTGTGGAGGATAACCGGTCGTGACTTGGAGGATAACGCCATCCGTGTATCTCGCTCGGTCTTTAAGGGGAATACTCACACTGCGACCTTCTCCAATATTGATCACTCATCCTCTGTTGGGTGCCGCCTCTACTGTCTATCGACAGCATCACACCCTGCTGCATCTGCAGGAGTGCCTACAGCCAAGATCGCCGCCACCGCGACCATCGTCGCCTCCATCGTCCATCGGTGCCCGTCGGCACCTCCACTAGCCACCCGTCGGCAACCCTCTCAGCACTCCCGTTGGCTTCTGGTATAGTTGAACATCGGTGACTCTCGTGCCCTCGAGGTGCTCCCCCTTGACACAGGTACTCGCACGTGTCCGTGCCATAACGACGCTCCGCCATCATCCTTCATGGTCATCGCTCGTCGCATTAGCCGACTCTCTTGTCGGTGTCGATCTCCTCGGGTCCGAGGGTGGCTTACCCTGCGACCACCCTTCGTCAATCACCACGAACCAAACAATCCGGGGTGGCGCCACCCCACGGCCTCCCACGGATACCTTCGTCTGCAAGCAATTTGCCTTGGGCGCCGCCCGACGTGCACCGGCCGTCCAGCACCCGCTTGGTGCTGGTCATCTTGTCTCGCTTTTGGTTGCCAGAGGGTGGGCCCCTTCGACCTTCGTCGCACCCTGAGGGGAGATGCTGCCTACATCTCCCCGGGGTTTTTGGATCCTCCGTCGATCTCGACGGCTCCATGGATGCCCGGGGGGAGGCACGCCATGCCTCCCCCGGGCTCTTGATCTCCGGCTGCAACACACGTCGGGGGGGAGGCGCTATACCCGCAGCCTCCCCCCGAGCTAGGCTCTGATCTCCATGTGGACCGGATCTCGGTTGTGCAGCTCCCCGTGCGGCTCTTCCTTGTGCCACACCTATGATTTGTCACCTGCCAAATCCTGAGCACCCATCTATATATAGGTGGTGATAAAGAGGGCTGTGTGTATGCATGGGACTCTATCCCATCATTACGTGGGATTTCTATCCTACTAATTCAGCCAACCTTCCATCTCTATCCAATCTAACCAATTGAACCCCTTCATTTCCTTTGCTTTATTGCCAAACAAAGACCACATGAGTCCACCTATATCTAGTGCAGCTCCATCATGTGAAGAGATATTCGATCTCTTCACCAAACCAATTTCGGCCAATTCTATCCAGCAAAACCAACTCATTTGCTTCCCCACCAAGCAATCCTTAATGGGCCGGGTTTAGTATGACCGAACTCATGGGCTATCTATAGCCAACAAGAGGTTCATGAGGTAGAATTCGAGGGTAGCACTACTGCAGCACCTCAAAATTCTTGCACCACGGAGTCCTCTAGTGCCAACGACTCCGACAATGAAGAAGCACCCATCGACTCACAATTTGATGTGATCATACAACTTCCTATGACGAAGGCTATGCTATATCTACCTCTTATAAGAGCACTACATCTATCAGAGAAGGCCCTCCTGATCATGCAGCAACTTTGACTAACCCAGATGACTACAAAGGAAAGCCAAGGGCTAATGAAGAAGGGAAGGCATTAACCTCTTGTAAGTTTACAATATCCTTCTCTGACAAAGACCTTCAACTTGGAGCCTGCTTACACAAAGGCCCCTTTATGTGTCTGGATACATCAAGGGAAAGCCTATGAGCCGTATACTACTGGATCCCTGCTCCGCTATAAAGATCATGCCCAGACAAACCATGAAGCAGTTGGGCATCAACACTGACCAGCTTTCTCAAAGCCAGTTGGTCATTCAAGGATTCAATCAAAGTCGACAATCTACTATCAACATCATCTGCCTGAAGCTTTCTATAAGCGAACTCGACACGATGACATTGCTCCATGTCATTAGTTGTGGAATTTCATATAACCTCTTACTGGGAAGGCCTTGGATGCATGAGAATGAAAGTTCGACGCTAAATGGGATGGCCCGCATGTGGTAAAGGAGGTCTACACCGATAGAGCTTATATTCTAACTACTACAAAAGGCAAACAACTTGGTCCTATCAAAGGGATGTTTCTCAAAAGATATTATGTCTAAAGGTGTGTTACACCATCATTTCACAAACCTAAACATGTAAAACATCAAAAGAGAGACGTGGAAGAAGAATCTCTCGTGGAACTATGTGTGGCTTGAACCCTTTCGAAGGGTACGTAAGCAAAGCAAAAAATAAACTAACAAGCACCCAGGAAAAGACAAACAATGATATTGCTCTACCAAATTTGCAAGTTTTATGGAGAAACAAAATAAATTTCCTTTATTCATGATGTAGATCAATTACAAAACATCAAGTACCGAGTCTAATATGAAAAGGGTGAAAAAGAAAGACAAAACCAAAACCAAATGCGCTAATAGATAGAACTCAAAGCACGGAGACGTTGCATCAACTTCTCCCTCGTATCGTTAACAGCGTTGGCCTCAGATGTCCCGGTT
This sequence comes from Chamaelirium japonicum, assembly GCA_947650365.1. Classification (NCBI taxonomy): domain Eukaryota; kingdom Viridiplantae; phylum Streptophyta; class Magnoliopsida; order Liliales; family Melanthiaceae; genus Chamaelirium; species Chamaelirium japonicum. The sequence continues at coordinate 11,780,214 of OX393550.1, read as the reverse complement.
TCCATCAGTTGCTTCAGGTGATCCTCCTAGGTTCTCTTCTCAAATAAGTTCTCCTCAAAAGATCTCACTGTGCTGGGAATTTGATGCAAGCATGTGCCTTATCATCTTGTAGAGTGGTTTGTTCATTTGCCAACAGGCTCTAGAAATCTCAACCCCCCTCAAGTTTAGAACCTTCTTATGGTTTGTTATACCTTACAAACATCTCACTTATGTAACTATAAAGAAATGAAAGTTTATGGGTTTATTTTATTTCTTATACTCTCTACGGCCTGATTGATAAAACTTCACCCTTTTACTTCTCCATTGTCTCAGCTCTTGACACGTTTGGAGTTTTCTTAAAAACCATCTCCACATATGAGGTAGAAACGAGAGCCTGTAATCCCTCTGATCAATTTGGACGAAGAAAAGATTCCCACCAATGTTGAAAAGGTATGGGATATGATAGCTGTCACTACTTCTTGTTGTTGGTGCTGGGAGGATGTTTTCAGGCATATAAATGGTTTGGTGCCCTTAGGGAAAGATGAAACATGATGTGCGGCCACCTGCGCACATACACACCCACCCATCGCCACCACCACTACACATACAGACAAAAAAACAACAAAAGTATTTATCGAGAAGTTATATTATGGTATTTAGTTTGTAAGTTTAATATTGTTTTGATTTGGCTAATTATGAATAGTTTGATAGCATGCCAAAATATGCTAGCTAGTACCTATAGCCAATCATTTTGATATATGACAATATAGACACTAATGTGAGCTGAAATTGGACACACAATCATCAAAATCTTGTTATACCCTTGCAACAAAGTATGCATTGTGTGTCACATTATGCTATACACTTAAGCATTGCTCACAATAGTTTTCTAGAAAAAATTATGAGAGCTTTAGTGGTATGCTTGGTTCAAGAGGATCATCATCTTCATCCAAGCCTATCCCAACAAGATCAGGCGACAAAAATTAAGATTGATAGGATTTCCCGACAGCTGCCAATCTGATGTAACCCCTCCTAGGTTCACCTGGATTAGGAAAAGTTGATAGGACTATATAATGTATTATATGATATAGGGGATCCCATTCATCTATGTTGCACAAATTATGATCCAAAGAGCTGAAAAAGAAAAATTCTTAGTGAGATATTTTCTTCAAAGGATATGGTGGTGGGCACATTTCATATTGCTTGGTTGTGGCCCTCGTGAGAGGAGGTAGCCTTGCCTAAGGGGTGTTCATGGCATCTTGATGGGTTTTGGATCTTGTGGGCCTTGTGGCCTTTTTTTGCATGGTGTTTCAGTTTTTCAGTTTTTTTTCCTGTTTATGTCTTGGTACTTTCTAAGTACTACTTGTATGTTGGATTCTTTCTTTCCTAAATGAACAATGGATCCACCTTTATTGAGTTTTTTTTATTTTCTTTGGAAAATTCTTTGATGTTAACGAGCAATCAAAACATGGTTCTCCTTGGTGCAAAGGTGCATACTGTAGCCATCTAAATCAAGTATCCACGTACAACAATTTTGCGTGCATTGCCCAACATGGTTAAAGAGTCAGAGACCAATGTTTTGGAAGCTGATACAACAAGTGCTCACTAGATGAACAGTTTTCTAAGAGCATGATAAATAATTTCGTCATATACGTGATAAATAATTATTTATCATATACATAATAAATAATTTGGTCATTTTGCGCCGAGTGCTACATTGCTTACGACCATAACTACGAAAGTGACAATTGCTTGCATTCTGGCACACACTGGCATATACCAAGAATGTTGTCCTAGCTGTTGGCTGCTTAATATCTTCTTGATAGCCGGTTGTAAAAATCTGGTATTCATCTGTTGGGTCTTCTTGACTCCTCCATACTTGAGCCTATTCTATGAGAAAAAGTTTGGTTTTTGTGGATGTCATTTTATGTAGAGGTACTACTAGAATCTTAATGCTCTAGCACCGTGTCAACTCAACAGATCTCGTGCCTCTTGTATAATTTACTATGTCAATTAATATGAACTTGTTTGTGTTTATTTTAATATCAACTTGTAGTTCTACTTTTGTTATCACTTACACCGCCAAAACTCACAAAGAATATAATATTCATCATCATGTAGCCACCTGGTCTATTGCTATGATGAGTAAAGTAAGTGAGATTAGAGTCTCAACGGCTTAATAGACCAGAATTGATTCCCTCTCCTCCCCCTAGCAAATAATCACCACCATCTCCTTTTTTTTTCCAGCATCTGTTAGAGAAAAATTTGCCTCTCACTATTAGTTAAAGTTATTACTATTACTAATAGTCATAGTCATAAAGTAAGGCATTTTTTTTTGAAAACAAAACGTGTTTAAAACGCGACTTAATGGGCAACCAATTTGTTATTGTTTTTTTTTTCTTCCGATTTTTATTGGTTACCAAATTTGTCGTTTATTTGGCATTTTTATTGAAAAAAAGGTTAAAAAACATGTTTTTTTGCCGAACTTTGTGACTATTGATGATGAGTCCGATGACATTGAAATTCAACTTTCTTTTGATGATGAGTCCGATAACATTGAATTCATGAAGGATGAAGAGAATTAAGAGAGGATGATGTAACTTTGGCATTGGATGCTCTCGACGACATGATGGATGCTTAGTTTCTATTTTCTATTATATTTTGATTAGTGACTATTGGACAATGGACATCTTAAGTTTTGTAATATTTTATTTTGGGATGTTGTTATCAATTTATCATGATGTTCGTAACTTATTATGTTACTTTGTCGGGTTGTTGCTTTGTTGCTTAATTGCATTTGCATAGTTGCATGATTAATTCAGTTGATTTGTTGTTGTTGACCTATCATCTTTATATAAGTCGCATTAGAAATGTCTTAGTTGTTTAAATTTAGGTTAAAAATTTGACTTTTAAAGGGCCCAAACTTACCGATTTTTTTTTTCAAATTTCACCCTCGCTGATTAAAACCCCAACCTGTTTTTTCCTCTGTCATTTACCCGTTTTTTTTTTTTCCGAACTTTCTGATTTTCGTCGAACTTTCCCGAGTTTTACCCTCACCGACTTATTACCGAACCCGAACTTGGTGACTGCTAATAATGCAGTAGCAATGCACTAGCACTATAGATTTATTTAAAGTGGAAATTGATAATATGTATTAAGGTAATAGAAAAAGTTGAGGTTCTTGCTATATTTATTCAGATCAAATTTTCTTTTTGTTTCTTATTTCGTTAGATAGAAAGAAGTTAAAAATAGACAATATATATTTTTCTATGGTTAATGGTTATTGTTTAATTTTGGTGAAACAATTAATTAGTACCTGAGCCAAGTTACTGATGAGATTATTGGATTTGATTGAAATTGATCGATTGTGTTGCTAATCAACCTGCACTTGGTGTTTGGCATGAATGTTGGAAGCATTTATTTTATATATTAATAGATGTTAACTGGTTAGTTTTGTGTACTTTACATAGTTCATTTATTGTCGTTCTAATCTGACATAATAACTGCAATTCTAATTGGCATGTATAATTTTAAATATTGTACTTTTAGGTTCATTGCCTTCAATTTCTGATCTGCGAGCTTGTTTCCGGTGGCAACTTAAGAAAACCTGGAGGACTTTTTGGGAACAGTGGCTCAGGAATCTCTGTTGAAGATCTCAAGCAACTGGAGTCGTTCTTTTATAAGCTTAGATTCTTTTTGCATATTTTGGATTATACAGGTTCCTTTTATTATCTTATAAAAATGCTTTTGCATATATTCTTCGTACTAGATATTTTCCTCAAGCACTATATGTGAAAATTTATATCTCTGTTGATGATTGGCAAGCCACTTCTTTTTTTGCTGTTTCGATTGACAGAGTATGGTTAGAGAAATGGTGTTCTTATCTATTAACTTATAATCACTGAAAATGTGAAATCCGCAATAACCTAAAACATTCAAACTTTGAGTTATCCTTGTAATCCACTAATGAGTGCTGCCATAGCAATCATGTATGCTTGAATTTATTGCTGTCCTATTCGCTGAAGCCTAAAAACTGATAAATGGTTCATTGAATAATACAGTGAAGAACAATAATATTGAAGCATGACAGCGATCTTGTTGATGTCTTGTATTTTCTTTCTCCTTTTTATGACCATCTTAGAAAATCACAATGAGAAAGGAATGCAATCCTAGCAAGATTTTAAACATTCATATTCTGAACCCTAAGAAGACATTGTCAAAAAAAATGCAATGTGCAATAGCTTGATTTATTACTTTATGATTGTTTTCTCTCTTTTTTTTTCCTTTCGCCGGGGAGGAGCTTTTCACAGGGATAGATTGATTGAAGCATCCCAATATAGAAGTAAGCTTTCAAAGTGCCTTAGAAACTCTACCTCTACTTATTTCATGGCCCACATGTGGCCAACATATATTCCTAGTTCAATGCATTTCTTATTATCCATTTACAACAATAAAAATTCAATATTATTGTTTAAACCTATACCCATGAGGATTAACTGCATGCACAAATCGCACATCTATTATTTTTAATTTCTTTGGAAAATACTCAATACTCTTGTAATTTCTCCTTACGTAGATGTCAACCTTTAAAACTATAAGCAGAATTAGGGTGGAGAAATGTAGATTGAAAATGGGAATTGTGAATATATGTTTATTAACATATAATTAGATGCCCCCTTCTACGATTATTGGCCTTTGATTAGGTTTGAAGGTTCTTGTGGGCCCCAAGTTTCGTAGGACCTATTAGCTATTGCTTGTTTGTGGGTCTTCACTATCTGGCCTATCCTGCAACATTTACTCTTGTTCATGGGTCCTCACTATTTCATCTGTCTTGTAGCCTTTAATCTTGCAGTTCTTATGGTTTGTATTTTTAGTACTTTTATCAACTTACTATGCCATCTTGGGTTCACTTCCGTGCTCGTCTTTGATTTTTGCTTTTAGATTCCACTGATTATTTGGCCCTCTTTTTTACCTCTAATCTTGTTTATGGATCCTCACTATCTCGTCTATCTATAAACCTTTTATCCTTCTATTCTTATGATTTGTCATTGCCTTTTTATCAACTTACTGGGCCATCTTAGGGCCACTTTCCTACTCATCTTTGAGCTTTGCTTTTCAGATTCAAGCCATTCTTTGGCCTTCTTTTGGGGCTTTGTGAGGTCATAGGGCATATGTGTGTGTCCTCTACTGTCATGTTTTCCATTAAGATATCCATGCCAACAGTCAAAGTACTGTCAAAACTTTATGATTGGAGCAAAGTTTGACCCAGGAAACTTCGAAAAGAGAGGGACACTCCCAGAATTCTAAAAGCCTAGTTGATGGGTAAAGAAGACCTACCCTATTGGTTACGATATCTTATGTAATCGGGGAGCAACTCTACAATGTTCCCTTTGCTAGGATAGAGTCTAGACAAAGAGAGTTGAAGGAAAGATTTCATACATGGAATTGGATTAAATTTTGTGACATACTACAAGCTAAAAAATAATGTTATGCAATATTCCTGAAATAGCCAAATAAGTATCATATAATAACCCAACTTTTAGTAGTGGAAAATTGAGAATTTGCCTGAACCTTAATTATTTTGCGCTTAGCATCAATTTTTTCAGATGCCAAGGTGTATGGAGGGGCATTTTGCCGGCCATGAGAAGAGGCGTAAGCCGTAAGGCCTAGGGTGTGGGGGTGAAGGCCTTAAGAATTTATGGATTATTATTTTTAAACTATAAAATTTAAAAAGTAGCATAAAATAGTGAATAACAAATAAATTTCAAAAAATAATTCCTATGCCCCATGGTTTTTGGATTGTTCAA